>CM062820.1:1470783522-1471183109 GCA_031772625.1 Pinus tabuliformis | reverse complement strand
ATTGTGTTTGCTATGTTGATGTTGGACTGGATTTTTGCATACTGTATGGCACTTTGATTATCACACCAATGTGTAGTCGGATGCTGCTGTTGAAAGCCAAACTCTGACAGGATATGACGAAGCCCACGTGGCTTCCTTGCTAGCTTCTATGACACCACGAGCTTTTCTTTGTTGAAGAAAGAGAAATGGCACTTTGTTTCTTGTAAGCCCATGTATAGGTCCTAATCCAAGAGTGAACCACATAACTTGCAGTAGATTTCGATCATCAGGGTCACCAGCCCAATCAATATTTAGTGAAACCAACCAATAGAGGATATGCTTCTGCACTGTAATGAATCCCAAATTGAACTGTACCTCGAACATAATGAAGTATTCTTTTAGCTTCTTTCTAATGACTTTCATGTGGGTTTTTCATAAACCGAGCAATAAGGCCAACAACGAAGGAAAGGTGAGGGCGAGTATGGGTCCGATACAAAAGGTTTCCTAAAAGTTGACGGTATAAGGTAGCATCAACTTCAAGGGAAGTACAAGTGAATGAAAGTTTGGCTACAGACTGAAAGGGAGAAGGGTTGGCTTACAGTCTTCCATGTGAAAATGGCGTAGAAGATCACATGCATACTTGGACTGGGAAAGAGAAATACCTTCCTTGAATTGCAAGACTTGAAGACCAAAAAATAATGCTAGTGTCCTAAGTCTATCATTTCAAACTTCTTTTTAAGGCTGGACTTCACATGGTTTATAAGGTTGGGATCACTACCAATAAGGATAAGATCATCAACATAAAGAACAAGAATGATAAGAGACTTTCCCACTTTCTTGGTGTAGACAGTATTGTTAGAATGACACCTAGAAAATCCAGTTTCTAAAAGAAAGCTATCCATTTTGGCATACCAAGCCCGAGGGCTTGCTTGAGACCATAAAGGGATTTCTTAAGCCGACATACAAGGCTAGAGACTGTTTGTATAAAGCCAGTAGGTTGTTCCATATAGATTTCTTCATGCAAGTCCCCATGCAAGAAGGCAGATTTAACATCCATTTGATGGACTTCCCATTTGAAAGAGGCAGCAAGGGAAAGAACAAGGTGGATAGAGTTCATTTTGGCAACAGGGGAGAAGGTTTCAGTATAGTCAATTCCTTCAACTTGTGAAAAACCTTAGCAACAATACGAGCTTTATGTTTTTCCATTTGGTCCATACTTGGTTCTGTAAACCCATTTGCATCTAACAAGTTTTCGTCCCTTTGGAAGGGAAAAAGATCCCATGTATCATTTTCCAATAATGAACGATATTCTTCATTCATAGCCGTGTCCCAATTTGGATGGCCTGAAGCTTTTTCAAAGGTGTCAGGATCATAATTAGTTGAAGCTTGAGCTAGTAAAGAAGAGGCTATATCGAATTGAGTATGTGTACAACGTTGAACTGTAGGATCACCGGCAAGAGCACATGCTGCATCCCGAGTAGCATGGACCCATTTTGGAAGTTGAGGAGCTGAAGGAGGATCTTGAGAAGGTGGGGGAGGATTGTCATCCTCGCTGTCATCATTTGAAGAAGAAATATTTTCAGAAGTAGAAGGGATAGAGAGAGGTGGCACATTCGTCGAACTAGGCTCGTAGGCCAATATATTTTCAACAATTTTACATCTCTTCTAATGATAACATTTTTGGACTTAAGTGGAATAAGTATGTATCCTTTGACATCTTGAGAATATCCAACAAAATTACATTTTTCACTCTTAGGTTCTACAACTTTATGTTTCTCATCTGGAATATGGGCCCATGCTTCACTTCCAAAAACACGAAAGTGACTTACATTTGGTTTAATTGAGCTCCATGCTTCTTCTCGAGTGATATTCTTTAAAACCTTAATAGGAATGTGATTTATTATGTAATTTGCACAGTTAATTTCTTCTGCCAAAAAATTAAGACTAAGTAATTTAGATTGAAGCATACAATTAGCCATTTCCTTTAAGGTGCGATTCTTCCTTTCAGCTACACCATTTTGTTGTGGAGTATATGGAAAAATATGTTGCATTTGAATTCCATTCTCAGTGCAAAAGTTGATGAATTTTTTGTTAATATATTCTCCGCCATTATCAAATCTTAGATTAAGTTTGATGTCCAAATTGTTTTTCAACAAAGGCCTTAAAGGCCAAGAACATGTTAAATACTTCACTCTTGAGTTTTAAGAAGTATACCCAAGTGTGTCTAGAGAAATCATCAATGAAAGTTAAGAAATACTTGTAGCCAGAGAATCAAACAACTAGAAGTGGACCACATAAATCACTATGCACAAGCTATAAAGGGGTTGAGGCATGCCAAGAGGCACGTTTTCAAAACTATCCCGATGATGTTTTCCGAGTATACATCCGGAACAAAAAACCATTTCTGCAAGATACCATTGGAAGACCTATCACCATATTTTCTTTACATAGATTCTGAAGGGAGCGATAGTTTAGTAGTGAAAAATTTCTCATGCCAAAGTTTGCTCACTTCATCATTATGAGCAACAAATACTGAGGGAAGATTTGATGACCCAAAGTTGTTGAACTTATACAACCATGTAGAATCATCAGCAATGCCAGTAGCTAAAATATGTCTAGGATCTCTTAGGTCCTTATTTACAACATCATGAGGTGAAAATTCAACGATTTTGCCTTGACCTGAATGAGTTATCTGATATACAAATACAAGGTTGCAGGATAAGGTTAGAACACATAATACATCATTGAATTGACCATTGTCTATATGAACAGTTCCAGTCCCTACAACACTAAGAGATCTATCATCACCAACATATATATTTTTGGTGTTACAATCATTTAAAGAAGAAAACATGGCTTTGTTTTTGGCCATGTGATAAGAAGCTCCAGAATCAATGAGCCACTCATGAGAATGAGAAGAAGAAGATACATTTAGTGCATATCCAGATCGAGATGCTTGACAACCACATGTAGAAAGTGTTATTCCTAAAGATGAAGTTGAAGTTGTTGAGTGCTCCAAATGGATGTTATGCTTCTTCATTGCTGCTTCCAAGGCTTCCATCTTCTTAAAGCATTTGGATTCTAAGTGGCCATCTCGATTACAAAAGTGGCAATGTCTATCAATCTTCTTCCCTTTGTTTTTATTTGCCTTATCATTTTGTTGAAATGATTTTTCATTTTCAGACTGAAATGGCTTAGGACCCTTGTTTGGTTTAGGACCATTCTTTTTAGGATACGACTTCTTAGGATTCTTTGAATTTGGTTGCTATTGGGCGGCTAAGGCTTTCTTAGAAGAGTTTCCAAGATTAAGAAGACCAAGATGTAAGAGTTTTTCTTGTTCTCTTATTAAAGAATCACAAAAGGCATCAAAGGAAGGGGACTTGTAGTCTTTTCCTTGAGAAATGAAGGCTTCTCTTGTAGAATGGAAGGTGGAAACAAACACAGAGTAGGCCGGTCCCAACTTAGTGAGAATGTAATAGATAAGGTTACCATATTCTTTCTTAACCTTAACACCTTCCAAGAGAATTCTAAGGGTCTTGAACTTAGACAAAAAATATTCAATGGAAGAAAAATTATTGGGGTCCAATGTAAGAAAATCATTTTCAAGTTGATGGGCTCTAAGTTCATTTTTAATTCCAAAAACTTTAGTGATATGTTTCATTGCTTCATTAGGAGCATCAAGTTTTGCAATATGGAATATAAGGTCTAGAGAAATAGACATCCCTATCAACCCATGTGCTTGATCTTGCCTATTTTCCATTTGGCTGCCTTATCTTCATCTTTCAGTTTGGTTTCTTGGCCTGAGGCTATTCTGTAAATACCTTTACTTCTAAGTAAATCCACAATGTAGGACCACCATTGGAAGTAGTTGGTGTTGTCAAGAATAACTTGGCATGGAATTTCCATTTTAACAGAAATTGAAGCTATAGATGCTGAAAATAAGTGTTCCAATGGAAATATCTTAAAAAATTAGGCTGATTAAAAAAAAATGGCTCTGAAATGGCTTCCAGATGAAGAAGTTATGGCTTTTTGAAGAAAAGTTGTTGAAGATGCCGATGAAGTGCGGGAATGTGCAGAAATGAATGATAATGTTATATTTAAAAAAATCTGCCCCCTTTCCAAACTTAATCTAATTAGCTCAACAAAAAGAAATACTTGAACTCAAGACCTCTATTCTCATAAAGTAGCTTTGGACCAAGTGAGCTATATTAAAAGGTTAGTAATTTTTGGAAAAGAGGAAGGGTTTTTTTTGTTTTGTTTTTTTTTTAGTCACTAAAGCTTTGGGGTGCATGCTTACTTGAGAAAGCTCTTTTTTTGCCTACAAAACAAAAACCACAAAACCCAACACAGACATACAAAAAAAACAAACCTTACGGCTTGAAGTTAGCTTTAGCCAGAAACTATATATTTTCCTCAATGTTTCTGAATTTTCGAGATCACACTAAGGCACGGTGGAAAAGAGCATACGCATGATAAAAATCCTTCCTTTCTGCTTCTGATTTGCCCAGATCGCAGAGTCGTGGGGCAAAGAGTATACGCAGAAATCTAAGGTATAGATCTGGTAATAAAAAAACAAAGAGCTAAATAAACCGAACTAAACAGAGAGAAAATAACTAAAAACTACAAATAAACATTGCATACCTCCAGATCTTAAAAATGACGTAGCTAGGGTTACTGGAAACCTTTTCACATCAACCGAAAGGGGTTCCTCACTAGAGCAGATGCTCCTAACACAATAGAGTAGTCCTCTCAGCCCAAAAGTAGTCAGTAACAATAGATCTAGGAAATGATAGTCGGATGTAGTTCTACCGACTTCAGATTTGGATCACTAATGGATGCAACCCTCAAATTGCTCCAATACCATGTAGAAATTTACAGGGTAAGTTCCTCAGAAAGAACACCAAAGGACATCGCTCACAAACAGATCACAGATCAATACACTAGTATTGTTGACATGGTTAAAACCATCAAAGAGGGAAACAATCCACGGCCTTAGCCAAAGCTTCCACTTTAGGCAATTTATTAATAAAAGAATGAAAATTTACATAAGCTTCTCTCATAAACGGTTACCCTACAAATGACCCTCGATGCTATTTAAATAGAGATCATGGACCAATCGGGTGTTAAGCCACGAATCAAGTGTCGGTAATAACGAGGAGAGAATGAACCGTCAGATCACTACTTATTGTGACTGTCGGATTGTAAGTTACAAAGTACATAGTAAAGAAAAAAACTTTACCTAACTCTACACTAGACCAAGTTATACTTAACTATTTCCTATGTGTCGGAATATCCTAACACTTTATTTCCTAAAATTTGACTTTCAAGATCATGTTTGTATGCATACCTCGATGGATTTTTAGTAGGTTGTGGATAAGTTCTATTGTCTTATTCTTCATGGTCCTCAAGCTCTCATTGTTAATATTCTTCTTCATCGCCAACCTGATAGTTGATCAAAAAAATTTTGGGTTGTTGTTTTCCTCTATATATTGAAGCCTCATCAATCCTTACATAATTTCTTTCAATGATTTTACGCAGTCATTTATTGTAGCATTTGTATCCTTTGCTTCTAGAAGAATAGCCAAATAGTATTCCTTTGACTGCTCTTGAGTCAAACTTTCCAAGATTATATTCATTTTTCTTAATCTAACATTTTCTCCAAAAAAATTGAAATGCTTTATGGAAGTTGATTTTCCATGCCATAACTATTATGGCATTTTAATATTCTTTGCTATTAAATGTGTCTTATTTAGAATATTGACTGATGTTTGTACAACTTCTCCCCAAAAGGTATGTGACACTTTTTGCTTCATCAAGCATAGCCCTACCCATTTATTGGACAATCCTTTAATCCTCTCAACAACACCATTTTATTGTGGTGTCCTTACAACTCAGAACTTCCTCTTTATCTCAAATTTCTCATATAAATCATAGAATTCATCCAAAGTAAATTCTCCTTTTCAATATGATCTCAAACATTTGATCTTCGTATTCATAGCATTCTCTACTTGTGCCTTAAGTATTTTAAAATTATCAAATGTTTTATATTTTTCTTTAAGTAGACCAATCTAGGTCATCCTAGTAAAATCATCAATTAATAGCATGAAGTAGCCCTCACCTCATGGGGACTATTTTCTAATGAGGCCATAAAGATCAATATGAATTATTTCTAGAGGTTGTATTGTGGTATGCTCCTTTTATTTGAATTGTACTCAAGTTTTCTTCCCGAATTAGCATGACTTACAAATGTTGTTATGTGGTTTTGAGACCTCGAGAAAATATATTACTACTCCCTTTTGTTGGGTTTTACTAAATGATCAAGATGATGTGTCCTAGTTTCTTATGCCATAACTAGCTCTTGTCATCCTTTACCATATAACAACTTTCTTTGCCACCTTTTAGCACATAAACATTGCTTGGAGTCCTTACTCCTTTCACTATAGTTTTTCTTGAATCTACCTCCTTTACTACACAACCATCTAACCCGAATATAAATTCATGTCCTTAGTCACACATCCGATTGACACTTAAATATTATGCTTAAGACCATATACATATAACATATTTTAAGCCTTGGTATTTCCCTTTTCCAAAACAATTGTCCTTTTACTTGTTATTATTATTGGTGAATTATTACCAAAAGTGAAATTTACCACCTATGTGTTCATTAAGAGATATAAAATTTATTTTGTCACGTGCGATGTGCACGATGAAATGTTGAAGCTCAACAATAGATGGTATGTACCTTGTATGGGAAACTTGAATAAGCTCATGTTGGACAAGTTTCATAAAAGATCTTATTCAATTCATCCTTGTTATCAAAAAATGTTAACAACCATGAAGAAAATATATTATTGAATGGATTTGACGAAGGAAGTTACTAAATATATTTCAAGGTGCCTAGAATATCAACAAGTCAAAGTGGAATGTAGATACCCATCAGGATTGCTAAAACCAATCCCCATTTCTGCATGGAAGTGGGAAGTCATATCTATGGACTTCATCATAGGATCGTCAAGAACACCCAAGAAGCACAATGCCATTAAGGTGGTAGTGGATAAATTGAGTAAAGAAACTCATTTCATAGTTTTAAAGTTCAATCACAAAACAATTGGCATAGCTCATATTTTCATGAATGGAAAGTCAAATTACATGACATACCCAAGAAGATCATTTCATATTAGGATGCCAAGTTTACTTCCAATTTCTGGAGGGAATTTCTTTTTGGTTTTGGAACCCAACTAGCTTTTAATAGAGCGTATCATCCTTAGACTGATAACCAAATTGATAGAGAAAACAAAATTTTAAAGGACGTGTTGAGGATGTATGTCATGCATCAGCCAAAGAGGTGGGAAGAATTCTTGCCACTAGTTGAATTTTCCTACAAAAACAAGTACCAAGAGTTGTTAAAAATGAGCCCTTTCAAGGATATATATGGCATAAAATGTAACATTCCTATTAACTGGGATGACCCAATGGATAGGGTAGTCCATGGGCAAGACATGTTGAAGGAAATGGATGAAGAAGTTCTCAACAACAAGAAGAAACTGATGGCATCCTAGGATAGGAAAAAGAGTTATGCATATCAACTAAGAATGCACATGGAATTCCAAGTGGGAGAGTATGTATATCTTTGCATCAGGCCAAGAAATAGATCACTGAAAGTTGGGTCTAGTGTTAAGTTGGCACCTATATTTTCTAGACCATTTCAAATTTTGGAAAGAGTGGGACAGTGGATTATAGATTCGCCTTACCACCTATAGTCAAAGCATATGAAATTTTTTCATATTTCTTTACTTAATAAGTATGTATGTGACACAAATCATGTTTTGGAGAATTCCAACCAAACCACTATGTATCCTAGACAAAAATAAAATTGCACTCCAAAATTAAATAATAGAGCAGGTTGAGGTGCAATGGAAGCACTTTGGAGATGAAGCAATCTAAAAAATGGAAGATCAAAGGAGGGTCTCTTACCCATTTTCTTTTAATGTGTAAAATATGCATATGTAAAAGTTGTAAATATAAAGCTCAATGGTTAATTGTTGTGTGATATTTATAGAACATCGAGGATGATGCTATCTTAAGGGGGAGGGATTTGTAACAACCCTTTCTTTTGCACCCCGTGATTTTATATATCCCTTGTGTAAATTTTGGGGACATATGTAAAAAAACTCAAGTAAAATCAATTGATGGTTGAACGAAAGGAGGGACATATATTAGAGCTCCGGGGGAAATTTGCGTGAATTCTTGGTATTACTAAGGAATTTTTGTGAGTAGGCCACACCATCCCATTTAATCCCCTTACCTATCACCTAACGATGGTGCTTCTTGTTATGATAGACATTAAAGTTTTGGAGTGGGAAACAAGGTTATAGGACAGTGGCCATCCATGTTTCCTTCTCGAGGATTGAGACAAAGAACAATTGTCTCGAGAGTTAAAAGATAAATGATAAACCTAACAAGGTACACACACATAAAAGAGAATAAGAGAAAATTGAGAAGAGATTGCGGAGATACAAACAAAAGATGCAAGCAAGTTCACATAGCGGACATAGATGACGAATAATGCTGAAAAGGGGAAACATCTAAGAATAATGAAAAATACTAACTTTTGGTTGAAATGTTCTTGAGTTGGTGCTCAGTGACTTCAAAGTATCCCTTATGACTAGATTCAAAGCCCTAGCTTGTGTGTCTAAGCCTAATTGGCTAGTGGGAGGTTCAGTGGAGAATTAAACCACTTAGTGCTTGTTGAATGGGCTAATAAACCACTTGGGTGCTTGTTGAATGGGCTAATAAACCACTTGGGTGCTTGTTGTAAAGATGATAAACCACTCAACAAGGGAAGATGAACCAGTGTGGTGCTTGTTGTGAGGCTATGTAACCACCTGAATAGTGGACTAGAGCCTCTTGCAATGCTTGCCTTCAAAACACAATTGTTAAACCACCTATATGGTGAATTTATTCGCATCGAACTAAGAAATATCCTAGCTAGACCTTGAGTGAATCCCTATGCTCGATATCAGAGAGTAAGAGAGTCACTATGGTGCTTACTTCCAGATAGTAGTTGATAAACTACCTGGACAATGGACTCCTCCTGAGTATTTGACCAAGCCCTGGTGTGAATTATCCCTTGAGCAAGAATCCTCTCAAACTCTAGATCTTACTCAGGGGTGTTCAGCTGAAAGAGAGGTTGCAGTATAGCTATCCTATGATGGGTGGAGATTTGAAGTCCCTCCTTCAATTTCCAGTCATCCTGATATATTCAAATAAGTATAATGTTGTTCATATTTGAAGTAAAGGTTGTGATAACCTTGTTTTTAGACTAAATGCTTCAATGGTTGTGCATATTTATGTGTGGATGCTTGAAAGTTGTTATTACATTCACTGCTAACTATCACCAATATTGTGGATTCACTCACTAGTAGCACAATGAAGTCGTTGCCTTGTTCATGATTTACATGTCATTTATATGCTTGGAGCTGAGTGTTTACATTGCTATAATTGTAGGTTATCATCTTGTGAAAAGTTGTGCAAACTATAAATATTTGCAAATTTCTTTATTACTATGTTGAATCATAACTTCAGCTAATTTCTCAGACTAAGTTAATACATGCATGTCAACCTACTCAAGAGCTTGTTGTAGACATGTGTGAATGGGTTGTTGACTCGTGTTACTCGTTGGAGGGCAAGGATTGGTTGAGATAATGCTTCTTAAGAAAAAGTGGTGTCTGAATTGATGGATCCATGCCTTAAGAAATTATTGAGATTTCCACATTCCCTTGTTTCTTCATGTGATGGGTTAATCTAGGGCTTTGGGTTAGCCAAGTGGAATTGCCTGTGAACAGCCTCGATTTCAACAAGATTGGATATCCTCTGTCATAGTCATCGCATCTGGAAATCAAGGATTTTGGTTTGGATGAAGGCCAACACTTAAGTGGAGCTTGGATATGCCATAAGTTGAACCTCCCCTTTTAAAACATACCACATCCTAAAATATGGTGGTCGAGAGGGATTGAATGTGACATGATGGGCCCTGCATCAGATGGGCTACACACGGCAAGTAGATCTAACGATCTCGTTATCCAGTGGTATATGGGGGCAACACCTAAGTGCATGATGAGATGAGTGTTGGGCTAGATTACTCATAAGAGTTGAAGGAATCCCTCTGATGTTGTTGAGGGATATCGAGAAGGTGCTATGGGCATACATGGGCACAATCCAGATTAACAACAAGGTGTTGCATAATACTTTGGAGTGGGGACCGAGTGGACCCTACTCTAAGCTAACATGGTAGTGCCATTAGGGCCACCAAATGGACACCACATGGTAGGCGATGGGCCCTTCATCGAACTCGGTTTGTAGCTCACTCAGATATGATAATCCATCCATTTAGATATGCTGAGCAATAATACAAGGATTAAGGGATAATATGAGCCACAAGCCATATATAAATGCACAATAATGTATTATGCCATGATATTGGGTCTTATGCTAGGTTGATGTGGTTGTGCAACAAAAGTCTGATACCACGTAGACATCCATTACTTACATGGCCAAATATCATTAGCTAAACTTCAAATAATATAACTCTTAATCTAAGAGACAGATTAAAATAAAATTTATATCACATAAAAACTCTCGACAAGCTGAACGCGATAGTGGCATTTGTTTTAAGTTCTAATGAAGCGAATAACACTTTTGGCCATTCAAGAAAATACAATAGTGTGTTATAAATTTAATTTCCTATAGATTTAACTCTTGCCTGCATGGAAAGTAGTTGTTTAAGTGACAATTATTAGTTTTTTTGGGACTTGGGTACATGCAGGGGTTAAATTTGATGGGTCCCTCTGCATGTCATGGAATTTGTTAATGTCGGTTTTAGTTTTAAAATTCCCTTCCTTTGAATTTTAACATTTACTTTTACCCATCAATCATAAATTTTATTTTAGAAATGTATGGAAATCATGTTCAATACTTCATATGATTTTTGATAAATTATCATAATAATTTTATATTTTCTAATACTATCCTACTACAAATAATTACATTAAAACAAATGAAACAATATAAAAATACAATTTTGAGGAAGTTTTTATATGCCATAAAATAATTGTATTTCTTGAGGTTGTTAAACTGCAGTGGCATATCAATAGGAGGAATTACAAATCAGTAAAAAAAAAAACTATTTCCCTTGAATGCAAAATATTTAGCCAATTGAAATGTCAGCCACCTAATACTCCTAAACCACCCTTAAAAAAATACTCCTGAACCACCCTTAAAAAAATATCACTAGTTATTACATTATAGTTACCATGTAATAATGTTACCAGGTAACTGTAGCTATGAAGGATAGGAAACAAGGTGAGAAATTGTAGCATCATGATGTCCACATGAATATTTTAATCGAAATATATTCCCATCAAAATTATAAATATATTCCCATCAGAATTATAGTGTTTCAGGGAAAACTAGTGTCGATTTGAACTGCTAGTCCCACTAAGACAGGTAGCTATCTTAGAAACAAACAATGAAATATTTTCAAGAGTTCCTTTAAGTGTGATAGATGGAAGAGAAGAATAGAGGAACAACCTGGATCCTTTGCTTTGAACCTAGCTTGATTTCTCCTTTCTTTGATAGAATTTACCACTCCTCTCCTACTTGTCCCACTTCAAAGAGTACCTGTAGAGTCAAAGTAACAGCAAACTATCAAAGCATCCCTATCTTAAACATCATAAACAATGTGGAATCAGAAACACATTGACCATACAATTGCATTCATAAACAATAACATTCATAAATACAAGATCATATGGAGGAAAACTCAAAGAACTTTATTAATAGTAATGTAAGAGAGGATTACAACCCAGCTGTCTGATCCAGCATCATATTCCCAGTTGTAGAAGCCCTCTTCACCTCATGAACAAGAAAATCACCCAACAATGTAATGTCTCTTCTCAACAAACCAACAACACTTCCTTACAAAATACAAAATTCTAGCCTTCAGATCTCTCAGATGAGGGATCCATTTATAGATGTCTTATAAGGGTGTGAGTTAGCTCTGGGTTTTTTATTAGTGTCATTCCACTGATAGTTCTTGGTTCCACTTGGAGATTTTATGATCTCTTACTCATCCTTGGGTGAATTCAGAGTGGCAAGTGTCACAGGAGAAGTTTCTAGAAGATTCCATGATCATCCACCTTGCAAACTGTCTCTACCATTTGTCTATTCTTGCTCATCGCACTCCACAGAAGGCCATTTGAGTATGCATCAAACCTAGCCAGTTAGGCGGTCGGTATGCATTGCACCTCACCCATGGAATAGTCTGTATGGTCCAGTTTTGGCCAGTTTTGAGTAGTTTTTCAGGTGGAACTTCTAGGAAATGATATAATCAGTTGACCATGATCCTTTAGGGTGTGAACCAACACTTTTAGGGACTTAAGGAGCCCTTAGTTTATGGACACATGAGTTTGGGGTTGCAGTGCCCAAATATGTCTATAACAGCTACCCCTAAAGCATGAGGTCATAAATCTTTTGATGTCAGGTGAAATGTTTTATTCATGAGGATGTGAGGTATTTGAACTGGAAGGTGACTTATATAAAATATAATACAATACATTATCATCATATTATTTTCATGATCTAGCTGAGGTAGGCATTCCCATGCTCAGCTTTATAAATTCATTTTCATGTACATAGGACAAACAATCATCTGTTGTTGCAGACTTGTGATTCTTCATATGAAGAGTCATCTTCCCTGGCTAGATGACTATCTGTGCAACTTCTGTGTACAATTGATGTGTTTATTTTCCTGAATATATCACAGCCCTGATGGATGAAACTAGATCCGGGGTCTTCAAAACTCGTCCAATCTTCGCCCGATGTACAAGTCGATCCATGTGAAAAGATGTTCTGAAGTCGAACATGGAAAGACATTGCCTGATTACCAGCCAATGATGTAAGCTGTTAACAGATGCGAGAGGAATCACCGATAATGATGATGACCCTCAAGGTACTACAGTACAATTCACGTGGTGTGAATACATGAGCTAATGTCGAACACCACGCAAAGTCTTTCGGTCGAAGGTCATTGATGTAAACCTATCGTCGGAAGTGAGAAACTTGCCATTGAGGCATGCAAGCTTCAAAGTACTGAAAGGGTTGTTTCTAAGTCAACTTCTTGGATAATGAGCTGATGTCGACAAGAAGTGACCTGTCGTAGGAGGGCCTTGATGTATCCCACATCTATGATGCGAAATAGAGCAAATGATTTTTGTGGAGGTGAAAACGATCTGATGATATGAGGTTCAGGAATGGTGGTCATGAAAAATGAAGTGTGGATGTAATGTAGTGGATGAGGCGTTTGCTGGATGGTGAATTCTCTGAATGACTTCTCTTAAACATATTAGCGACACAGATATGGACTGGTAGCATTAACCCATGGATGGCATGGCGAACCAATGGTGACAATGAATGGAAACCCAACCGAACTCAATCACGGTGATGGAGTGAAAGTGTCATGTTCAAGAGCGACTTTCTACCAATAGAGTTATTCAAGTTTTCTTCCTATTTTTCCCCAGTCATTACTGACCAGTACCTCTTTATTTTTGACAAGCTTGAGGAGGATAACATATGCTTGGTCTATAATTTTCTCTTCGGGCAAACCTGTCGCTTTGTGTTTAGCGAGCCTAGCGTGATTGAGACTTGTTATTGTCTGGGTGGACAAGTTTGTCGCTATTGTTTTAACGAGTTTAACGACAAAGATAACTCAGTCCTTTTCTTGTTTAGAAAGTCTGAAAACGGATGAAAAAGAGACTCCAACAATCTTTTTTCATCGCATAATCCCTTAAGTCCGAAAAAGTGTAAAATAATACGAAAGGGATGACTTTCGATAGTTTTAATGAGCCAACAAAGACAAGTGCTCGATCTTTTTGTTCAATAATCCCTCAAGTAAAAAAAGATTAAAATATATGAGAGGGATAGCATTCCCTTTACTTTAACGAGCTGGGAAGGCTAATATATCGACAATCTTTTTATATTTAACGAGTCTAAATTGTTTTTAAAAGAAGCTCGTTTTTTAGGAACTAGTGATATTTTTGGGTAGTAGCTAGTTTCAGGTAAGTTTGGAACTTCTCAAAACATGGCAGTGTGAAGAGGGTGGCAATCAAAATCACTCATTGCAGATGTTCCTCAAAAGGGTAAACAATCAAGTGGAAGCATATGGTCGGCTGAATGAAATGGAGGTGACGTAAGGAACACAACCAAAGTTCAAAAGGGCAAGTAGCAAAGCGATCACAAAAGGTTATTTACCAGAGGTGGGTTTATTTTTTAATGAGCTTGAACCTTGTGCCAACATGTGCTCAGTGTGGGTTGATTTTTTAACGAGCTTGAACCTTGTGGGAACATTGCTCTTACCAGTCTTTTGATAATGTCTCTTGGTAGATTTATTTTTTAATGAGCTTGATCACTACTATAACATGTGCTCATGACCTTTTTATGTAAGCTAGAAATGACCAAGCTATGAGGTTAAAGGGTTAAGAACCTACAAACTAAGAAAATCAAGGGTTGCTTTTCACTTGCATGCAAAGGTTTGCATGCCCCTAGGTCTTTCAGTAAAAGGAGAGTTTCTAGGTTATCAAATGGAAGTCCTTGCAGTTAGGCAAGATTGTTTTTGTTGGGAGACAAAAAATCTTCCTTTGCGATGTCCATCGAAATAGACAAAGGTGATTGTTGTGAGCTTCCAATCACATAACGTACAAAGGTGAATGCTGTGAGCTTCCATTCACAATCGTACAAAGGAAATAATCACGTCAGACTAATCACATAACCTATACGGGAATGTTATTCGGTCCAAGTATTATGACCTTTCAAGAAAATCTCTCTTTTCCTCTGGGTTTGCCTGCCGAAGCAGACTAGGGTGCATGCCCCTAATCTTCATCACTCTCACTGAACTAATCACGGTAATAAGGTGGATGGGATGAAGATGGAAGAGACATTGTTGATGCGAAGAGGCCATTTAGGGATGATGGTTGATTTATAGCTGTGTTTGAACCAGGAAATGAAAGTTGGTTGACAAGTTGCACCAATCTGCCTTCATGTGGAAAACACATCACTCGGAAGAATGTGGAAACAATGGCTTCCATGATATATATATAATCATGTCCAAGGAGTAGATTGTAATCTAGTGGACCTTGGACTACCATCACGTTCACATAAACAGTTTTCTTTCTCAAAGTTATTGGTAACTTTGGAAGGATCCCTAATGGTCAACTGGTTCCTTTGTTGAAGCCTGACAAATTTTGTTTTTCAGGAAAAAGCGATGGTGAACCAAGCGCTTTCCAAGCAGTTGAGGAAAGGATACTCACCGAAGCCCCTTCATCTATGATTGTGCCAGACACGATCATTTTGTAAACTTGTACTATGATTCAGAATGGTACATTAGATGGAAGGCGAGGTTTCGCTAGTTGATTCCAATCAAAGAAAATGACTAGATTGCTCAGAGGAGGTACCAGATAAATGTCTGGATAAGTTTCATGAACTGGGGGGTCTCTTCCTGTGGTGAAGGAATGGGTGGATTTCCCCCAAGTTCATTAGACTCTATATCAACAAAAAGAATTTGAATGGTGTCGTTCTCATCCTCTTTGGAAACTATATCATCTGAAGGTGGATTTTTTGAAGGAAAGACTGGGTTGACTGCCATCTCGACTAGTTGACTTTGATTCGGTATGGACTCAGAAGGTTCACTTTCAATGATAGGTGATTTGATCGACAATTGAGTTATGTCAATTGGGTTTTCAACTAGCGAAGGACTTGGCAAGAGTTTCTTGTATCCAGGTGGAAGCTGCTGTGGTGAAGTAGGACGGTTATCGAAAATGCTTTTGGCTTCGTCCAAAAAATGACAACGGTGAAGAGTATGATCACCCTCACATAACCTACATGGAACTCTAGCTTTTCCTTTCTATCGATTGACTTCGTTTTCACTAGTTGATGGTGCACTGTCAACCTGACTGTCAGGGGTTGATGACACCAAATGGTGCAACCAGGGAGACCATTCTCTCAAGATCCACGGGATGCAAGGGCAATCTCGATGGTAATGGTTCTCCTTGCAAATTGTGCATGGAGTTTTTGGTTTGGAAACTTTAGTGTGTGGATTTTCGCCAGATGATGCTTTGGTGTTCCCTTGTTTAGCTGGCTTCTTCTTCTTCTCCTTCCCTTTCTTTTTCTTCTTAACTACTTGGTTTTTAGTGTCACTAGTTTCACTAAGCGAAGAGGAAGAAGGGGAAGGAGAAACAAATGAAGTAGAAGGCGAAGGGGTAACTTCAGTATCATCTAGTTGCTGATTAGATTGTTGAGGAATTGCAGTGTTTTGAATGACATAGGTCGAGAAAATCCATTTCAGCAGGCTGATTGTGATTCCTGGAAAGGACAATGTAGCCATATATGGAGAACCAATATCTCCCCAAGAGGAGAAAGGACTAGGATTCCCTCCAAGAGGGATTCCTTGATTGGTAGACTCTATTATCTCAACCTCAGATCAACGTAGGAGCAAGGATGTTATTCCGTTTAAAATAAATTTTAAAGACACTTGGACGCAACTTGCTTTTTCAATTTTTAAGAGTCGAGAGAAAACTAAAGGTGACTCTAATCGCCATTGATTTTTAATGAGCCTGAAGTGACAAGTTCTCAGATGGACCTTTTCTTTTAAGGAGTTGAAAAGGAACAAAAGTGACTGCTCTGGAAGTCTAGACAGAGGGTTTACCAAATCGATCGTAAAACTGCAAAATACACGTTGGTGATAAATGATAGAAAAATTACCAAGGACTTAAGTATGACAGTCAATCTTCCCGAATTCTGTGTTCAGTGCATTACAATCAATAAGGTGACAGACACAGCTTCCTAAGGATAAAGGATAATAGCGTATTGTGGTCTCCCAATATATACATGAGGGTATGGGGAGCACAAGTCCGTACTGGCACTTGTCGTATCAAAGAGGAGGAATCACCCAACCTATGATGAAAACGATAGTTACCAGGTTTTACGACGCTGGAACACGTCTCTAGCCTAGACTTTTAGATGTGTTGCGTTAGATTCCAAAGCATTTTTATGTTCATTGAGGTTTATTTTATGGTTGATCTTGCTTATAAGTTTGCCTTTTAAGGTTCACCACGTGATGTAGATGTGAAATTCCTAAATATGCAATCTAAAATGATAAATAATCGTTTATGTTCTTTTAGCAATGAAAATCTTAGCTACAAAGGAAAGAAAATAATGATTTTTTTCTTTCGGCAGAGAGCATAGAGCACACACTAAATGCACTTTCCTAAATCAAATTTCGCAGGCAGTCAAAATGCAGATGCACATGCATGTATTTGTTTTCCGCTTCATTAATGTGTGAATGACAAAAAGAAAGCTAAGTACAGATCTGAACTATTTTCTTTCAAAACGACAGTACTAACAATTTTCTCTTTTCAAAACAAAATGACAAATACACAAAAACATTTACAATTCCTAACTGATGGAGACTGAAATAATGTGAAGGAAGATGGTTACAGTAAGAAGGTACTGATCATGAATAGCAAAACTATTGAATAAAGCTGAAAACAAAGAGAAAAAACCAAATTTTAGAGAAGAAAACACAGTTTAATCAATCACCGCACCTGCAACATAGGGAAACATGGATGCATCTCACTTGCAACACATGGGAGGTGCGATGCATATAGGTTGCATAGTTATAGATAGTGTGATGGGCCAGGGATCGAAACTGAGCTTGGTTTTTGCTCAAAACTTGCAGCTAAGTTCAGTGATTTGGGCTGAGTAATGATGGACAGTAAACACAAAGCATAAGGGTAGGATCTAATGAGGTTCTGAGCTACCACAAGGGCACTTAGGATGCTTTGTAAGTCAGATGTTCAGTTCATAAACCAACCCAGAGATTGACTGAAGCAGCGTTTATCTACTTTGCAATTGCATAGCAAAGGCGTTTCGAAGGCTAGCTGGCTTAACTTCAGGTTCCATCTGTTGTTTATAAAGCAAACAATAAACAAACAAAACAAACTATTCGTTCCCTAGTGGAGTCGCCATTTTTTTTCAGGGAAAACTAGTGTTGATTCGAACTGTTAGTCCCACTAAGATGGGTAGCTATCTTAGAAACAAACAATGAAAGCTTTTCAAGAGTTCCTTTAAGTTTGATAGATGGAAGAGAAGAATAGAGGACCAACCTAGATCCTTCGCTTTGATCCTAGCTTGATTTCTCATTTCTTTGATAGAATTTGCCACTCCTCTCCTAAAGAGTACCTATAGAGTCAAAGTAACAACAAACTATCAAAGCATCCCTATCTAAAACATCATAAACAATGTGGAATTAGAAACACATTGACCATACAATTGCATTCATAAACGATAAGATTCACAAATACAAGATCATATGGAGGAAAACTCAAAGAACTTTATTAATAGTAATGTAAGAGAGGATTACAACCTAGCTATCTGATCCAACATCATCCTCCCAGTTGTAGAAGCCCTCTTCACCTCATGAACAAGCAAATCACCCAACAATGCAATGTCTCTTCTCAACAAACCAACAACACTTCCTTACAAAGTACAAAATTCCAGCCTTCAGATCTCTTAGATGAGGGATCCATTTATATATGTCTTGCAGGGGTGTGAGTCAGCTCTGGGTTTTTGATTAGTGTCATTCCACTGATAGTTATTGGTTCCACTTGGAGATTTTATGATCTCTTACTCATCCCTGGGCGAATTCAGAGAGGCAAGTGTCATAGGAGAAGTTTCTGGAAGATTCCATGATCATCCACCTTACAAACTATCTCTACCATTTGTCTATTCTCGCTCATCGCACCCCACAGAAGGCCATTTGAGTATGCATCACACTTGGCTAGTTAGACAGTCAATATGCATCGTACCTTGCCCATGGAGTAGTCTGTATGGTCTATTTTTGGCCAATTATGAGTAGTTTTTCAGGTGGAACTTTTCGGAAATGATATAATCAGTTGACCATGATCCTTTAGGGTGTGAAACAACACTTTTAGGGACTTAAGGATCCCTTAGTTTATGGACATATGAGTTTGGGGTTGCAGTGAAATATGTCTATAACATATAGCAAAATTTCAAGATTCTGAAAATTCTTTTGAAAACACACGCACATTGAAATTTCATGACAAGAAGAAATACTAACAAAATTGGATTGTCATGCATTTATTTTGATTAGCAGTGAGACTTGGATTTGACTCTCCTTGAACAGGGAACTCAAAATCCAACACTATTCGGACCTCAAGCTCCAACAATATTTGAATGTTGGATCTCAAGCTCCAACAAATTTCAGAGGACAACACCAAATACCAAATCTTGATCAAAGCTCAAAAGTTGTTGACTTTTAATGTTGGTGTTATATCAACATGGATGACGCTAAAGGTAGTTCGAGTGCCAGCCTAGTGTAATTTACCAAATGCGATTGCAAGTTGCAGGTACTAAATCTACATGTCACATAAGATTCCAATTTCCTAGATATGGTTGCGGCGTTGCAGATTCTACTACCATTCCGAATTTCTTATTGCTCCTTCAAATTGGAAGGCAACGAAGGTCCAGTTAGAAGTTAGGACACTTCAAACCATGTATTTGAAGCAAATTCAATAATGTCAAAAAGTACAGAGGAAGCTAAATTTAGTGTGATTATAGTGGTAACAGTAAGATAAGAAAATTTGATTTAATGTTTATTTAAGTTTGATGGTGTAGTGTAACATCAATTCATTACAAACTTAGTTTTACATGCCTAATGCCATTAATCAATCATGGTAAATGTACAAGGTTAATTGGTTGTAACTTATTAACATCAAGCTAAATTAACCCAGAAGGTTTGATGAGAAAAATAATTTGAAAATAATTTTATTATATTCTATTTACTAGATAGATATAATTAACGTTATTTCAATTCTGAAATTTTTATTTAAAAATAAAATTTAATATTAAAATTTTAATAAAATTATGTTATATTGGATTAAAATTAAAAAACAATTGTATTCTAATTATTCTAATTTTATGGCTGCAACAAAATATAATGCAGCTGATCATAACTAAATTGAAGCATAAGCCAAACATTTTATATTAATCCAACGTAGGCTGGTAGCGGGTACGGTTAATAGATGGCGGAAGTTGGGTTGGCGCCGAGAGTGGAGCAGCCTCTATTTAATTTCAAAAATTTTAAAAGCGGAAAATATCTATGTGCGTGGTAAGTGAAGGCATGCCACTATGATCATGATTTTTAAGCAATACTTTTAAGTTTTCATGACTTTTAACTAATTTGATTAAAATTCAATAAATTTTTGTGGATCTTTAAATTAATTCAAATATTCAAGTAGATAATGTCAAATTTAATTAATACGCTACTTAAAATCAAGTACCATCTTATTTTAATTTTAATATTAAATCAACTCAACTTCTTCCCTATCCCAGATCCCTTCAAAATAATATATATAATATATATATATATATATATATATATATATATATATATATATATATATATATATATTAATTGAAACTTGTGTTTTTTGTGAGTACCCATCATTATGACACTTTTCTCAATTATTTACCAGTCAGAAATGACGTAGATATTTTAAAATCACCTGTATTTGATGCCTAAAATGGACAAAAATGTGTAGATGGGCGTCAATTTTAAAGCCTGGATCACACCGCTTTGAAAACAAATCTTGTTATACGTTTAACGGATGGAAATCACATCATTTCATTGACAGCCGAAAAGCTGAGAGGCCACCTCCATAAACGTTTTGTAGAGAAGACGAGTTAAGCTGTCATAGGCATGTTATGAGTATTTCTGGAGTTATAGTTTTATTAATGAATTGGGTTAGTATATGTTAATTTTTAGATTTAGGTATATTTTGCAGAGAAAAGTCCAAATTGTTTTTTTTTTTGTTTTTTTTGGGGAAAAATAGTAATATTTCATTAATTTGAAAAGTTACATATAGTAGATACCCATGGCATATGCATAACTGTTGGCCCAAGGCCAAAAACTAGATAGCTGTCAAAAATAAAAGTTTATGGCCGAGGCCATTCCCAAAAAAGGCTATACATATTCACTTCTAAGGGTGTTCTTCATGTTTGGTATGCATAGATAAAATATAAACATAAATATATACATGGAAAAGATACTATGTATCAGCTGTAAAAGTTCCAAAAATGTTAGGGCTTGTCCACCCTTTGATACTCTGTCAATGTAAGGTCCATGGTAATATTGGTACTGTTCCACTCCATTCTGCTCCTGTATCGTCCACATGCCTCGGGGTAGTGCCGTGGCCTCCTTGGAAAGTTGTCAGCACCCTCGTTGTGTTCCTTGTAGATGTGTTGGCATGGGATATAGTTAAATTTCACTTTGTAGATCATAACTTCATACAATATATTTCTAAGAGAATGTGCATGACAATGATTGATGTTGTTGAACCAGTCTATAATGATTCTTGAGTCCCCAAAGATCTGTAGTTTTGTGCATAAGTGTGCCAATGTAAAATGCATGAGGTGTCTGAGAGTAATCAGTTCAACAAATTTTTTGTACCCTCTTCCAATCCTAACTGAAGATTGTAAATGTGTTGCTCAGATAGGTATAAGATAATGCCCCCCCCCCCCCCCACATCCCTGTGCTTGGGTAACACAATCGAAAAATTCCATGGGAAGGTTCGGTCAATCGGTCTTGGGGATTGTGAATGCCATGGAGTGGATTGGGGATCCTCAAGAATTTCATGGAAGTTGCAATGATCTTAGCTGTGATATGTGACCACTGAACCTCATCTCCTTTGAAAATGATACTGTTATGTGTCAGCCAGATTGACCAACTAAGGAGGAGGGGAATGCATAAGGATTTAAAATCCTGGGAAGTCGCAGTCCAGGAATTCCAAGCACTAATAATCGAGGGTCCATTCCACCTGCCCTGTTTGGAAAGCATATGAATTATTTGCTGCCACAGATGTATAGTCAATGGGCAGTGAAGGAACAGGTGCTCATTGGTTTCCTCTTCCTGTTTGCAAAGAACACACCAGTGCGGTCCATAGAGTGATCTGCGCATGAGGTTTTCTCCTGTAGGTGTCTTATGGTTGAGCACATTCCACATGAAGAGCCGGGTATGTGGAGGCGCTTTTAGCTTCCAAATTTTTTGCCACCAGTCCTGTAGAACATCTGGTTTGCGGTCAAAGAGTAGGGAAAGATAGCCTACTTTAGGAGAGTATTTTCCATTCTCTGCCGAGGTCCAAATGAGGTCATCAAGGTCCTCCTTTATGCGAACATGAGCTTCATTCAAAGCATTGATGTATCCATCCTAGGATTGCTGCCATTGATCAGGAATACCCAGGATACGAGCCATTTGCCAAGCCTGCTCATATATAGTGTTGTGTTCCATGTCAGCAATCTGTGCAATCACCATGATGTGCCTTTGATGCAAATAGTGAATGAGGTCTGGAGGTAGCTGATACATGTTTCCCCCACCGGTCCACGGGTCCATACCAATACGAACCTGATTGCCATCATTTATTCTCCATGCAAGGCCCGATCTGATGAAAGGCAATGTGTGCAAGATGGCCTTCCAGACTATAGAAATCCCTGTGCGGGGCCAGGTTGGCATACAGATCCAGTCCATGAGCTGATGAGGCCAAATGTACTTGTGGTAAATTACAGTCATCCAAAGATTCTGTGATGTAAGAAGAATCCATCCCATCTTGGCTGCTAAGGCTTGTGCAAAAATAGCGAGGTCTTTTAGTCCCCATCCTCCCCATTTCTTGGGGAGGGTTATATTTTTCCAGGCTACCCAAGCAAAAGATTTGCCCTCTTTTTGACCATTCCATAGGAATCTACAACATATCTTCTGGATACGGGCAAGTATTCCTCGAGGTATCCATGCCAACGACATCCAGTAAACGGGGGTAGCCTCCAGGACATATTTTATGAGAACAAGATGGTCGACTCTAGATAGGAATCTATGGTTCCAGTTTGTTAAGCGTTTCTCTATTTTGATTGCAGGAAAATCTAGTCTGCAATCCTATAATAGTGGGGTTTAATCCAGAACCCCGGATATTTGAGGCCATTCTCCATAAGGTGTTGATGGAAGGGGAGGAGATGAAGGGTCAATTTGGCTTCGATGGGAGAAGCGTGGGAGAGGGTGGTAGTGGATTTGGAATGGTTTGCTTCCATACCTGTGGCTAGGCCAAAGAGTGAGAAAATTTCAGAAAAGGTGGATGAGTCTCGAATGCTGCCATCAAGGAAAATAAAGACATCATCAACAAATAATAGGTGAGTGAGATAGCATTGGTCACTCATTTTCAACCCTTGTAGTTTGCCTTCCCCTTTTGTTGATGGAATGAGCTTGCTAAGTCCTTCCATTACAATTAGAAAAAATTGCGGGTAGAGAGGGCAGCCTTCTCTGAGGCCTTGCTCAACATGAAAAGAATAAGATGTAGAGCCATTTATGAGGACACTAAAGGTTGCCGAGGTGATGCAGCACATGACCCAATTAGTGAAAGAAGAGGGGAATCCTAGGTGGATAAGGATCATTTTGATATAGAGCCAACTGACGCTGTCAAAAGCCTTTGCTAGATCAATTTTAAGGATATCCCCTTTCATCTTTTTAATATTGAGAGAATAGAGGGCTTCTTGTGTCGTGCCAGTGGCTTCGTGGATTTGGCGATTCTAAAGGGAGGCAAATTGCTTAGGGGAGATATGGCAAGATAGGATGGGTCGAAGCTTGCTGGCAAGGATCTTGGCAATGATTTTGTATAGGAAATTGCAAAGGGAAATGGGACAAAAATCATTAAAAGATGTAGGGGAGTCAGATTTGGGAATCAAGGAAATGAAAGTGGCATTGATGGCCTCATACATTCATCCAGTGGTCTTGCTTTATTCAACCACCTTGAGCATGTCTTGTATGATAAGC
The DNA here is from genome assembly GCA_031772625.1 of Pinus tabuliformis. NCBI lineage: Eukaryota > Viridiplantae > Streptophyta > Pinopsida > Pinales > Pinaceae > Pinus > Pinus tabuliformis. The sequence continues at coordinate 1,471,159,183 of CM062820.1, read as the reverse complement.
TTGAAAAAGGCCAGATAGAATTCGATAGTCTAGCCATTCGGGCTTGGGCTTTGATCTTTTTTGAACCATTTCAAAGCCCCTTCTAGCTCTGTTATTGTGATAAGAGTTGTAAGCTCTTCTGCTAAATCCATATCCACGAATCTGTGGAAGTGTCCTATGATTCTAACAATTTCAGTCGAATTGACTCCTAGTGGTGCCTTGTAGAGGAGTCGAAAGTGTGAGTTCCCCTATTGTGAAAGCTAGTTGAAAGTAGATGCTATACTTCCATCTTCCATGGGCATATTCCAGATAGTATTTGAGACTTTCCTTCCCTTGGCATAATTTTGGAAGAACTTAGTGTTCTCATCTCCAGCTTGTAGCCAGGTCGCTCGACTTCTGAGTCGCCAGGATTCCTCCCTCTCCTTCAGAATTTTGGATCTCTGATTTTCCAAATCAATTAGGTGGGACTTAGCTTCAACTGATGTGAATCCCTTGTTTTGTTCATCCAGGAGGGTGGCCAGAGATGACTCAAATTTTGCGAGGGTGTTGTCATCCTTCAATGCTTTTTCCTTTGCCCATTGGATGGAGATTTGTTTGAGCATAGAGAGATTATGGCAGAATCCATCTGCCAGGGATCAACCCCTAGATGGCGGGTTGGCCTGCCAGTGATCAGAGATCAATTTGAGGTAGGCCAGGTCATTTAGCGGGTAGAATTGAACTTGAAAGGTGTCGTGGGTTTTCTTAGAGGACCAGAGATTTCCATATAGATGGGGGAGTGATCAAAGATACCTCCATAGCCTACCCACTGCCTGTAGATGGATAGATTTTGTAGCAGCGTATCCTTGATCAGAAATATATCCAATCTCCTTGCTAAAGTTGCTTCACCCACTCTCCTATTTCTCCAGGTAGGAAGTGGTTTTTATCATGGCGATGTCCGTCAGGTTGTGTAGGTTCAGAAGTGCTTCCATAGATTCAGTGAGTATGTCCACTTGTGCATTAATCCCCCAGGATTAACTAAACCCTAATGAGAAATTTAGGTCACCTCTGATGATGAGATTGTCTATGGAGGTGATAGATAGGCTGAGTAATCGATTCCAAAAGGCATCTCTACCTTGACATGGCTCATATATATTGATTACTAGAAGGTCCATCTGAAGTTCTGCAGAGAATATGTCCATGCCAATGAACCCAACACCTCCCTAGGTGGACCTCAAGTTTATGGTGCGAGGGTTAAAGCCCAGGGCCAAACCCCCAGATCACCCAATTAAATAAAGGGAGTGGAAGATCCAACTAGGTTTCAGAGAGCCTAGGGTTTAGGAGATATTGTCAGCTTCAGCCAAGGTTTCTTGGAGGAAAATGATATCAACTAGTTCGGATTCAAAGAGTCTTTTGAGGGCTAGCTTTTTGGGCAAGTTAGTCATGCCCCTGCAGTTGAAGGAGAGCCGCTTCACAAGGGTAGCTGTGGGTGGGTGTTCAATTCTCTAAAAACCCGGTTGAGGGATGATTTCCTACCAGAAGCCACTTCCTCTCCAGATTTCAGGATGGCTTTGGAAAGGAGAGGGGGGGGGGTGTCAAACCTAAACCAGAATGGGTAGGGGAAACCTCTAATGAGTGAGGGCGGGGTGGAAGGTTGTAGGGATAGCGCAGCTCACAGGGAGCTGTGAGAGGGGAAGAGGGAGCAGAAGTGGAGTCATGGGGGAAGGATGGGGGTGTAGTAGGGTAAACAGGTTAGTGGGAAATTAGGGAGCAAGGGATGGGAGGTTGAGAGCAATCCTGGTTCAGAATTGGTACAAAGTGCAGATGCTATGTAGAGCAACAGAAGAAGATGAAATAACAAAGCATGTAAAAATAGTAATGCCTAAGGTACGAGCAGCCTCTGCAGTGGCCCATGATCTGGTCATCAGCGAGGAAGGAGGATTTGGAATGCTGGTAGGTACCCAGTGAGATGGAGGTTCCTTCCTGGGCGGGGGCTCTGTAGATGGAGTCTGCTCAGGGAAGGATGCTGGAGTCTTGCCTGCCACATCTTCAGAACCCATCTGTGGATCTAGAGTCTTTCGTACTAATGGACATTCCTTGAATAAATATCCCACCTGATGACATCTGTGACACCTGAAGGGGACACCGTCATAGTTCAGAATTTTAATCCTTGTGAAGTTCCTCTATTGCAAGGTTATTTTTTCCTCCAGACCTTCCTGCATATCAAGGTGCACCAGTATGCGAGCGAGGGATCAGTTCTTTGATTGAATGTAAGACCTATCATAGTCCAAGTATGTGCCTAGAGCATTCCCAATATGTACAAAGACATCTTCAGACCAATAGTGTAGAGGGAGGCCTGACAACTTAACCCATAATGGTCTAGCCTCAATCTACTCTCTATCAAGGTCGAAGAGCGGGCTCCATTGCTTTAATAGGATCGGGGCCATTTTTATGTGTGAATATCAGGCGAGCGCCATGTTGGTGTATTCCTCTAATGTGAAATGGAGTGCAAACCACCCTCGGCACAGGGTCTGAACATTGGAATGTTATTTAAAGATGTTGCCCCATATTTAACCCAGAGGCCAAGTCGTTCCACAGAGTAGGCGTGACCTCAAACCCTGCGAACCAACACCTTCCCCGCCATATTTACGACCTCTCCCATGTTTAATCCTTCCCCAAATTTGAGGGTGAAATCCTTCCCAAAGGCCTTCACACACTTTGTCTTTCTTTTTCCAGATCTGGGCACGGTAGGATGGCCCTAAAGAGGGTTAGTGGGGCTCAAGTTCTCTTGTTGTGGCTGCTGAACTACGTGCCTGACCTTGATGACCGGGGTTCTAAAACAATTGGATGGGAGAGCCAAGGAGACCTCTGCCGCAAATGTGGGGGAGGGGGGTGCGGGCGGACGCCAAGGGATGTTGCACAATCACCTCAAGCAGCTCTGGACCAAGGGGAGTAGTATAGTTCACCAAATGGAGGAGGTCACCAGGGGGTGAGGATTTGAAGGGCAGAGATGGGGGTGAACAAGCGGCCAGGAGGTGGAGGGTCACAAGAGAGAGTGGGGGGCAATCTAATGTTGGGGAATCAATGGAGAGGGTTGCAAAGGGGAGGGAAGATGCAGACGACTCGGGAAGGGTTACCACAGGCGTCGAAGCAAATCGAGATGGAGCCGAGGAGCAATATGCAGTTAGGGCCGGCGTAGGGTTAGGGTTCCTAAAGATAGGCTGATCGGGGTTAGGGTCAGATGTGTAGTCAATTGCCTCATAATCCATATCTTCCATCCTGCAACTGAAAACAGGAACCATAACCATCGGTAGGGTGAACATAGGGCATAGTCGGAGGGCAGCAGGCAGCGGAGGGGGACAACCGATGTGGGTTACGATGCCTGCAGTAACAGAGGTAAGAACTGTCCACAATTACCCATAGCCGCTGTTAGGGTAAAACGTCGTCTAGTTCTGCCAAGCTGCCATCCCCCTGCTACCCAAGAAGATCATAAAAAAAATGCAACTGATGATGTTCAGCAAATGGCATCAATTTAAGTTGTTATATGCATTTATTATTTTATTGGATTGTCTTTGGGTGAGCTGGGGTTATCAATATTTCTGGAATTATAATTTTATTAATTAAGTGAGTTCGTATATGTTAACTTTTAGATTTAAATAAGTACAAAATCCAAAAATTGGTATATATTATAAAATCCAAAAATTAGTATATATTACACGAGTGCATTAATAAAACTATAACTCTAGAAATATCAGTTAGCCTTTCTTCAAAAAAATTCACATAACTCTAGTGAAAAATTCATTAAAATTGTAACCTTGCCAACCAGATGAAATACCAAAAAAACACTAGATGATATGAAGTCGTTTAATGCCTGCGAACCAGCCAATCGTGGACAAATGCAACCCTAAAAGCCGACAACAAGGAGATACTTACATATGATGCAATCGAACTTCTAACTTGTCGTGCGCATCTTATTCTATTTCCACGGGAGATTGCAAGATGGAATACCTAAAGAACTGGATGATATCAAGTCTTTCACGCCTACAAACCAGTTGATTGTCTGAAAAATTCAACCATAAAAGCCAACAACAAGGAGATCCTTGCAAGCTTGACTCATTGCTCTAGAGCCAGAGGCCAAACGTGCACCCCGGTACTAACAAAAATAGTAAGTTCGCTAGTGGCTCAAATTTAATTCAATCATCATCATTTAACATCTGCATTCTATGGTGCAGTTAATACCTCCCACCACCATCTCAGACAAAGGTAATTGGGTTGGCTAAAAGACCTTTTCCCCACACATTTGAATGATGATGAGAGTTTTATGCTATCCAAGTTTTGTGTGCGATGGAATTGGTTTATGATCACTTAGTTCGATTAATATAGGAAATGGTATTGGTATTTTTGGAAAAAAAAATACCTAAAAAATTTTAAAAATCATTTTAAGTTATTTAATTTAAATATTTTTTGAAATTTTTTTAAGTGCTAAATTCTTATCAAAAAATAATTTCATCTATTGCTAAAGCTATGGCCATTATAATTAACTATATGTAAATAATTAATAAATGAAAATTGTTTTAAAACATATTTGTTCATATTTATTATCTAACATTTCTCAATAAATCATATAATATTTCTCCTTGAGTTAAACTATGCCCATTATTATTAACCATACTATAGTAGTAAATAATTAATAAATGAGAAAGATTTAAAAACACATTTGTTTATATAACATATCTCCTCCTATTGACCGATGAGTTAAAGCTAGTGAGTTATTATCAAGTGAATACAATAATTATATCATCGTCACTAAAATAATTATTTTATTTTTATTTCTCAATAAATCATATAACATTTCTCCTCTTATTGAGATAGATGTGTTAAACTATGTCCATTATTATTAACATATTATATTAGTAAATTAATAAGATGAGTTAAATTATACCCATTATTATTAACCATACTATACTATTAAATAATTGATAAAAGAGAAAAATTTAAAAACACATTTGTTCATATAACATTTCTCTTCTTATTGACTGATAAATTACAACTAACAAATCATTATCAAGTGAACACAATAACAAATCATTATCAAGTGAACACAATAATTATACTATGGTAACTAAAGTAATTATCTTATTTTAAATATTTTAAATTTAAATTTTATATAAAAATAAATGTTTAAATTGTTTTAAAAAATTATAAATAATTAAATATTTTATAACTAAAACATTATTTCTGGGCACAAGAGATCTTAAATTTATTTAGTTATCTGATTAGTTCTTTTATGTGCACATTTCTTAAATTTTTTTTTTTTTCCTCATAGCATAATTATACTTAAAAGATAGTTCAATTTTAAACCTATAAACACGTATTATACAAAAGAAAATACATTAAAAGAGTGTAACTATCAAAGCACATATACATAAACTCTAACTATCAAAGTACACATAATTTTATTCTCTTTTTCCGGTTTGATTATCAATACAACACATATTATACAAAAGAAAATACATTTAGAAGACTGTAACTATCAAAGCACATACACATAGACTCTAACTATCAAAGTCCATATAATTTCAGTCTCTTTTTCCGGTTTGATGTTCAATACACATTGTTACAATCCAAGCACTTACACATAGCTTGAATTATATATATGTGTTTTTTGATTTTTTTAGTACACGTAAGCGGATTTATTTGAATGCAATAAAGCGGATTTATTTTATTTTATTTAGACAATGTAAGAAATATTTTATTTAATATATATACACATAAATAATAAAAAGGGTTTTAATTTTATATATAAAGAAATAGATAAAAATAAGTCTTTTGTTTCTTTAAATTCAAGACAATATAATATATAGGTTATAAATTTATGGTCTAATAAATAATATTTCGTAAAAAAACTAGATAATATAATTCACATATACATTTATATATAAAGAACTATTTATTGAATAATATGTTTTACTCATATGAAATGTGTTAGTAGAAAATTTTCAAAACTGGTATCATGTTAGTCTATCAGTAATTTTATTAAAATTAAAATTGATGGATCATCCAATGTGTTGAAAAATCAAATTTTCATTTGTCTTACCTTATTTCATTAAATGATAAAATATAATGATTGAATCTGAAAATTCCTCGATTAGTCCATGCCATAATGCAATACGTGTAAATTGTGATGATATAATTTTTTCCCAAAATGAATCACCATCTCTAAAAACTATGGTGGTTCATTAAGTCACTCATACTTGCCTAACATTTTCAAGTATATGCAATCAACAAACATCAAATTCTTCAACTATATGTCCATAATTTTTCACAACAAAAATTTGAAAGAAAATATAAGTTTCCAAAGATTAAATTTGAGAAAACATAAAAATTCACAATTTTCTTGGTCACAAACAAGCAAAAAAATATTTATTAATTTCATGTTTTCACTTGCATGTCTGATGCATAGGGTGGGTGGGTGCCACCCACACTTAAATGCAATGAGAGGTGGTGGGGTGACAAACTACCCCTCCTCCACTTTCATGAATTCCAACATATCAAAGAGTAAAGTAGATGTCCAATTAAATGATATAGAAACAACATAATTTGATGTAAATATTGATATGTTTTATTGTATTTTGTATCATCTATTTTTTTTCCAATATATTAAAAACAATACTAATAATAAAATTACAAACTCATATTTATTTGTTAAGTTTTTTAACATTTCTTAAAAAAACTTAAATAAGCCAAACCCCAATTTATATCTTTCAAAAATTATACAGTCAAAATTGTAAATTATAATTTAATAAATTATTATGATAACTTATTATTTCTTACACAATTAAAGCAGGCCAACTCGCTGTAAACATAATTTTTTAAAATAATTTTTCATTATCCAGATATTGATAATTAACTAACTCAATATCAAATAGCCCAAATTATTATTTTCACTCTTTAAAAATGATATACAATATTATACCAAATACTTAGACTAATTTTGAAATTCAATCTTAGAATATAAATTATCATTTATGGATATCCGAATGTAATATATTATAGGTTTGGAGTATGACTCAAAGTTGTTTTTGTTTGGTTAAAAGTTAGTTTTTGAACTTAAGAAAACAAGTTAACAGCTGAAGACTTAGAGATATTTGGTCGGAGTGAAAGTCTACCCTCTTACACATCACCAACGAGCAATGGCAAGTATCTTGGTTTTCCTTGAGTAACATCGATTTCCTTGAATAACATTGACCTGCATTTGATAATAGTAACTAGTAATAACTATCCCATTGTTGGTTTGACAAGTAAAGTATGATAAATTTCCTGATGTATAAAAAAAATTATAATATACATTAACCTAACAAATACCTCAATAAATTAAATAAATTTATGTAATTTATATGAGATTGTCCTCAACAAAATAAAAAATTCAATAGAAAGAACATAATATCTTAGGATTACATCGTTTCTTAACATCTGAACTTTATATTCAAATTCACAAAAATGTACATTTGAACTTTGAATCATTAAAATTCAAGAAAAAGGTACATTGAAACTGCGCACCATATGATGAAAATCAATGGATGTCACTCTTTATGTAATGCATAGAGATTTTCAAGCTGTTATTATATCCATTCAAAGTCTAGACTAAGGCTAACTTCAATGTGGGATAGAAAAACAATCTGCTCACTAATGTTGCTACCTTCAATGCATAGTTTCCAAGTTTGAATTCGAATTCAATAAGATATGTTATATAATTTTCTTTCATTATTTTGTTCATTTTCTTTCTATTAATTTTGAAATCTAAATAATTTCTATTAATTTTGACAAATATAAACAATTTTAAAATTACAATTCACCAAAAAAACACATTTCACTCTTCCCTCCAAAAATTATCTTATTTTTAAAATTTAAAACTTTAACCTGAAATTACTCTCTAATTTTAAAATATAAATATGAAATATTAAAAATATATAAAATTTCTTCTAATATAAATTGAATTTAATAGTTAATATATAATAAAAAATTAAATATTAGAGATATATAAAAAAAATTGATATTTAAAATTTCAGTTAATTTCAGTTACGCATCAAATTTTCTGACTTCACAACTCAAGATCACACCACTATTTATATTGGCTTTAGTGGCCACAGCATAAACTCTCAACCCGATTTCCTTACGGGCAGAGGATAAACTAATCCAGTAAGCCGAATTGAATCTTTGCCGAAGTATTCGATATACGAATCGAATTGTCGAATTCTCTTATTTTTTCTTCAATATTAATGAATTTGATAATTATGCTTCAATATGGGATAGAAAAACAATCTGCCGACTAATTCAAAAATTCAAAACTAAATCGAACTTGATTGAATTCTCTTATCCTCGACTGAAACCCTAATTCCCCAAAATATCTCCTATCCTCCTGCATACCACCTGGACCTTATATTCAAATTCACAAAAATGTTCATTTGAACTTTGAATAATTCAAATTCAAGAAAAAGGTACATTTAAACTGCGCCGCCATATGGGGAAGATCAATGGCTGTCACCGTGTATATAATGCGCCGAGAATGTCAGGCCGCTGTTATATGTATCCAATGGGATGGATGACTGCAAAGGTCAATCCAGGGCGGTGAATGAGTTAGTCAGCTACTCAGGAAATATGCCCAAGTTGAGCTCAGCCATCTGTTTGTTATGGCATGTGCTTCAAAGATTAATCGTGGACCATCTGTTTGTTATATACGATCACTACGCTTAAAAATACAAATGTTGGTATCCGTGTAATTCATGGCGATCGTATCATTTAATTGGCTGTTAAAGACGTGAGAGGTCAGTTCCTGAAGCTTTCTGCAGAGAAGACACGTCCAGAAGCTTATCCTGTCCCCCGCGGGAGAGCGCAAGCCGAAATACGTATAAAACTGGATGATACCAGTCATTTTGGCAAGCGAAGAATCCGATTGTGTGACGAATTCAACCGGAAAAGTCGAGAACAAGGAGATACCAACAGACGACTCTAGTCCGAGTCGTTCATGTGCATCTTATCGTATCCCCCAAGGGAGAGCGGAAGATGGAATGCCTAAAGAACTGGTGGATGTCATGTCCTTACGCCGATATTCTGACAAATTCAACCCAAAAAGCCTGCAATAAAGAGACACTTGCGCAAGTACTATGCTTTGAGCGAGGTCCACTCGGTCCCCACTTCAAAGTATTATGCAACACTTTGTGGTTAATCTGGTTTGTGCTCATGTATGTTCATAGAATTTTCTCGATATCCCTCAATAGAGGGATTCCTTCCACTCTTGTGAGTAATCTAGCCCAATACTTATCTGGTCATGTATTTAGGTGTTGCCCCAATCTATCATTGGATACCCAGATCATCTGATCTACCTGTTGCGTATAGGCCAACCCACCATGTCGCATCCAATCCCTCTCGACCACCAGATTTTACGATGTGGTATGTTTTAAAAGGGTAGGTTCAACTTATGGTATATCCAAGCTCCACTCAAGTGTTGGTCTTCATCCCACACCAAATCCTCGATTTCTGGATGCGACGACTATGACAGAGGATATCCAATTTGGATGAAATTGAGGTTGTGCACAAGCAATTCCACTTGGCTAGCCCAGGGCCCCAGATTACCCCATCACATGAAGAAACAAGGGAGTGTTGAAATTTCAAGAATTTCTTAAGGCATGGATCCATCAATTCAGACACCACTTTTTCTTGAGTAGCATTGTCTGAGCTAATCCTTGCCCTCCGACGAGTAACACAAGTCAACAAGACATTCACACGGATCTACAACAAGCTCTTGAGTAGGTTGACATGCATGTATTAACTTAGTCCGAGAAATTAACTAAAGTTATGATTCAACATAGTAATAAAGAAATTTGCAAATATTTACAGTTTACACAACTTTTCACAAGATGAGAACCTGCGATTATAGCCATGTAAACACTCAGCTCCAAGCATATAAATGACATGTAAATCATGAACAAGGTAGCGGCTTCATGGTGCTACTAGTGAGTGAATCCACAATATTCATGATAGTTAGCAGTGAATGTAATAACAACTTTCAAGCATCCACACATAAATATGCACAATCTTTGTAGCATTTAGTCACAAAACAAGGTTATCACAACCTTTAATTCAAATATGAACAACATTATACTTATTTGAATATATCAGGATGACTGGCAACTGAAGGAGGGACTTCAACTCTCCACCCCATCATAGGATAGTTATACTGCAACCTCTCTTGCAGCCGACCACCCCTGAGTAAGATCTAGAGTTTGAAGGGATTCTTGCTCAAGGGATGATTCACACAAGGGCTTGGTTAAATACTCAGGAGAAGGAGTCCATTGTCCACGTAGTTTATCAATTACTATCTGGAAGTAAGCACCATAGTGACTCTCTTAATCTCTGATTTCGAGCATAGGGATTCACTCAAGGTCTAGCTAGGCTATTTCTTAGTTCGATGAGAATAAATCACTATATAGGTGGTTTAACAATTGTGTTTTGAAGGCAAGCATTGCAAGAGGCTATAATCCACTATTAAGTGGTTGCATATCCTCAAAACAAGCACCACACTCGTTCATCTTCCCTTGTTGATGCTGGCATTATGATTCAAGTGTTGTCCTTGATGGCAACTCACTCAGAGGTATGATACAAGTGTTGTCCTTAATGGCAACTCACTCAGATGATAGATCATAGTGCAGCAGGTCAAAAGAGAGGTATACGCAGGTTGACCGTGATGAAAGTGCGTATACACGCGGGTTATCAGAACAAAAGGCGCGTACACGTACACACACAGGTTCAGAGAAGAAAAGGCGCGTACATGTCGAAAACCATGGTTTTGGTCCATGGTATTTGATCCATGGTATTTTGGTATTGGTCCATGGTATTTGGTCCGAAGTGTCGACCCCAGGTATTGGGTCCAAGGTATTGGTTCTACATGGTTTTGGACCATGGTATTGAGAGAAGCCTAAATCTATATAAGGAGAAGATCATTAGGCCAAGAGGGGTGTGATGTGATGAATATCTGATGAATTGTGAGATCTAGATGCCGGTTATGGGTTGGTGATGCCTTGCTTGATCTGAACCAAGGAGGCACTCATGTGAAGGATGATGAACGATGGAACGGGATCTTAAGGCTTGAAATGATTATCACTATATGGTTTGATTATGGATAGACTAGATCTATTAACGCATGTTTATTGTATGGATGCTATGATCTGGGTATGACTGATGTTTGGAACAACGGCAATGTTATGAGTAAATATTTGTAGATCTGTACGCGGGTTGACTTTGGTGAAAGCGCGTATATACGTAGGTTTGGTTCGTCAAAGTAGCATATACAGTATGAGATATGATATTTGAGGTTGTAGTTGGATCTGGTTATTATTGCAGAGTTCTGTTCTTGATTGTGTTGTTGACAGGGTGATTCAGAGATTGTTGATTGCAGTAATGATTGTTTTGTATTTATGGATCCAGTATGAAAATGTATGAAACATGGTCCCTGGATGATCGTAGGTCGGCGCCTACGCACTGGTAAACATATTGGCCAGTAAAAGAGCCAGGGGGTTGTAGCTCCCTTCCAGAAGCAGCTGGAAAATGAGTGAAGGTTGGAGCCTTCAATAGGCCGCCGCCTACGTACTAGTAAATGGATCGGTTAGTACAAGAGCTAAGAGGGTTGTAGCCCTCTGCAGGTTGCAGCCTGCGTGCTGGTAAAGGACTGCACCACTACATTGTAAAATAAGTTTCTTATTAAAGGAAGAAAGAGACGAATTGTAGTAGGTGGTTTTCACCCACATTGGGTTTCCACCTTATATCATGGTGTTCATGTGTGCTTCTTATGTGTGATGATCTGTTCTGTTTTACTGCACCTGTTTACTAATAATGTTCTGATGCATTTACTGAAGATAAGCTAACTGAATCATAAGATTACTGTATGTACGCTAGTTTCATTTAACACAGTCGCGTATATACGCGGATATACTGAACTGAAGCCGCGTATATGAATTTGAGTATGAAAATACTGATAATACTGATAATACTGATAATACTGATTCCTTTGCCCATTGGATGGAGATTTGTTTAAGCATAGATAGATTATGGCAGAAACCATCTGCCAAGGATCAACCCCTAGATGGTGGGTTGGCTTGCCAGTGATCCGAGATCAGTTTGAGGTAGGCCAGGTCATTTAGCGAGGTAGAATTGAACTTGAAAGGTGCCCTGGGTTTTCTTAGAGGACCAGAAATTTCCATATAGATGGGAGAGTGATCAAAGATACCTCCAGAGCCAACCCACTGTCTGTAGAGGGATAGTTTTTGTAGCAGCGAATCCTTGATCAGAAATCTATCCAATCTCCTAGCTAAAGCTGCCTCACCCACTCTCCTATTTCTCCAGGTAGGAAGTGGTTTTATCATAGGGATGTCCGTCAGATGGTGTAGTTCCAGAAGTGCTTCCATAGATTCAGTGAGAAGGTCCACCTGTGCATTTGTCCCCCAGGATTCTCTAAACCCTAAGGAGAAATTAAGGTCACCTCCAATGATGAGATTGTCCAGGGAGGTGATAGATAGGCTGAGTAATCGATTCCAGAAGGCCTCTCTACCTTGGCATGGCCCATATACATTGATTACTCGAAGGTCCATCCGAAGTTCTGCAGAGAAAATGTCCATGCCAATGAACCCAACACCTCCCTAGGTGGACCTCAGGTTTATGGTGTGAGTGTTAAAGCCCAGGGCCAAACCCTCAGATCACCCAATTAAATAAAGGGAGTGGAAGATCCAACTAGGTTTCAGAGAGCCTAGGGTTTAGGAGATATTGTCAGCTTCACCCAAGGTTTCTTGGAGGAAAATGATATCAACCAGTTCAGATTCAAAGAGTATTTTGAGGGCTAGCTTTTTGGGTGAGCTAGCCATGCCCCTGCAGTTGAAGGAGAGCCACTTCATGGGCGTAGCTGTGGGTGGGTGTTCAATGCTCTAAGAACCCGGTTGAGGGATGATTTCCTACCAGAAGCCACTTCCTCCACAGATTTCAGGGTGGCTTTGGAAAGGAGAGGGGGTTGGGGTGTCAAACCTAAACCAGAATGGGTAGGGGAAACCTCTAATGAGTGAGGGCGGGGTCGGAGGTTGTAGGGATAGCGTAGCTCAGAGGGAGCTGTGAGAGGCGAAGAGGGAGTAGAAGTGGACTCATGGGGTAAGGATGGGGGTGTAGTAGGGTAAACAGGTTAGTGGGAAATTAGGGAGTAAGGGATGGGAGGTTGAGAGCAATCCTGGTTCAGAATTGGTGTAAAGTGCAGATGCTATGTAGAGCAACAGAAGAAGATGAAATAATAGAGAACGTAAAAAGAGGAATGCCTAAGTTACGAGTAGCCTCTGCAATGGCCCACGATCTGGTCATCGATGGGGAAGGAGGATTGGGAATGCTGGTAGGTACCCAGTGAGATGGAGGTTCCTTCTTGGGTGGGGGCTCTGTAGACGGAGTCTGCTCAGGGAAGGATGCTAGAGTCTTGCCCGCCACACCTTCAGAACCCATCTGTGGATCCAGAGTCTTTCATACTAATGGACATTCCTTGAATATATGTCCCACCTGATGACATCTATGGCACTTGAAGGGGACACCCTCATAGTTCAGAATTGTAATCCTTGTGAAGTTCCTCTATTGCAAGGTTACTTTTTCCTCTAGACCTTCCTGCATATCAAGGTGCACCAGAATGCGAGCGAGGGATCAATTCTTTGATTGAATGTAAGACCTATCATAGTCCAAGTATGTGCCCAGAGCGTTCCCAATATGTACAAAGATATCTTTAGACCAATAGTGTAGAAGGAGGCCTGACATCGTAACCCATAATGGTCCAGCCTCAATCTACTCTCTCTCAAGGTCGAAGAGCGGGCTCCATTGCTTTAATAGGATCGGGGCCATTTCTATGTGTGAATATCAGGTGAGCGCCATGTTGGTGTATTCCTCTAATGTGAAATGGAGTGCAAACCACCCTCGACACAGGGTCTGAACTTCAGAATGTTCTTTAAATATGTTGCCCTAGATTTATTTAACCCAGAGGCCGAGTCGTTCCACAGAGTAGGCACGACCTCGAACCCTACCAACCAACACCTTCCCCGCTATATTTACGACCTCTCCCATGGTTAGACCTTCCCCAAATTTGAGTGTGAAATCCTTCCCAAAGGCCTTCACACACTTTGTTTTACTTTTTCCAGATCTGGGCACGGTAGGATGGTCCTACAGAGGGTCAGTAGGGCTCAAATTCTCTTGTTGTGGCTGCTGAACTACGTGCCTGACCTTGATGACCAGAGTTCCAAAACACCTGGATGGGAGAGCCAAGGAGACCTCTGCCGCAAATGTGGGGGGGGGGACGCTAAGGGATGTTGCACAGTCACCTCGAGCAACTCTGGACCAAGGGGAGTAGTATAGTTCACCAAATGGAGGAGGTCACCAGGGGGTGAGGGTTTGGAGGGCAGAGATGGGGGTGAACAAGTGGCCAGGAGGTGGAGGGTCGCAAGAGAGAGTGGGGGGCAATCTAATGTTGGGGTATCAATGGAGAGGGTTACAAAGGGGAGGGAAGATGCAGACGACTCGAGAAGGGTTACCACAGGCATTGAAGCAAATCAAGACGGAGCTGAGGAGCAATGTGCAGTTAGGGCCGGCGTAGGGTTAGGTTGCCTAAAGATAGGCTGATCGGGGTTAGGGTCAGATGTGTAGTCAATTGCCTCGTAATCCATATCTTCCATCCTGTAGCTGAAAACAGGAACCATAACCATCGGTACGACGAACATGGGGCATAGTGGGAGGGCAGCAGGTAGTGGAGGGGGACAACCGATGTGGGTTATGATGCCTGCAGTAACAGATGTAAGAACTGTCCACAGTTACCCGTAGCCGCTGTTAGGGTAAAACGTCATCTAATTCCGCCAAGCTGCCATCCCCCTGCTACCCAAGAAGATCATAAAAAAAATGCAACTGATGATTTTCAGCAAATGGCATCAATTTAAGTTGTTATATGCATTAATTATTTTATTGGATTGTCTTTGGGTGAGCTGGGGTTATCAGTATTTCTGGAATTATAATTTTATTAATTAAGTGAGTTAGTATATGTTAATTTTTAGATTTAAATAAGTACAAAATCCAAAAGTTGGTATATATTATAAAATCCAAAAATTAGTATATATTACACAAGTGCATTAATAAAACTATAACTCTAGAAATATCAGTTAGCCTTTCTTCAAAAAATTTCACATAACTCTAGTGAAAAATTCATTAAAAATTGTAACCTTGCCAACTAGATAAAATACCAAAAAAACACTAGATGATATGAAGTCGTTTAATGCCTGCGAACCAACTGATCGTGGACAAATTCAAGCCTAAAAGCCGACAACAAGGAGATACTTACATATGACGCAATCGGACTTCTAAGTTGTCACGTGCATCTTATTCTATATCCACGGGAGATTGCAAATGGAATACCTAAAGAACTGGATGATATCAAGTCTTTCATGCCTACAAACCAGTTGATTGTTTGACAAATTCAACCATAAAAGCCAACAACAAGGAGATCCTTGCAAGCCTGACTCATTGCTCCAGAGCCAAAGGCCAAATGTGCACCCTAGTACCAACAAAAATAGTAAGTTCTCGAGTGGCTCAAATTTAATTAAATCATCGTCATTTAACATCTGCATTCTATGGTGCAGTTAATACCTCCCACCACCATCTCAGACGGAAGGTAATTGGGTTGGCTAAAAGACCTTTTCCCCACACATTTGAATGATGATGAGAGTTTTATGCTATCCAAGTTTTGTGTGCGGTGGAATTGGTTTATGATCACTTAGTTCGATTAATACAGGAAATGGTATTGGTATTTTTGGAAATAAAAAAACCTCAAAAAATTTTAAAAATCATTTTAAATTATTTAATTTAAATATTTTTTGAGTTTTTTTAAGTGCTAAATTCTTATCAAAAATTAATTCCATCTATTGCTTAAGCTATGCTCATTATAATTAATTATATGTAAATAATTAATAAATGAAATTTTTTTTAAAACATATTTGTTCATTTTTATTATCTAACATTTCTCAATAAATCATATAATATTTCTCCCTGAGTTAAACTATGCCCATTATTATTAACCATACTATAGTAGTAAATAATTAATAAATGAGAAAGATTTAAAAACACATTTGTTTATATAACATTTCTCCTCCTATTGACCGATGAGTTAAAGCTAGTGAATTATTATCAAGTGAACACAATAATTATATTATGGTCACTAAATAATTATTTTATTTTTATTTCTCAATAAATCATATAACATTTCTCCTCTTATTGAAATAGATACATTAAACTATGCCCATTATTATTAACCATACTATATTAGTAAATTAATAAGATGAGTTAAATTATACCCATTATTATTAACCATACTATACTATTAAATAATTGATAAAGAGAAAAATTTAAAAACACATTTGTTTATATAACATTTCTCTTTCTTATTCACTAATAAATTACAACTAACACATCATTATAAGTGAACACAATAACAAATCATTATCAAGTGAACACAATAATTATACTATAGTAACTAATGTAATTATTTTATTTTAAATATTTTAAATTTAAATTTTATATAACAATAAATTTTTAAATTGTTTAAAAAATTATAAATAAATAAATATTTTATAACTAAAACATTATTTCTGGGCACAAGAGATAAAACATTATTTCTGGGCACAAGAGATCTTAAATTTATTTAGTTATCTGATTAGTTCTTTTATGCGGAAATTTCTTAATGTTTTTTTTTCTCATAGCACAATTATACTTAAAAGACAGGTCAATTTTAAACCTATAAACACATATTATACGAAAGAAAATACATTAAAAGAGTGTAACTATCAAAGCACATATACATAAACTCTAACTATCAAAGTACATATAATTTTATTCTCTTTTTCCGGTTTGATTATCAATACAACACATATTATACAAAAGAAATTATTCTCTTTTTCCGGTTTGATTATCAATACAACACATATTATACAAAAGAGAATACATTAGAAGACTTTAACTATCAAAGCACATACACATAGACTCTAACTATCAAAGTACATATAATTTCATTCTCTTTTTTCGGTTTGATTATCAATACACATTGTTACAATCCAAGCACTTACACATAGCTTGAATTATATATGTGTTTGTTGATTTTTTAGTACACGTAAGCGGATTTATTTGAATGCAATAAAGCGGATTTATTTTATTTTATTTAGACCATGTAAGAAATATTTTATTTAACATCTATATATATACAAATAAATAATAAAAAGGGTTTTAATTTTATATAAAGAAATAAATAAAAATAAGAGTCTTTTGTTTCATTAAATTCAAGAAAATATAATATATAGGTTATAAATTTATGGTTTAATAAATAATATTTGGTAAAAAAACTAGATAATATAATTCACATATACATCTATATATAAAGTACTGTTTATTGAATAATATGTTCTATTCATATGAAATGTGTTAGTGGAAAATTTTCAAGACTGGTATCATGTTAGTTTATCAGTAATTTCATTAAAATTAAAATTGATGGATCACTCAATGTGTTGAAAAATCATTTTTTCTTTTGTCTTACTCTATTCATTAAATGATAAAATATAATGATTGAATTTGAAAATTCCTCGATTAGTCCATGCCATAATGCAATACGTGTAAATTGTGATGATATAATTTTTTCCCAAAATGAATCACCATCTCTAAAAACTATGGTGGTTCATTAAGTCACTCATACTTGCTTAACATTTTCAAATATATGCAATCAACAAACATCAAATTCTTCAACTATATGTCCATAATTTTTCACAACAAAATTTTGAAAGAAAATATAAGTTTCCAAAGATTAAATTTGAGAAAACATAAAGATTCACAATTTTCTTCATCACAAACAAGCAAAAAAATATTTATCAATTTCATGTTTTCACTTGCATGTCTGATGCATAGGGTGGGTGGGTGCCACCCACTCTTAAATGCAATGAGAGGTGGTGGGGTGACAAACTCCCCCTCCTCCACTTTCATGAATTCCAACATATCAAAGAGTAAAGTGGATGTCCAATTAAATGATCTAGAAACAACATAATTTGATGTAAATATTGATATGTTTTATTTTATTTTGTATCATCTATTTTTTTTTCAATAAATTAAAAACAATATTAATAATAAAATTACAAACCCATATTTATTTGTTAAGTTTTTTAACATTTCTTAAAAAACTTAAATAAGCCAAACCCCAATTTATATCCTTCAAAAATTATACAGTCAAAGTTGTAAATTATAATTTAATAAATTATTATGATAACTTATTATTTCTTACACATTTGAAGCAGGCCAACTCGCTATAAACATAATTTTTAAAAATAATTTTTCATTATCCAGGTATTGATAATTAACTAACTCAATATGAAATAGCCCAAATTATTATTTTCAATCTTTAAAAATGATATACAATATTATACCAAATACTTAGACTAATTTTGAAATTCAATCTTAGAATATAAATTATCATTTATGGATATCCGAATGTAATATATTATAGGTTTGGAGTATGACTCAAAGTTGTTTTTGTTTGGTTAAAAGTTAGTTTTTGGACTTAAGAAAACAAGTTAACAGCTTAAGACTTAGAGATATTTGGTAGGAGTTAAAGCCTACCCTCTTACACATCACCAACCAGCAATGACAAGTATCATGGTTTTCCTTGAGTAACAGTGATTTCCTTGAATAACATTGACCTGCATTTGCTAATAGTAACTAGTAATAACTATCCCATTGTTGGTTTGACAAGTAAAGTATGATAAATTTCGTGATGTATAAAAAAAATTATAATATACATTAACCTAACAAATACCTCAATAAATTAAATAAATTTATGTAATTTATATGAGATTGGCCTCAACAAAATGAAAAATTCAATAGAAAGAACACAATATCTTAGGATTACATCTTTGCTTACCATCTGAACTTTATATTCAAATTCACAAAAATGTACATTTGAACTTTGAATCATTATAATTCAAGAAAAAGGTACATAACTGCGCTACCATATGATGAAAATCAATGGATGTCACTGTTTATGTAATGCATAGAAATATTCAAGCTGTTATTATATCCATTCAAAGTCTAGACTAAGGCTAACTTCAATGTGGGATAGAAAAACAATCTGCTCACTAATGTTGCTAGCTTCAATGCATAGTTACGAAGTTCGAATTCAAATTCAATAAGATATGTTATATAATTTTTTTTCATTATTTTGTTCATTTTCTTTCTATTAATTTTGAAATTTAAATAATTTCTATTAATTTTGATAAATATAAACAATTTTAAAATTACAATTCACAAAAAAAACCACATTTCACTTTTCCCTCCAAAAATTATCTTATTTTTAAAATTTAAAACTTTAACCGGAAATTACTCTCTAATTTTAAAATCTAAATATAAAATATTAAAAATATATTAAATTTGTTCGTATATAAAAAAGAAAATTGATATTTAAAATTTCAGTTAATTTCAATTACGCATCAAATTTTCTGACTTCACAACTCAAGATCACACCACTATTTATTTTGGCTTTAGTGGCCACAGCATAAACTCTCACCCGATTTCCTTACGGGCAGAGGATAAACTACTCCAGTAAGCCGAATTGAATCTTTGCCGAAGTATTCGATATACGAATCGAATTGTCGAATTTTCTTATTTTTTCTTCAATATTAATGAATTTGATAATTGTGCTTCAAAATGGGATAGAAAAACAATCTGCCGACTTATTCAAAACTAAATCGAACTTGATTGAATTCTCTTACCCTCGACTGAAACCCTAATTCCCCAAAATATCTCCTATCCTCAACCTGCATACCATCTGGACCTTATATTCAAATTCACAAAAATGTTCATTTGAACTTTGAATAATTCAAATTCAAGAAAAAGGTACATTTAAACTGCGCCGCCATATGGGGAAGATCAATGGCTGTCACTGTGTATATAATCCGCCGAGAATGTCAGGCCGCTGTTATATGTATCTAGTGGGATGGATGACTGCAAAGGTCAATCCAGGCGGTGAATGAGTTAGTCAGCTACTCAGGAAATATGCCCAAGTTGAACTCAGCCATCTGTTTGTTATGGCATGTGCTTCAAAGATTAATCGTGGACCATTATTTTATATTCACGTCGCATCCTTACCCCACAAGCGAGATGTTAAAGATAAGCGATGATACGATCACTACGCTTAAAAATGCAAATGTTGGTATCCGTGTAATTCATGGCGTTCGCATCATTTAATTGGCTGTTGAAGACGTGAGAGGTCAGTTCCTGAAGCTTTCTGCAGAGAAGACACGTCCAGAAGCTTATCCTGTCCCCCGCGGGAGAGCGCAAGCCGAAATACGTATAAAACTGGATGATACCAGTCATTTTGGCAAGCGAAGAATCCGATTGTGTGACGAATTCAACTGGAAAAGTCGAGAACAAGGAGATACCAACAGACGACTCTAGTCCGAGTCGTTCATGTGCATCTTATCGTATCCCCCGAGGGAGAGCGGAAGATGGAATGCCTAAAGAACTGGTGGATGTCATGTCCTTACGCCGATATTCTGACAAATTCAACCCAAAAAGCCTACAATAAAGAGACACTTGCGCAAGTACTATGCTTTGAGCGAGGTCCACTCGGTCCCCACTCCAAAATATTATGCAACACTCTGTGGTTAATCTGGTTTGTGCTCATGTATGTTCATAGAATTTTCTCGATATCCCTCAATAATATTAGAGGGATTCCTTCCACTCTTGTGAGTAATCTAGCCTAATATTTATCTGGTCATGCATTTAGAATTTTCTCGATATCCCTCAATAATATTAGAGGGATTCCTTCCACTCTTGTGAGTAATCTAGCCTAATATTTATCTGGTCATGCATTTAGGTGTTGCCCTAATCTACCATTGGATACCCACATCATGTGATCTACCTATTACGTGTAGCCTAACCCACCATGTCACATCCAATCCCTCTCGACCACCAGATTTTACGATGTGGTATGTTTTAAAAGGGTAGGTTCAACTTATGGTATATCCAAGCTCCATTCAAGTGTTGGTCTTCATCCCACACCAAATCCTCGATTTCTGGATGCGACGACTATGACAGAGGATATCCAATTTGGATGAAATTGAGGTTGTGCACAAGCAATTCCACTTGGCTAGCCCAGGGCCCCAGATTACCCCATCACATGAAGAAACAAGGGAGTGTTGAAATTTCAAGAATTTCTTAAGGCATGGATCCATCAATTCAGACACCACTTTTTCTTGAGTAGCATTGTCTGAGCTAATCCTTGCCCTCCGACGAGTAACACGAGTCAACAAGACATTCACACAGATCTACAACAAGTTCTTGAGTAGGTTGACATGCATGTATTAACTTAGTTCGAGAAATTAACTAAAGTTATGATTCAACATAGTAATAAAAAAATTTGCAAATATTTACAGTTTACACAACTTTTCACAAGATGAGAACCTGCAATTATAACCATGTAAACACTCAGCTCCAAGCATATAAATGACATGTAAATCATGAACAAGGTAGCGGCTTCATGGTGCTACTAGTGAGTGAATCCACAATATTCATGATAGTTAGCAGTGAATGTAATAACAACATTCAAGCATCCACACATAAATATGCACAATCTTTGTAGCATTTAGTCACAAAACAAGGTTATCACAACCTTTAATTCAAATATGAACAACATTATACTTATTTGAATATATCAGGATGACTGGCAACTGAAGGAGGGACTTCAACTCTCCACCCCATCATAGGATAGTTATACTGCAACCTCTCTTGCAGCCGACCACCCCTGAGTAATATCTAGAGTTTGAGGGGATTCTTGCTCAAGGGATGATTCACACGAGGGCTTGGTCAAATACTCAGGAGAAGGAGTCCATTGTCCAGGTAGTTTATCAAATACTATCTGGAAGTAAGCACCATAGTGATTCTCTTAATCTCTGATATCGAGCATAGGGATTCACTCAAGGTCTAGCTAGGCTATTTCTTAGTTCGATGAGAATAAATCACTATATAGGTGGTTTAACAATTGTGTTTTGAAGGCAAGCATTGCAAGAGACTATAATCCACTATTAAGTGGTTTCATATCCTCAAAACAAGCACCACACTCGTTCATCTTCCCTTGTTGATGTTGGCATTATGATTCAAGTGTTGTCCTTGATGGCAACTCACTCAGAGGTATGATACAAGTGTTGTCCTTGATGGCAACTCACTCAGAGGTATGATACAAGTGTTTTCCTTGATGGCAACTCACTCAGATGACAGATCATAGTGCAGCAGGTCAAGAGAGAGGTATACGCAGGTTGACCGTGATGAAAGTGCGTATACACGCGGGTTATCAGAACAAAAGGCGCGTACACGTACACACACAGGTTCACAGAAGGAAAGGCGCGTACATGTCGGAAACCATGGTTTTGGTCCGTGGTATTTGATCCATGGTATTTTGGTATTGGTCCATGGTATTTGGTCCGAAGTGTCGACCCCAGGTATTGGGTCCAAGGTATTGGTTCTACATGGTTTTGGACCATGGTATTGAGAGAAGCCTAAACCTATATAAGGAGAAGATCATTAGGCCAAGAGGGGTGTGCATGTGATGAATATCTGATGAAGTGTGAGATGTAGATGCCGGTTATGGGTTGGTGATGCCTTTTACTTGATTTGAACCAAGGAGGCACTCATGTGAAGGATGATGAACGATGGATCGGGATCTTCAGGCTTGAAATGATTATCACCATATGGTTTGATTATGGATAGACTAGATCTATTAACGCATGTTTATTGTATGGATGCTATGATGTGGGTATGACTGATGTTTGGAACAGCGACAATGTTATGAGTAAATATTTGCAGATCTGTACGCGGGTTGGCTTTGGTGAAAGCGCGTATATACGCAGGTTTGGTTCGTCAAAGTAGCGTATACAGTATGAGATATGATATTTGAGGTTGCAGTTGGATCTGGTTATTATTGCAGAGTTCTGTTGTTGATTGTGTTGTTGACAGGGTGATTCAGAGATTGTTGATTGCAGTAATGATTGTTTTGTATTTATGGATCCAGTATGAAAATGTATGAAACGTGGTCCCTGGATGATCGTAGGCCGGTGCCTACGTACTGGTAAACATATTGGCCAGTACAAGAGCCAGGGGGTTGTAGCTCCCTTCCAGGAGCAGCTGGAAAATGAGTGAAGGTTGGAGCCTTCAGTAGGCCGGCGCCTACGTACTAGTAAATGGATCGGCTAGTACAAGAGCTAAGAGGGTTGTAGCCCTTTGCAGGTTGCAGCCTGCGTGCTGGTAAAGGATTGCACCAGTACATTGTAAAATAATTTTCTTATTAAAGGAAGAAAGAGACGAATTGCAGTAGGTGGTTTTCACCCACATTGGGTTTCCACCTTATATCATGGTGTTCATGTGTGCTTCTTATGTGTGATGATCTGTTCTGTTTTACTGCACCTGTTTACTAATAATGTTCTGATGCATTTACTGAAGATAAGCTAACTGAATCATAAGATTACTGTATGTACGCTAGTTTCATTTAACACAGTCGCGTATATACGCAGATATACTAAACTGAAGCCGCGTATATGAATCTGAGTATGAAAATGAAAAAGTATATGATTTGATAATACTGATTCACCTCCCCCCCCCCTGCTCAGTATTATTTCCAACAGTTGAGTGGTTTATCATCTTTACAACAAGCACCGAAGTGGTTTATTAGCCCATTCAAAAAGCACTAAGTGCTTTAATTCTCCACTGAACCTCCCACTAGCCAATCAGGCTTGGACACACAATCTAGGGCCTTGAACCTAGTCATAAGGGATACTTCGAAGTCACAGAGCACCAAATCAAGAACATTTCAACCCAAAAGTTAGTCTTTTTCATTATTATCAGATGTTTCCCCTTTTCAGGCATTATTCTTCATCTATGTCCGCTATGTGAACTCGCTTGCATCTTTTGTTCATATCTCCATAATCTCTTCTCAATTGTCTCTTATTCTCTTGTGTGTGTGTGTGTACCTTGTTACGTTTGTCATTTATCTTTTCACTCTCGAGACAATTGTTCTTTGTCTCAATCCTCGAGAAGGAAACATGGATGGCCATTGTCCTATAACCTTGTTTCCCACTCCAAAACTTTTTCCTACTCCGAAACTTTAATGTCTATAATAGAAAGAAGCACCATGGTTTAGTGATAGGTAAGGGGATTGAATGGGATGGTGTGGCCTACTCACAAAAATTCCTTAGTAATACCAACACTTCACGCAAATTTCCCTCAAAGCTCTAATCTATGTCCCTCCCTTCAATCAACCATCAATTGATTTTACTTGAGTTTTTTTACATATGTCCCCAAAATTTACACAAAGGATATATAAAATCACGTGGTGCAAAAGAAAGGGTTGTTACAAATCCCTCCCCCTTAAGAGAACATCATCCTCGATGTTCTATAAATATCACACAACAATTAACCATTGAGCTTTATATTTACAACTTTTACATATGTATATTTTACACATTAAAAGAAAATGGGTAAGAGACCTTCCTTTGATCTGCCATTTTTCAGGTTGCTTCATTTGGTCTAAAGTGCTTCGATTGTACCTCAACCTGCTCTATTATTTAATTTTGGAGTGCATTTTGCTTTTTGTCCAGGATACATAGTGGTTTGGTTGGAATTCTCCCGTGAATTCTAACTATAACATAGACTGATCCAACACATGATTTGTGTCACGTAGATACTTATTAAGTAAAGAAATGTTAAAAAATTTCATGTGCTTTGGCTATAGGTGGTAAGGCCAATCTATAAGGCACTGTTCCACTCTTTCAAAAATTTGAAATGGTATTGAAAATATAGGTGCCAACTTAACACTAAACCCCACTTTCGGTGAGATATTTCTTGGCATGATTTGGAGATATATATACTCTCCCACTTGAAATTCCTTGTGCATTCTTACTTGATATGCATAACTCTTTTTCCTATCCTGGGATGTCTTCAATTTCTTCTTGTTGTGGAGCACTTATTCGTCCATTTCCTTCAACATGTTGGGTCCATGGACCAACCTATCCATTGGGTCATCCAAGTTAATAGGAATGTTACATTTTATGCCATGTAAATCCTCGAAAGGGCTCATTTTTAACAACTCTTGGTACTTGTTTTTGTAGGAAAATTCAACTAGTGGATGGAATTCTTCCCACCTCTTTGGCTGATGCATGACATACATTCTCAACATGTCCTTTAAAGTTTTTTTGCTCTCTCTATTAGGTTATCAGTCTAAGGATGATACATTTAATTAAAAGCTAGCTCAGTTCCAAAACTAAAAAGCAATGCCTTCTAGAAATTGGAAGTAAACTTGACATCCTAATATGAAATGATCTTCTTAGAATGTCATGCAATTTGATTTTTCATTCATGAAAATATGAGCTATGTCAATTGTTTTGTGGGTGAACTTGAAAACTATGAAATGAGTTGCTTTACTCAATTTATCCACTGCCACCTTAATGGCATCATGCTTCTTGGGTGTTCTTGGAGATCCTGTGATGAAGTCCATAGATATGAACTCCCATGTGGAAATGGGGATTGGTTTTAGCAATCCCAATGGGTGTCTACATTCCACTTTGACTTGTTGACATTCTAGGCACCTTGAAATATATTTAGCCTTAGTCAAATCCATCTAATAATAATATATTTTCTTCATGGTTGTTATCATTTTTTAATAACTAGGATAACTTGAATAAGATCTTTTATGAAACTTGTCCAACATCAACTTCTTCAAGTTTCCCATACAAGGTACATACCATCTATTGTTGAGCTTGAACATTTCATCGTGCACATCACATGTGACAAAAGAAAGTTTATATCTCTCATGAACACATAGGTGGTAATTTCACTTTGGGTTATAATGCACCAACAATAATAACAAGTAAAAGGACAATGGTTTCGTAAAATGGAAATACCAAGGCTCAAAATATGTTATATGTATATGGTCTTAAGCAAAATATTTTAAGTTTCAATCAGATGTGTGACGAAGGACATGAAGTTATATTCAGGTTAGATGGTTACATGTGTGACTAGGGACATGAAGTTATATTCAGGTTAGATGGTTGTGTAATAAGGGAGGTAGAAAACTTGTAAACGGGCGTAAAATTTAACCCCTGACTGCGATGGATGACTTCAAAGGTCAATCCGGGGAGGTGAATGAGTGAGTCGGCTACTGGAGTCAAGACAGCGCAGGAGATCTCTTAATATGTGCAAGCTGAAATCAGCCACCTGTTGTGGCATGAGCTTCAATGATAATCGTAGACCATTATTGTATATTCACGTCGCATCCTTACCCGACAAGCGACATGTTAAAGATAAGCGATGATACGATCACTGCGCTTAAAAATACAAATGGTGGTATCCGTGTAATTCATGGCGATCACATCATTTAATTGGCTGTTGAAGACGTGAGAGGTCAGTTCCTGAACCTTTCTGCAGAGAAGACACGTCCAGAAGCTTATCCTGTCCCCCGCGGGAGAGCCCAAGACGAAATACGTATAAAACTGGATGATACAAGTCATTTTGGCAAGCGAAGAATCGGATTGTGTGACGAATTCAACCCTAAAAGCCGAGAACAAGGAGATACCGACAGGGGACTCTAGTCCGAGTCGTTCATGTGCATCTTATCGTATCCCCTAAGGGAGAGCGGAAGATGGAATACCTAAAGAACTGGTGGATGTCGTCCTTACGCTGATTTTCTGACAAATTCAACCTAAAAAGCCGACAATAAAGAGACACTTGCGCAAGTGTCATGCTGTGAGCGAGGTCCACTTGGTCCTCACTCCCAAGTATCACTATTACACAAGGGCATTTTTGAGATTTTTTTTGAGACAAAAGTTAAAAAAAGTCTTTTGTTTCACAAACTTATTTTTTTTGTTTTACATTAAAAATTAATATTAATTGATTTGTCTCAATTATAAGGTTTAAGACAAAAATAGGTTGAGATAAAAATATTTTAAGATAAAACATTATGTTTAAGACAAAAATAGTTTAAGTCAAAAGTAGTTTGAGACAAAAATATTTTAAGATAAAACTTTATATTTAAGACAAAAATAGTTTAAGACAAAAATATTTTGAGACAAAACTTTATATTTAAGACAAAAGTAATTTGAGACAAAAATTTAAAGACAAAAATAGTTTAAGACAATTATTTTAAGACAAAAACAATTTAAGACAAAATTATATTAAGACAAAAACAATTTAAGACAAAATTAGTTTAAGACAAAACTTTATATTTAAGACAAAAGCATTTTAAGACAAAAATATTTTAAGACAAAACTTTATATTTAATACAATGACCACTTTAGATCAAACCTATGTTTATGCTTTTATCTTTACATAGAATGTGTCATCTTTGGGCATGGGGGTAATCAGTCTGTGCCCAATAGTACGCTATATGCAACCAATGGAAATACATTCAAGTGAGATTTCATAGGCATGCCACTAGGCTCAAATACACACGACCTTACCCAATGACAAATTTTCCTTTTTTTTCTAGTTACTAACTGAACCAACCATGGATCTTCATTCAATTCCCTAAGTAGATTTCATATACCAACAATATTTAGGTTGACATAACTATAACTAGAACCTTGATCAACTAAAATGGAAATAACTTGGTGATGCAACTAACCTTCCCTCTTAATAATGGATGTCTACTGGTATGCTTGGTAGTTGTCCACTACTACATAAACTCTCGGCATGTTCTGAGCTATATCACCTATTGTCCAAGCTTCTTGAGCACTATAGATCTTTGGGCCAACATTTTGTTGATGTGGATAATCCCTTCTTCTATGATGTTCACCAGAAATCCAACATTTTAGTGGCTCTCATCCCTCAAAATTGGTCTACTCTAGTGCTAGTTGTTGCAGATTTTCCTTAACAACAACGTTATATTTTTTGTTGAAATTGGTTTACAGGGGTTGGTTGCTTACCTTCCCTATCTTTTGAGTTTTTCTTGGGCTAATTTCTCTTATTTCTGGCATTGTCCTTTTCCTACCATTTTCCCTCGATCTCTGGCCTACATTTTTCTTGCTCATAATAATGCTTTAGCGTTTTTATGGCATCCTTCAAATTTAGTGGTTCCAGAAACTTAATTTTATCTTTGAATGCCACATGAAAGCCACTAATGAACCTTTGAATCTTTGCTTTCTCATGATTGAGATATGGTACATACCTCAATAGCCATAGGAACTTCGTGATGTATTCCTCATCTAATAATGGCCCCATCTTGAGTTCATAGAACTCCTTAATTTTCATTTCCATCATAATAGTGTTCAGAAATATATTGCTTTGTGAATAACTTTTCAAATTTTGTCCAGGTCAACTCCCTCTCAAAAATCACTCTAACATTCTTCAGATCTTCCCACCATATATTTGTTTTTCCCTTCAAGTTGTAGGTGGCAACTCTAGCTTTCATGTTTTTAGAATAGTTATGTATTCTAAAAAACTTCTTCATGCCCAACAACCAAGATTTTTCATCCTCTACCTTCGTCATATCCCCATCAAATGTGAGTGGCTTGGATTTCTTAAACTCCTTAGTTGTGTAATCATTTTCCTTTCTTCCTGGATGATGATGATGATGGTGATGATTAGAACAATGATAGTTCCTCCTAGTAGTAGAACTAGATGGTTTTTTAGCATGATGCACATCAATGTTGGCTCCTCTTCTTGGGGTGCTCATTGGTGCATCTCCCTTCAAGGTGTCCTAGCTTTCAGGCTTAATCCTATTCCTAGAACTTCCACCATTTGCCTCATTGGTATACTCCTCTCATCTCTGAGGGCTCCTTCTATCTCTATAACTGACCCTTATCTCGGATTGCATCTACCTCTGCAAATCTAAAAGACTTTTCATAATGACTGCATTTATCTTAGCTTACTTCTCTTCAGCTCTCACTAGCCTCTTATTATCTTCCTTGAAGCTTCTAACTTTAGCCCTTAGGCTTCTTAGGGTATCCATCCAATCTAAAGAGTGAATCCCTGCCCCTTGGTTAACTGATATTTCCTCTTCATTGACCCTGACTTCTTCACTTCCATAATGAGACTACTAAGAACTATACTGGACCATTCCAATCCTCATTTCTACTTTGGCTTTGTCTTATGCTACTTATGATGTGTTTTCAATCACACACGCTATTAGACAATGAAAATAGATAAATAAATACATAGTTATGGCCATGAATTTGATGCTCATGGAGTTGCCATGGTAATCCCTGCTGTAACAAGGAAACCAAATTAACATACTCGTGATGTTCAATATCTCACATGCATCAATTACAATTCAAGTAACTTAAGTTGTTAATGCATAATCATTAAAATAAATAACCAATTATATATAGGTTCCTACCCTTATAGAGTTGCCATAACAATATACCTACAACAAAATAACCATATTAGCACATAACTATACCAATTTACCATCTAAAGCTGGCAGGCCAACCAAATTCATAATTTATTACAACTAGAAATATGTTTAGTCATGTTGATTCCTAAACTTTTTGTTGTTCCAACATGTCACATAGTGAATAATTCCCATTTAGGTATGTTATTAATTTATTTAGACTATCTTTTAACACCTAACATCTCACTTAGGTAATTTCTAAAAATCATCACTTACTCATAATGATTCAGTCGAAGTGTTGAACCTGGGTGTTCCAATACCACTTATGCAACCCCATCCTACCCTTTTCTCTAGTGGAACGAGTTGTTATTGAAAATCCAACCCCTCTAGTTCAACTAGAGGAGTGGGATATTGGTTTGATAGTATTCATTATTTTATTTTTGCATAGGAAAATGGGTGTGTGTGTGTGTGTATTTATCTAAACATTTATTTATCAACATATAAATAATATTTATGATTGTCACATCACTTTTCACATCACGTCACTATTCACTACCAACTATCTCCCCGCTAATTTGACGGTTCTTGTTCATCGATGCCTTGTTCCATGTGTTGTGTCAATGCAACTTGAACGACCAATAATTCTAGCAGGGATCAATGCAATCATGGTTCAAGCTCATGGCTCTATCCCCCACATTGAGCAGCCCTTGTCTCCTCTATCAGATCCAATGGATCAAGAGAATTGTTCCACCCCCACTTCCCTTCCCGATGATGTGACAAGGGAGGGGTGTCGCAACATGTGGGTTGTGGGCCTTATCTTCGCCCACCCTGCCATTGATTGGTCCATGAGGGATGGTCTAGGGTGTCTGTTTTGGTAAAGTCAACCTTCCCTTTCCCAATCATAATATGGTTTGATATGAGTGTGCTAATTAGAATCCTCCATGTCTAGGTCTTTCCTCCTACCAAGGGAATCAACATGTCTAATTAATTTATATGTTGGTCCACTTTGTTTCAATTCTCTGTGCCAACCTGGCCCTTTAAGCATGGGTTCATTTTTTCATTTGTTTCATAGGTTCTAAAATCTAGGACATCCACACCAACATTTTTTCATGGCCTCTATGGGTTGTTATCCCTTACTAGTTCTACCCCTCCTGAGCTTACAATCAAACTTATCTTCCAAAGCCCACTGAAGTTGTAAAATACCAAAAGGGGCTTGAGGAGATCAACACTCCTCAATGATCTATGGGCCAAGGCATACCCTCAGGGTTGTAATTCCATAACTAGAAGCACTATGAAGCTTGGCGAAGACCTCCATGACTATTGAAAATGCAAGGCTACAAGAGCCTCTAATCTAACGTCGACATTTAATATGTTTTAAAGAGGATGACATCCTTGGCATCAACTCATGCCTCATAAATGCATGTACATCCATTTATATGTATGCAAAGACCATGTCAACAATTTGTCTTCGATGTAACTGTTATTCTGTAATAAAAGGATTCATATACTAAATATTATGATGGTAGAATTTGGTTCTTATGGGAAATTTATATGCCTTTACTCTGTGCACCATTTTATTGTTTATTATGTGATAATCTGGTTCAGTTGTATAGGTACTATTTCCAGTTCTTTAACCTTTTTCTTAGCAGGTTAATTAGTCATGTTTAGAAATGGTACTATCACATATTTCAAAGGTATAATAATTTAAATTAGAGAAGAAGTATACCATGTTAAGGACAATCATGAGTACCATTCAGTCTAGAACACAATACATATTCATTTCTCATATACATGTGATTTCAATCCAAGAGTGTAACACATCATTAATGGCGTTGCAATGAATAAGAGCACTTATCTCATGATGCTTTGGGAACTTGAGTTTGGGATGAGGACTCTCCACCCAACCTTAGCCAATTATAGCTAAGGTCACTTGCAACTATCATCCTTGAGCCAGATTTTATAGAATGAGGGGCTTGGTTCAAGGATAAAAAACCAACGTTTAGTTGAAACAGGGACTCTAGAGGACCTCCCTCCTACACCCACCAGCCACTCAGCAATCAAATGGAAACACAGGGATTTGAAATGCCCAATACCTTCACTCAAAACATACCAAGGGAATCTTGAGAGTAAATATCCACCCTTAAACAAAACATAGTGGTTCCACTCACTTAAGGGAATCCAGAGCCCAATGTAAAGCAATAGCAGGAAGTTTTGAGAGTCTCTCCATCTAGGAATCGAAGGACACAATCCTCCATGTACACCACTGAGGGAATCCAGAGAAAGTCATCTCCATCCTATGGCTTTACAGGGACTCGAGAGGCATTGTTCCTCACCAAGGACAACCACCTGTTCACCAATATTTCAAACCAAAAACATAGTTTATTGCCATTCCTCCCTCTTCTTGTTCAATTTTGAATCTTATATGTTGAACGAGTGAGTGGATAATTCTGTCTCTTCCTGATTGAATGAGAGAGGGTGTATCTAAAAAATGAGATTGAACCCCTCTCATTTATCTGTTATCTTCTCTTCTGTGTTGGGATTAATTTTTTTCATTGCTACTAGCAGAAACAACTTCATTAATTTAGTTCTTCTTTCCTTGTAAATGTTTCTCAAGGAAACATGGTCTGCCTACTTCCTTCCAACCCAAATTAATTTCTTGACTAGTCCATTAAGGCTCACCAGCTATTTGTTTAATGAGTGTACCAAAAATAATTTAGATTTCTGCACAAGAAACCCATTGACATCCCAAGAAAGCAACCCCATCTCAGCTCTTTAATCTATGTCCTTTACTCAGATCTCTTTTTAATATTTAATTTTTGTAAACATGTATACAATGTCTTTTACGAGAGAACCATGGTTGGGGATGTCACAGGGTTTTCGAGAAAAATACTTTCAAATATGAAAGGATGATTCTTAGGGGTGGATTTTATGTATAACTCTATACATATTAGTTAATGATCTGACCCTACGTGTTAGGGTCCAACCCTAACCCGTTTATTTATGTAATAAACCAATAGGGTCGAGTCATAGTCATAGTTAGTTAAAGAGTCAATAAAGCCCGTATTAATAATTGTAAGTGGTTAACCCTCATTTAAGAAAGGGACCACAGTTAGTTGCAAACAAGCCATAATTAATAAATAAAGTGGTTAACCCATGTTATGCAAAGGACCACTAGTCGTTAGGTTGTTGAATGTCATTTAGCTATAAATAGTCGTAGTTATAAGGGAAATATCATCGAGTCTTATTTTGTAATTGAGCTATGCTCTGTTGGAGGTTTCCCCCTCGAAGAGGCAAGTGAACATTGCTTTTATCTCTGAATAATAAAATACTTGCTATATTTCTCATTTTATTATGTGTTCTGGGTTGTATTTCTTTGCATATTTGGTATTCTGGAATTTCTTGCAGGTCAAGAGCATAACAAGCGGTATCAGAGCACTTTCTAGGTTCGTGGTACCTCCATTTTTGCAAAAAAAAAAATTAGGCCAGAGACGTGTTCTGGCATCTTTAAACCACGGGATTTGTCGTTGAGCACATAAACATGTGGATTTGGGGAGGCATGCACGCAGGAAATACAAGAGGTGGCCACGCTTGTTGGACTCCCTTGTAACCCCTGTGGGTACCCCTTCGAGTAGTACTACATTAGATAGAACCCGGCATGGACTACACTTCCACGTACCCTTTGGGTATATCGAAATGCCCCTAGGCTCAATTGAGACCTGGCCTTAGATAAGCCATCAGTTGTCTTGCTGCTACAGTACATTGAGAACAGTACTCGAGGAGATTACTTGTGCGTACGATAACGTATTTAGGTAGTATGGCTAAGGGTACAGTTGATCCTCCTTAGTTAATTCCCTGAAATATTGGGCTGAGTATTATTGTTGGAACCTTATGTATATTGCGATCTATAGCACCTGACAATCCTTTGTGACCATAGTTCCCTCAGCTCTTTGAAGATCGCCCATTATCTTATATGCCAGATCAGATCCACCAGTTGAGGTTCTACCGTAGCAATACAATTCAGATCTAGGTGCTCCCCAGGCTGCTTACAAGAGACTTAGCCCATAAGATTCAGGACAAGGAGCTGATCACAGTGGTTCCATTCACTAGTCAGCCTCATTTTTCGGGCGGTCCCAAATTTTTTCGGAGTGACTTCAAGTGACCAAGATTTGTGTATGGTAGAAACCAGAGCTCAAGTCATGGCCAATTAGAAGATCAAGTGCCTTGAATCAAGGTTGGATTCGTTCAAGGAACCACTGGAAGAAATTTCAAAATCACTTCAACTAGTCACCAAGAGCATGACAGGGTATCATCAGGAGGTGCATAGTATTGATGAACACCTCGAAGGAGAATATAGCCATCATAGTCACTTCCATGGAAATCACCAACATTCCCACCCTCGGCCACCCAAGTTGGACATGTATAAATTTGATGGCTCTAATCGGGCAGTATGGGTAGCACAAATAGAACAATATTTCACCTTGAATGATATCGCGATTATCAAACTAAACTACATGTGGGAGCCCTTTACTTGGACCAAGAAAGATGGAAATGGTGGCAGTGGCATGTGAAATGTTATCCTGGAAACATAACGTGGCAGGTGTTCTCAAAATCCCTTTCTTAATTGTTTCGAGTTGTTTCAGAGTGGTTCCAACTTCATTCAATTTTGAGAAAGTCAAATTTTAGATCCCATTCAAAACTTAGTGGTTGTTGATTGAACCGCTTCTTTATAATGAGTCCTAGACTTTGACTTCCAATTTTTTAGGTGCAGTTATTGCATAATCATATTCCTCATGAGACTTTGCAGCAGAAGTTGATCTTTAATCCATTGCAAGCACTTGACCTAGCTTAGGGAACCATCAGCTACCCCTCCCAAGTTGCACCTCAACATTGAAATTTTCTTTTTCAGTAGACATTCATTTTATCCATTAGATCATTTCTTCCACTGTGACAGTCCAACAACACCCCTGCTAGCATATGCTTGACAATCCATCTCATCTTTATTGCTATCTTATAAACACTCTTAAATCTTGTGTCTCCAATATAAAAGAGGAAGAACCAGAAAGGGCCTTCTTGGCCCTCTTCACAACCCACAATATGTTTAGCTTCTCTCTTGTGCTTACACTCTAGTCTTCTCGTAGCTTCGGAATGGTGAATCTTAAACACAGTCTCATGATGTCCATTCAGGGAAGCATAATTCACCCTTTGTTTGAATCAAATTACCCCCCTAGCATTCCCTTTACCTTTACATGCAGGCATATATTTTCCTTCTGGATGACTGTTAAGCTTCCCATCTCTATTTCACCTCCCTCTCCTACCCTCATGAACCCGATAAGCTGAATTTAACCAATTTCAATGTATCTGAGATAAACAATCCATCCAACTTAGGAAAGGGCCTTTCAGAAGCAATCAAGATCAAAGTGGACCAATGGACCCACATTCAGCAGCTGGACTACGAACAAATCTCGTTCAAATGTAAGGTATGCCATGAATATGGTCATTTTGCTAATAGGTGTAGTAAACTAAAAGAAAATGAAATGAATGAAATGTTGAAGCTAGTGAAGACACATGGGAAAAAGTCAAAAAAAAGAAAGTAAACCCCAAACGGTCTGGCCCAAAACCAAAGCCTCCCCCAGAAATCCAAGCTGCATCCTTCTCCTCCCCTCCCATCTTGACTCAGCCATTACCCTCTACATCAAACCCCTTCAAATCTTTGGAGGAAGAAGACCCCTCATCCCCCCACTCTCCTCCTGATCCCCAGGAGCCCCCTCTCCCTGAAAGCCAACGCCAAGACAATATCAAATCCTCATTGCCTCTTACTATTTCCTCTCAGCCTCTTCTTGATCCTCCCCTCAACAGAATCACCAGAAGCTCATCTAAAGATCACGGGGGTTCTAGTGAACCCTCCAAGAAACCTGGCCCAGGCAAGAAATCTGCTAAGCAGCACAGGGATGAGAACGCACAAAAGGACATAGCAATGGGAACGCAGACACCCATAGAAACTTATATCCTGGGGCAGCATGACAAAAAAGCAATCAGCAAGGACCAAGGGGGCAAGCACCTCCCTGCATACCGCATATCCAATGATGAAAATATTATCTTGGAACATCAGGGGACTTGGGCACCCCTCTAAGGTAGCAGCCCTAAGGGATCTTATCATTTCTGAGACGCCAGGAATTATTATGTTACAAGAAACAAAACAAAACCACAAGGAAATGAATAAAGTCATTGAGCAGCAGAGACAGTATAGAGGAAGCATTAGTGAGGCAAGAGGAGCCTCAGGAGGAATAGCAACAATTCGGAATCAAGGTATATGGAACTGTATTTCGGAAATAATAAATCAACACTGGATCAAAACAACTTTGGAAAATAAAGCAGATCAGCAAGCCATTATCATCTACAACATCTATGTGCCGAATCACTGCAGAGATAAGGATAGTTGTTGGCATGATCTAAAAGATAGTCTGGACGCAGAAGAGAACACTAAAATTATTCTAGGAGGTGACTTTAATTTAATCCTCCACGCCAATGAGAAAAGGGGAGGCAGTTTTATGCCTGATCCATATAGAATACAGTTGGAAAATATCATGCAGGAGCATGATCTTATGGATGTCCCTCCAAAAAACCGATGCAACACCTGGAACAACCACAGGATGGGTGTTGGTAACATCATGGAGCGGTTGGACACAATTCTCATCAATATTACACTTCTCTCTGCTTTCTCCATCAGATATGCTAACATTCTAACGTGCTCTGCCTCCAACCACTTCCCAATAACTCTAATGCTGGAAAATCATAGGCCACTTGGGCCCATTCCATTCAGATACAGTTCTCTCTAGAATGATATACCAGCAGTTGCAAGAATTGTTTACAGCTCTTAGATCCAACATGTGGAAGGCTCTCCCGGTTTCATTTGGGAAACAAAAATACAGAAAACAAAACAAGCCATCAAAGAATGGGCTAAAACAAAGTATCAACAACCAGAGAAGGTAAAAAAAGAAATTAAGAACAATCTGGAGAGTATCCAAAGACCAATAGAGGATAATGGCCTTTCCCAAGAGAACAAACAACAAGAAAATGAAATCTACTTACAGCTATACCGAGTTAACGGAGAAGAGGAAACAAAATGGAGGCTCAAGTCGAGACAATTATGGTTACAAGGGGGTGACAAGAACTCAGTTTTTTTTCACAAGCAAACAACAGCCAGAAAGATAAGGAATAATGTTAGCTCCACCCTAGATGCAGAAGGTGATAGACAAAGGACTCAGGAAGCCATTCGAAGAGCTGTTACAGATCACTATCGGGACTTGCTATAGATAGGCTTAGGATTTCTTTCATTTTGCTTGCATTTAGATTTAATTCTACATTCCTAGAAGTCCTCTTATCAAAGGGGAAAAATTTAGTTATGGCTTGGCTGAGCCCCAAATCAGCTTAAGGATCACTTTCTTGTGTGATCAGTAAGAGCGTTGATCTGACGTCTCTTCTCTATTGGTAAGTAAAAGGCATACTTTAAGCCATTAGCGATAGAAAGAAGGTAACTGGACCTAGTTTAACCAGTTAGAACCACCATTTCAACGGAAAATGAGCTGCTTTAAGTTCTCGGCTAGGTGGTCTCCCTTATAATGTTGAGGCAGAGAATTTCGAGCCTTCAACAGGTACACAGACACAACTCACAACTATCGTGTGTACTCTCCTTGGGTTGGAAGTATGGAAAGGAGATGGGGAACTGTTTGTCTCTCAGGGCAAGTTGCTTTTCCTTAGATAAATCTCTGTGTATGTGCGTTGAGTCTTGATGTGTGTTGATGATATGAGTTTTCGATCATGAATTTACTTCTGCAGATCAATAGAGTAGCTTCTAGTCTTGTGATTTAGAAAATTTCATGAGCAGTTAGAATTTGCACATTAATTTCTACAATCCCCACTTTAAAAGTAGGTAAAATAAAGCTTTGAGTCCAGGGTTTAGGGAAGTCTTGCTTGATTGTTAAATAAAAAAGGACATGCAAAGCAATTTTTAAGATTTTTGTTTGGTAGCTTTTGATGTTCTTAAATTTTCCCTTTACAATTTTTTTAACCTCAAACTGTATGTTTTCTAAAGAAAAAAAACTTATTTCTTTATAGAAAAGGTTTGAATATTCCTCAGATTAAGGGAAGTGAGAATTGACTTCTTTAGCAATGGGGGCCAAAAAAGATTTAAGGTACCAATCCATATAGACATAGTCTTAGAATTCAGGAGCTTTACATATGCTCCTCCTTCTATGTCATTCTTGAACATGATCAAATAGGCCAATGGAAAAAGTTTGACGAAATGAAGTGAAAATTTTGTTACTAGTGTCATAACAGAAAGGTAACTTGAAATAGGCTATAAAATCTTTGGCAAGAGTCACAAAAGTGGAATGAGTGGATCTGGTTTGATCGACATACCACTTAGTAGTAGCTCCAGTAAGAGTGCAGTAGAAAAGCGAAGACAAATGGAGTCTTATATGATAGAATTGGATGAACACCACATATGGAATGAGTGAACATGATTTGTGGGATCTTCTCTAGGATTACCTTGAAAATTTGGGATGTCGGAAGGAATCTTGGTAGGCATAACTGGCTAATTTGGGTGATGAAGAAGGGGGTCGTTGATGAGTTGGATGAATTAGGGAGACTCAAACTAGCCATAAAAGGAGGCAATGGAGTAGGAGTGCCCATATTAGTGAAGGTTACCCTAGTTAGTACTTGGGTTACCACCTTGGTTTCCCACACCCACATTGGTGCTTGACATGGTGATGGTATAAAATTGAGAAGATGCGAAATGAAAGGAAGAATTGGAAGAATTAGTAGAACTAGAGTCAAAATGAGGACTCAATGGAGGACTCAGAAGATGTACTTTAACTTAACGAGGAGGAGTAATATGTCCTAATAGAAACTAAGGGTGAAGGCCTCAAATTCTCTGTGACAAATGCCTAAGGGGCACAATGATGTCAAGACAATGATGACCTTAAGGACTAAACAGTGATGATAGGAGAAAAAGAGCAAAAAATAGCAAGCAAACACCTAGTGCAGTGGTGCCAAGTGTAAACCAACTATATTAATGATGCTACTCCCGCAACAGTCATTGCCTGCTGAAACTACACAATTATGTTTCTCAGGGGCCATGAAGAATGATGACATGATAGATGACTCTCAAGGAGCTAAGGAGAAAAATAAGAAGACCGAGAAACCGAAGGTATGAGAGAATATCAGTACCGCATGAAGAATCCATCTGATGCATAACCCTTTGGAGGCTAGGTATGGAAAACAAAGCACATCTTTTGAAATACACCTCTTAGTGTAGCTTAAAATGTTTCTTATCATTGTCGAATCATTTTGTCTTCAATGACATGCATGGTTGAAAGAACTGAAAGTCATTCCATGTGTTTCCTCTTAATGTCTTGCTCCCTTTCACTTGTTTATTACATAACTTAGAAGATGAAGAGTATTACCATTTGTTTATTTAAGCTACGGAGGTTGTGACCAACATGATCTTATGACTAACCAGGCATGATGCAAGGAATCCTAAGTGGGATGAAATATGTTTGATGATATGTATATAGTCAGTACACTCCTTTGCATTAATCCTTGCTTTGTATCTTACATGTACCCTCACTACTTGTCAGATTTGGCTACCTACTGCCAGCGGTCTCTTAGCTCTTTCCTGACAAAGCAGGGGAAGGAATTTCCTTCAACCTGATTTATTCAAGGCTCTTCATAGAAAGTATAGAGCTAAGAGAAGGAGATGTAGAATCTCACTATAAAACTCTTGAAAATACTTTGCATGTTCAAATCTATCCAAACGATTACGCTGCCACTCAACAACATTGTCAATCTTGGAAGACTCAAGAAAGATCATATCTCTAGATATTATAAACTTCTTATTCACTTTATCATAGAGATGGTATTCTTTGGAGGTATGAGTATCCAAAGAAGATACATTTGTGACTCCTTGCACTAAGTTTTTTTATCTGTTCCTTAGGTATCAAGGCATAACAGGAGGAACCAAAAACCCTGAGATGCCTCACTAAAGGAATGTGGCCATACCACATTTCATAGGGAGCCTTGTTTCTGATAGCCCATGAGATGGACTACTAGCTTTATTTTTTCATTATGTTCCTTTCAATGTTATAATACATATTTCTACATGCTGAAGCATCCAATACCATGGACCGAAAACCATCGCGTCTAATACCATGGACCGAAAACCATCACGTCCAAAAACATGTGCGAAAATCATGCACAAAACCATAGGTGGGTCCGCCCATCTTAACATAGGGTCCAAAACCAAAATTTTCCAGGGCGCTGCCCTGGACCCCATAAAGTGGGGTTACAGGTATGCCTCAAACCCCTGTGACTCCCCCCCCCACTACACAATCGGTGCAACGAAGGCGGGCTCCTCCCTCCCTCTAACCCCCCGGTTAACTACGTGGGCTAGTCGTGGAAAGAATATAACACAACCCAACAATATGCAAAGGATGTACAATGCGGAAGTACATAAAATCCACATTCCATGGTCCTGACAACAAAGCACATGCAGTCCTAGAAAGGATCCACTGTCATGTTTATGGACCTTTCTCGACAACCTCCACTGCCATATACAAATATTTTGTCATTTTTATCGATGACTTCTCACGGAAGTGTTGGATCTTCTTCATGTGGAAGAAATTTGACACATTATCCAAGTTCGTATAATTCAAGGCACTGGTTAAAAAAGAAGCTAGCAAGAAGGTGAAGGCTCTATTGTAGCAACTGCAACACCCTCCAAAATTTTGGCTTGCACTTAAATATCAGAACCTACTATGGATATTGTGATCGATTGTTTCTTAGTCAGTTATTGGTAAGTTTATGATCTCAAGCTCCCCTTTTCGATCTTAAGAGTCGTCCATGCTTTTATATTTACATAGAATGTGTCATCTTTGGGCATGGGAGTTATCGCTTGTCATGCAAAGGGAGGTTTGCTTTTCTTCAAGGGGAAATATTTATGAGAATGGGTTGTCCTCACCACATAGATGTGTTTCACACTCATTTCACACACTCTTACACAAGTGTTGCCTTTATCCTCCCAAAGTCTATCATCAGAGTCACACTTATCGTAAGCTGCCACAAAGGTTGTTGCATTAAGAGAAGTATGCGTTATATGTTCTGGATGGTCTATGTTGTATCTCTAAGTTTTCAAGTGTGTGATTATAGTCAAGTTTTATCACTGTTCACATCAGTTTCATTAATCCCACACTTCGCCAAATTTTGGAGTTTCCTTAGCAACCTAGCCTCATCCAACTTTCCTGAACTCTTCACTTCACATATGTAACCCTCAAGACTTTCCCTTGCTTGTTGGAACTGTGAAATGTGCAGAAATTCCAACCTCCCTTAGCATTCAAAACTACAAAGTGATTTCCTCCAATCTCCTTCCTTCAGCCGGAACCCACTGTCTCAAGAAATTGTGTAGTTTTGTCCCTTGACTACCCAGTCAACTCCCTCTCATCTTCCTTGTCATGTTTTCTAGGACTTGCGTATCCAACAAGAAATTTGGGATATGAATTCCATCAAGGTAGAAAATCAAGGGGTTTTCAAGTCATTTTTTTAGGGTTGCCACTAGCATAGTCTCACAATATGATCCACCCAGTCCCTAAATTGGGGTCTAGTGCTATTTCAATTAATTATTAGATGATCATGGTGGGCCATAATTCCAAGTTAAATGTTATGACTCTTCATAGGATATTATTGGAGATACTTGAGGAGACACCTCTTTGGCTAAAGGGTTAAAGATTTTGACTTCAATATCGAACCATCAACCATATCCTCAACATTTTTCCCATCAACCATATCCTCAACATATCGAACCAACAACCAAGAAGATAACTGAGGTGAAGCATGGGCATCCTCTATCGCCCACGTTGTTCAGGATATATATAAATCTATGAATGCCTCTACACTCCACCAATTGTGCATCAATAAAATTTTGGGTTGCCCCACTATCCACCAAGATGGATACACATTGTCCCTGCAATGTGCCTCTGATTCCCAAAATTGCAAAATTGGGATTTTCCATGTCAAAATTTTAATTCGAGACTGACCATGCATTGGAAGGCAATTAACACATTATTAAGACATTAAAAATGAATAATTGACACAATACCAAATACAATACATGCATTGATTTTTATCTCACAAGGTATTTAGACGCTAATTGAGCAAGTTCACACGAAGAGAGAAAGGAAATATCATGATACATTGTTCAATTTGTAATCAAGAGCATTATATTGGATAAGGGAGAAGTAACATTTAGTATCTTTCTCATATACAAAGGAAAAATTACGAAGAAATGTAAAATGCCTTTCGTGAAGCAATGTTGTTGTAAAGGGTGGGGATTTTGGGTAGAGGGTTATAGGTTTTGGAGGTATTAAAATAAGTATTTGGTAAAACTAGGGGATATGTACTAAACTAGGCATGAAGTAGTATTGACTATTTAGTAATAGAAAGAAAAGGGTATTCTAAATTGTGAACACACTAATGGTTGTTTCACCACTTGAAAGGATGTTATGAGTTCAATGAACCACATGAGGGAGAAGATTATACGCTAGTAGTACTTTTTTGCAACGTTCCAAATCAGATGTGAATGGAGAGGACTTTGCAAAGGTTTTTTTGCAAGGTTCAAGGGTTTCTAGGCTTTGATAGTTGATCAAAATGGTGGAATGAGGACGAGTTATCCAATGCAATGTGATCAGAGGAGGTGGATTCAGTTGTATGTTTGGATGTCATGAAGATGCTAAAGGTTGCGAGGTTCATTCTGGCAGGTGGAAAGGACAATGGCAATTGTTCTTTGCCAAGGAAGAGTAGATTAGACTCCTCTTCTTTGGCAAGAGATATACACAACAAGGGGTAACTAACAAATTCATTTGCGCATTTTGACATCATTGTCGATGACATTTATTGTGAATGGGTTGTCATGTTGGTTAGCTAGTGTTGGGGCATAATATGACGGAGACAATCAGGAAATCTACTTTCACTAAAAAAAGGGGGCAAACAAGAAGTTAATTTTTTTTGCAAGGAAATTTTGAATACATTATTACATTAGTTTAGTGGTTGTCATTTATTAATATGATCATGGTGGGTCATACTTTCTAAGCTAAATGCTATGACTCTTCATAGGATATTTTTAGAGATACTAGAGGAGAGACCTCTTTGGCTCAAGGGTTCAGGAAGGATTTTGACTTCAATATCAAACCATCAACTATATCTTCAACACTTGTGCCACCATGGAGGAGGGGAGACATTTCTCTTCAAAATTATTCCTCTACTTTGTAGATTTTTCGAAGTTGTTTGATATTATCTTCAGGGAGGCATTGTTCCATGGATGAAATTTGCATTTCAAAGATTTTGTTTACTTTTATTATATGTCTACTAGTTTCTCTAGGAATTTTTTCTTCTTCCTTGTTCCCATTTAAAGTGGGCAAGTCTCCACTTTAAAATGCCCTGATATTGTTTTGCAGTTACCCAAATCCACTTCCCTGTTGTGTTTGCTAAGGCAATTTTGACTTGGCCCAAATGATTTGTTTCCACAAACTATGAGATTTCCTTGCCATTTTTAACATTTACTATTGATTTGTTTTCCATTTTGGGATGAGGCCACTCACTAAATATCCTCAATGAAAATAACGCATGAACCTTGATGAAGCCCTAAAAGAACAATCCCTCGTTCATTTGTAAAAATCGTCGAATTTCGCTTTGAACAAAACAAAATATGCTCAATACTAAACTACCCACATAAATGGTATTGATATTTAATAAAATTTAGTCGAAGTCTAAGTTTTTGATTCCTTCTCGAGTCGGAAAAACCACTGGCGGTATTGAGTTGGTAAAAGAAAGTAGGATCTGTTATCCAAAATCCTAGCTTAGTGCCCTGAATCCCTAATGTGACTGATACTTTGATTAATTGAGCTGATGTATCGATCCTTTGTCTCATGGCTAGCTGTGACAACTCGATTTATTGATTTAGCTGATCTAATCTCAGGGTTAACTGTGGCAGCCGAATTTGAATCCATGATCCATTTGCCGTTTGTAGAAAAACCACGAGTTCACTGAAACCATCAAGAGAACATGGACAATTCTTCATGTTCTTCCACTCCAACATAATTATATTATCAACATTATAAAACATATAAAATATGTATCAATTTGTACCAGGAAAATCTACTTGAAAGGATCATAACCTATAAGCTCGACCATG
Organism: Pinus tabuliformis; assembly: GCA_031772625.1. NCBI lineage: Eukaryota > Viridiplantae > Streptophyta > Pinopsida > Pinales > Pinaceae > Pinus > Pinus tabuliformis. The sequence goes on along the minus strand of CM062820.1, from coordinate 1,471,115,525 downwards.
AAGTCTTACTTCAATAATGTCAAGATAATTAAACAAGTGACCTTTTAATAGAAAAGATTTTTTAACAATGGGAACTCAACTAACTAGGTTGACCCTTAAGACTATGTATTTGTACCATTCACTTTGAAATTTGAGAAAAATAATTTTAAATTTATAAAATTACTAGCATTATAAATGAAATATTTATAATAAACTCATTTTTGCATTAAAATAAAACTTTTATTAACTTAAAACTAAAAAATTTGTATTACCAAACTCTTCCAACAAAAAGAAAACAAAAAAAAATATCAGAAATAATAGTACTCAAGGTGTAAAGAAGCAATAAATGTAAAAGACACTCATACCGATGAGAACACAGTTAACAATATAATATCAATGGATTTTATGGTTAAATACTTATGTAATTACATTAGCGTAAGTTTTAGCGCCGTAGGTTCTAGATAGAGCCACATTCCGCGGAGGGGGTCTTATGCCTGCCATCCTACCCTGCCTTTTCAATTTCAAGAACAAATCTCTTTCTTCCGGAGCATTCCGCGCATTCCAATAGTGAGCAGACTTCGGGGGGATCGAATCCCATTACCACACTCCAATAGCGCGCAGACTTCAGAGGGATTGAATCCCATTACCTCAGTTCAAGGTAAGAATTCTTTGAATCAAAATTATCCTCCACTTCCTTGTCGGAGCTTGATTCTATTTCTCCTTCCGGCCTAGGTTTTAATGCTCTGAAAATTTACAGGTGTGCTCTGTTTTTTTGATATTTTGATATATGTCCCTGTATAGGTTTGGTGTATAAATCGGTGACCTTCTTTGCCAATCTGTTTTATATCCTAGGCATTTTGTTCAAGTAAATCCTGTATTTGGTGTGTCAGTCCCTACTACTTCCCAGTATGCATAGGGTATCCAGGCTTTCACCTTGTCTTTGCTACAGCTTTCAAAAACTCTTAGATGTACTATCTATTTCTCTTGATATTGCCTCAATATAATACAATTATGTTTTTTCGTTCTGAAAAAAAATTAATGTTGCTGGAAGTTGTTCAAAGAAGAAATTTTAAAGAATTTATGCTTGTATTGTGAAAGTTTATTTCTTTTCATGTTCGACATGATTTTTTCTAGCTGATTGTGAATGTAATTTACAAGCTCTAGGGTTTTTAGTGAGGGTTTATGGTTTTGGTGGTAATTTTGGAGAATAATGTTTATATCCTATAGAGCATTATTAACGCCTTTGATTTGGCTTTAGCCGATGTTTGTTTTGTGCTCGTTTTGTATTTTTCCAAAACAGAAGCTTGATAGTTAACACCACCTGCCTACCTAGGGTTCGAATCAGGGATCTTGGATGAGGATAAATCTAAATGATCAACGCACACCCACATACCATGGGATTCGAATCCACACCCTACGATGCTTTTTTTGAATTTTTCCCAAACTGGAAATTGATTGATAGACAACGACACCCGCCTAGCGTGGGGTTTGAACCCACTACGCGAGATGATTATTGTTTGTTAAACTTAGCGATGGTTGTTTAGTATTTTTCCAAAACAGGGGCTTGAGAATAATAAATCCCAACGGTTCTAACAAACAGGAGCTCAGAGAATAAGAAATCCAGAGACAGAAATATTTCATTTCAAAATATGCATTAAATGAACACAACACGCAAAACGTAGGGTTCGAACCCATGACTACAAGATTACGAACCTTGGGCTTTAACTACTGAGCTAGATGGGTTACTCCTTTTGACTTCCCACTTAAATCAAACTCCAGAATTATTACCTTCAATGAATTTAGGTTAAATTCAACACAAGTAGTTTACTATTAATAATTCCACATTGTGGACATGCTCTTGAATTGCAGTAACATCAACTTTCAGTTTGTTCTCGGTTTTGAGTGACAGGCATAACAAAAATCTGTTATCACCACTGTCAAGTGAAATTATAAATAGTAGAAGAGAACTTAATTTCTTCAGGTTCCATCCTCCAAAACCATAACACAGGAATGAACTTTACAATCTTGTTGACCTTAACTTTCTTACTTGTTAAACAATTACAATGTTTTTCCCATTTAATGGTAATGGTTTTTAAAAGAAAATGATCATGTTGTCTCACAATTATTTGATAGTAGGCTCTACCTGCAAAATGGAGAGTGTACTTAATAAAGTATGGACTATCTTCAGCCATAAACGATGACTAGGGTCTTTGAAAAAATTTGCTATAACCGACAACCTTTCCATTTGTTTCTGCGGTACATTTATCCATTGTGTACCGTCCTGTCCAAATGAATTGAAAAATACAAATTGAAACACCTAATACAAATTCCGTTGAAAATAAATCCTTTAGCTTCGAGATGGTCTTCGTTTGATGTTTTTTTGTTTGCAGTTAAGATCCACCAGGATCACTAAACAATCCAATTCAGATGTCCATGAATGCAACAATTTATTCCTATAGCATAAGCAATGATCCTAACTAGTGTCCACAAACGTTTCTTTGCAGATTTCTATTACATTATTCTATACAAAATGGCAGACCAAGTATTTATGTTGCTTTTGGTATTTGTATTATTTATGTTGTTGATTTAGTTAGAGGTTGGATTTGTTTTTAGAAATAACTTTAAAATGATACTTCAAAAGTTTGTTTGTGACTACTTAAATGCTTGTTGGAACACTCTGATAAGCTTGCCTCAAAGTGTTGGACAGATCTTCAATGCTCACTCAACACATTGGTAGAGTTTTGTTCAGGGTTTTGAACCTAGTTCTCAATTTTTTTTCATATCTAATTCCTACAGAAGCACTAAACACTACCTTGAAACAACAAAAAAACAAAAGTACAAACAATCAAGTGATCAAAGAGCCAAAAAATGCATTGAAAAACTACATATTCATAGATTCACTCCCTATGTTTATTCATTGGTCATGTTCTCTTGAAAAATAAGTAATACCCAAGTTAAAAATTGCAGTCTTATTGTTTAAAAAACGTGGTGCATTTAGGGAAATAGCACATCGTCATCCGAATATTCAGATGAATAGGAAACAAGACCTAATCCAGGTACAGATGAATACTTCAATGAAATGATATATTGCAGTTGCAAAATGTGCCAAAATAGGAAACTAAAGAAGCGAAGGCTTGTTGGTATCCATAGATTGGAACATGGAGTTTATATATAAGAGGTACATTATAAGTAACAAATTGTTATTCTTATAATAAATAAATATGTACATTATTTAATACATTATTATTGATCATTTCATTTGATTTTTTTATTTATGAAAGGCCGCTTCTAGTTCCCAATATTCGTGAAGAACCAATGGTTGATATTGATAATAGCGACTCTCAAGATGAAGGACAAGACACATTTATGGAAGAAGCCACTTTGCAGATAAATGAGGCTGGTGTCAATGAATTTATCCAAGACTTCTACACATCTTTTGAAGAAGTTGTTGATTCACCCCTAGCTCATTTGGCTAGGACACCACTTTATGCAAATGCTGAATCTTCTATATTGGCGACACTTATGTTGTTGTTGAACTTGAAGGTTACACATGGACTGACAAACACATGCTTTACTGATATATTAAGGTTGGATTGATATTCCTATAAATTAATTCTCTAGATGTATTAAAAGTTTTGAATATTGTGTATACTTATAAAAATCATTTGTTGCACTATGCAGATTTTTGGCAAACAAAATACTTCCAAAGGACAATAAGTTGCCTCATTCTCATAGAGAAGTATCTTCAATAATGAAAGACATTGGAATGGAGTACAAGACATATGATCCATGTCCAAATGACCATATATTGTACTATGGAAATAATGCAAATTTACAACAATGCCCAAAGTGTCACACAAATAGGTATCGTCAAGATCAATTATCCAAGAAGGTTCCTTATAAAGTATTATGACACATTCCACTAAAGCCAAGGTTTGAGAGAATGTTAAAATGCAAGGAGTTGGCAAAATATATGGATCATCATGCACAAGGGAGGAGCCAAGATGGTTTCATGCGTATGGTTGCAGATAGTAAATGTTGGAAAGATATTGAGGTAAAATGGCCACATTTCAAAAATGAGCCAAGGAATGCAAGAATTTCTCCTGCAATGGATGGCGTAAATCCTTTTGGAGATCTTAGAACAACATATTCTGTTTGGCCAGTGTTAATTATAAACAACAATCTCCCCCCTTGGATGGCAATGAAAAAGGAACATGCAATGTTAACTCTTATCATACCAGGTACTATAACATGTGAATGCAATGTTTTCTTGAAGATTATATAAAAATATTTCAATTCAGTTAATCCTAATAAATAATTATTTGTTCACTTAGGGAAATATCAGGTAAAGGATATGGATGTATACATGGAGCCCCTCATTGATGAGCTTCGTGAATTATGGGATGGTGTAAATATGTTTGATGTATCAAGACCTATCAATGATAGAAACTTCCTATTTCATGCGATTCTTATCTGGACAATTCATGATGCCTTGGAGCTCTCTATTTGTTGTGGTAATATAATATAAATTACATTTATAATTATTATGTTCATTTTAGCATTTACTAAATATGGGTCTTGTTGGGCTGCCAAATTAGCATACATTTTCACTCCATTTTCACCTTTATCCTCATTTTGTCACCTCATTTCATCACATTATCATTACATAACCCTATATTTCCATTACCATATGAGTTTATATTTTCATTTTCCAAAATTATTACTTTCAAGTATTTAAAGTGAATTTATGATTAAAATTTAGAAAAATAACATGTATTTGCTTATACCTAAAGGTGGAATGAGTTTGGTGAGATGTGTAGGTGATTTGGAAGGTTCCAAGATAATCTTATGTGGCCTCCAAGACTCAAATTCGAATTCTCTTGAAGATTTGAAGGAGATTTGGGATAGGGGTCAAGCATATCTCATGGAGGAAAATCATGGATAAAGGAATATGTGTCTCATATTGGTTGTAACCATATGAAGGATTAGTGGATCCCCATTAATGAGTTAGTTGCTTAAATTTTTGTATAAATAGGAGTAACTCCTCCATTCCAAAGGGGAGGACTCTTGGAGCATGTATCCAACTTATGATGGAATAGAATAAAGCTTCATTTTACATAAATTTCCATTATATAGGTCTAGATATAAATTGTCTTAATGTAGTATATGGAATAATTTGTCACTTTGTTCTTAAGAGAATTGAGCTCACTCTAAAAGGATCAAAGAAACATTTTATTTCATAATAGATCTTATTTCATTGCTTAGATGTTTGAGGATTTGTTTGTGATTGATGAATGAGTTTTAAATTAAAATCTTATCAGCATATGAGGGAAGAACCAAGGGTCTAATTTAGGCTCTCCCTCTATTTGATTTGCATGATAATTGAAATTCATTCTTTTGCTTTTAAGTTTCAAGTTATTTCATTTATTATGCTTATGAATGAATCTTAGTTAGTTTGGATCAGTATATGAGGGGACAATCAAGGGACTAAGTTAGTATCTCTCTCTATTTGAATCTGAACAACAATTAAATTCATTCTCTTGTCTTTATTTCAAGTTTCTAGTTTTATGTAATCAATGATTTCTTTTCAATCTATAATACTGTAGGGAAGGACAACCAGGACCTCCTCAATTGGGAGCCTCTTCCCTTGCATATTATATTGAATCATAAATCATTTAGTTAGACATAGAGTTAGTTGCCTACTCCTGCATATATTTTGCTGGCATCATCACAAGCTTACGAGTTTCACTGGTTGATAATTTAATGAAAGCAATTTAAGCAATTAAATTGCCCAACAAGTTCTAATCTTATTTTAGGACTACAAACAAAGGGGAAACATGGCTTTCCATCATGTGGGCCAAAATTGTTGCATAGGCAATCAAGGGATCTCAATAAAACTGTCTATGATGAGTATCGACAATTCTTACCACAAAATCATCGCTATCGAGTGCGTGATAAACATATGTTCAATGGAAAGGAAGTGGAAATGAGGAAGCCAATAAATATGAACCCTGCTAGGTGGAAAGCGATGTATGACAAAAAAGAAGGGACAAGCTTTCCCCTAGGAATGAAAAGACTCTGTATTTTCTACAAATTAGAATATTATGAGAGCTTGCCAATAGCTCACATATTTGATACTATGCACATCGGGAAAAATGTGGCAGAGTGCTTGTGGAAACATCTAAATGGAAATAACATTGAAGCACAAATAAAGTTAAGAAAGGACCTTCGAGTTGCCAATATCATGCTGAACATGTGGTTGCACGAAGACAACTCATATGTTCATGCTCCATGGACATTTACATCAAATTAGAAAGAAAACATAATTTCTACTATGAAAAGCATAAGATTTCCTTCTAGCTTTGGTGCGACATTAAAAAACTTATTCACAAGAGATGGATCAGAGTTCTCAGGCCTAAAAACACATGATTGGCACAATTGGATAAAGGTAACGTTGTCACATGTTATATTTGTTGGAAACTTAATTATAAAATTGTATATCCTAGTGATAATATCAGTTCATCCATGTTTGAACATGGTTATTTGTTAATAGACATGCTAGTATAGTGATGAAATTAGTTCATGCATATTTGAACAGGGTTATTTGTTAATGGTCATGCAGTATGTGTTGCCTGCAGCAATACCAAGTACTTTTGACCACACTGTCACTTTGACTATTTACAAATTATGTAAATATTTGAGGTATTTTTCAATCCATCACGCATACTCTTCCATTACTCTTATCATTTGAAGTGCAACATTGATTATGCCTTTATATGAGTTTCTACTTTTGGTTTACAAGAAATAACAATTCTTTATTGTAATACTTGTAGGTGGGTCTCATCTAAAGAGATACATCAGGATGACATGAAGTATTGGAAGAGGAATGTTTCACTTTTGATATGTGATATTCAAATGTGCTTCCCTCCAAGCTTCTTTAATTCTCAAGAGCACTACCTTGTACACCTAGTAGAAGAGATTGAACAATGTGGTCCTATTCATATTCGAACAATGTGGCTCGTGGAGAGATATATGAAGGTCTTGAAACAATTAGTGAGGCAAAAGGCTCGACCAGAAGGGTCCATAGTTGAGGGGTACACGGATTTCCAGGCCATGGTTCATTTGAGTGAGTAATTACCTCAATTGCATCTTGAAGCTCTGCGATTATGGAATTATAACCAATCTCAATCATTTGAAGGAGAAAATTTAGAGGGAGAAGGGACTTCAAATAGGATAAAAGGTATAAAAAAATGTTAGGAGTTATTTGTATCTTAAGTTTTATATTACATGGCTTTAAGTAATTATTAATTCATTGAACAAATTTTTTTTTCATTGTAGATGCGAAGGAGTGGGAGGCATTACATTTGTATGTTGCATACAATTCTGACTTTATGTTGGAATGGATGGAGAAGTACGCTGAAAAAAAGAAATTAGAAGATGAAAATGCATGAGCCAATATATATAATAGACATGGTCAAAACAGTACTCGAGCATTGCCTGCAAGCCATAAAAGAAAGTGGCCAGAGAGATGCTCGTGGAATTGGCTAAAGGCCAATATTGAACATGAGGCAACAAAAGGGAATAATAGAGTAACACAACAACAATTGAATTTCATTAAAGGATCCATAAATGGGGAGGTGATATATATTAATATATTGCATATATTTAATAATTTTTTTTGTTATATTTCATATCCTTGAATCTAATTAGTTGATATTTATATGAATTTAGGTAAGATATTACAAAGGAATGTGTAATTTTGGTCATCATTTTCGCATTAGAAAAGTTGATGAAAAGAGAAAAACTTATGATTGTGGAGTTTTAGCATCATTTGAGGTCGGATGTCATTCACGTGCAAATGATAGACAAGAATACTTCGCTACTATGGAGTGTTGGAGGACATTATTGAGCTTGATTTTATGTCTTTCAAGAAAGTTATTTTTCGTGTTGAATGGTACAAGCTTATTGAAGTGGGAGAAGAAAAAACTATCTTGCTCCATGATAATGGATTCCACATGGTCAATACATCTAGGTTTGAAGCCACTTCTGAACCTTATGTGTTTCCAAGTCAATGTGACCAAAATTTTCTCATTCCAAATTTAGAACAACCTGGTTGGTCATTTGTGATTGATTATGATCTAAAAGGACGAAGAGTAACATTTGTTCAAGATGTAGAGGACCATGATTTACTTGAAGATGCAGAAGTTCCCCTTGAAGACATAGATGGCCAAGATGGAGATGATGAAGAATTTATTGTCAATGATGCATATCACTAAGATGAAGACCAAGACGAGTTTATTGAAGTTTTTGAAGGACATGAGACCCCACATGGGCATCAAATCCATGAAGATGATGAATTCATTGATTTTAATTTACCTGTAGTTGAAGGTGATGAATACTATGAAAATGATGGTATTAATTTATTTGTGGATTTTAGGTCTATTAATGATGGGGTATATATGCCATCAGATGAGGAGATTTCATCCGAGAATGACATTTTATGATCACTATGTATACTTTAAGATAGTTTGAAGGATTCACTACAATATAATTTTTCTTTACAAGTTAGACATATGAGTTTTTAATTGTAATGAACATTAAGTAAATTAAATGTTTAATGTTTTACTTGTGAGGATGACATTTTTCGAGCACTATGTTTACTTTAAGATGGTTATAAGGATTCACTGCAATATAATTTTTCTTTACAAGTTAAGTATTGAGTTTTTAATTGTAATGAACATCAATTAATTTGAATGTTTAAGGTTTTACTTGAAAGACATATATATTTGGTGTTACCGATTCTATTTTCTTATCAGTTTTTTGATTAAGGTTTTCTTATTTTTACCTGTGTCTTAATTCGAAACTGAGACTTCTTCTTGGATGCCACGAAATGGATTTTGTCTGAGTGAATTATTTACCTAATCAACTACAAGGAAAATATTCTCATTGGACCTAATAGACACAGGATTCAAGACACAGATAGGAATAAAACACATAATAACATAATAACATAAAAATAAGAATGGGGGATTCAATGATATTCACTACTTTTATGGAAATATTCTAATGATATTTCCATAAAAGTAGTGAATATCATTGAATCCCCCATTCTTATTTTTATGTTATTATGTGTTTTCTTAAGAATGTACCCATGGGTGTTACTGATGCTACTATGGAGGATTCAATGATATTCACTACTTTTATGGAAATGTTAACAAATGCACGAGGGCAGGACGCTGCTATGATGATGCATGAGGTAAGCTTGAATATTGTCTTTTATATGTTCAATTATCTTATATTCCTTATTGTATTATCTAATTTATGTTTGTGGAATGCAGGCAATCGCTAAAGTCATTCCAACCCCTATAACACCTTATAATACATCTAAGGTAATGATAGTGGTAAAACTTGGTCAATATTTCTGTGCATTTAGTTAACTTATTTCACTATATATATTTATTAATATTTGTGTTTTTACTAAGCATGCATTTTTTTGGCATGCAGAATTCATTTATGCCCCTCAATACAACCAATGTTGGCATGCAGGGATCATTAATGCCCCCATATACATCTAATGTTATGCAAAATGTAGGATTCAACCATTTATTTGTGTGAGTTTGATTATGTAATTTGTTGAGAAATCTAGGGCATATATTTAATAAAGTTTTTGCACAACGACTCCATGATTTATGAGGTGTTACGAAGAGCTACATCATGCCTTCAAATGGATCACCCCATCCGTTTTTTTCTTCTTGGAAATACAATACTATTTTAACAAGTAACCCAAGCAATATATTATTCCAAAACATGATGTCAAGTTACTTTTCTAGGGTTTTTATGTAATCAAGAGGCCTTTTTAGAGTTTCTTAAATTCAAACCTTAGATCATACTCTTTTCCCTTTATGTCATTCTAGAGTTTATCCCATGCCCTAGAAATCAAATCATATGGAACAAATAATTAAGATTAAGGTTTCTAAATACTAGGGTATTTCTTAAAATATAAACCCATAAATTCAACCCTACTACATCTTATGATGGATCCTTTAAAAGAAAATTATTATACATACCTCATGGACAACTATCTGTACTAATTAGTATTTAGTAAACAACACATGGTAAACAACAGAGGCCCCTTCATAAAAACCACTTACAGCCAGTACTCCCCTCCGCTAACAGCTTGTGGTTTCAACATACAACTGTTACAACTCAAGGAGGACAGGAAGTTGTAAATCCATGTGGTCAACCAGAAATAGCCCAGCTTATTCATCGTGATCCTAAAAGGTGTGCAAGTGTTTAGCTAATCCGACATCAAGATGTTGACAACCGTAAGGTTGGAGGGCCATTGTTGCTCAAATTCATCAATGTAGATATGTTGATGAGGGTATGACCAGAGCTTACTTATATTGAAGCATGTGAAGGGATTCAAGGGAGAAATGGTGACCAAATCTTCCATAATGTTGGGTCTTGAAGAATCTGATAAAGAGATAAAGCAAACAATGAACGACACATGTGCTGTGGGTGTTGATATCCTTACAATGGAACAGTATTTGCAGCCCATGGCTTTCAAAGAACGAAATTTGTTTAGTATTGTTGATACAGGCTCTGGAAAAACAATGGCATATCCTTTACCTGCTATTTTTCATCTTAATATGCTATCTAGCTTCAGATTCTGAACCCTAAATGCGAGCATTCTTTCATTCATAGTCGCTGCATTATTATTTGCGGAAGCTTACACACACCTTTCATGAAGAAAAGATTATGGTGCTATTACTATTGAGGAAGCTAACTCCACGACAATCTCCTGATTGTTTTGATTCACATCACTGATTCTTTGGGTGATAGTCAACAATTTGCACGAATTTCCTGGTGATAGATTAGAATTTGGATAAATATGATGCCAAAAAGAAACTGCTTTGAGCACATTGTAGCTAAACTCCAATTCATGTGTAAATCACACCAGTCCTGGATCGAGGATTGTGAAAGCAGGTTTACTATGGAATAGTTTCTGGTGTTGAATCATTAGGTCTCAAAAGATATAGGCCTGTAATATTAGTTAAGAGGTGCCTCAATTTCCACTATTATGGACCTGTAGCACTCAAAGGAAGACATAAATCATGCCAAGAATATTGTGGCCAATAACATTGGACGGGTGAGGAAAATCGCACAAGTATAAACTTGTAATGTCAATAGAGAAGGGGTTAAAATATGTAGAGTGCCCCAATCTAGATCCACCGCATCTATTCAGCTACCACAGCTTTATCACACAGGCTACTCAAAAGAAGATCTCAAGTAAGTCTTCTAGTTCTCAAGGCACCATGCTTTTAATGAGTTTAACCTTCCAAAGGATACTTACTCCTAAATATCTTAGGAATTTCCATGAATTACACAATCTGTAGATTATATATCCAAAACCTAGTGGACCTGCTATAGCACTAATTTACTGGCAACCTGTTTGAAATTGTATATAATTCTACATATGGGAAAGATTAACAAATGTGCACATCAAACTGTCTGGGGTGTGTGCACATTTAGTTAACCCTGTGCGTTGTTAAGGAATAAAATTTGATTTACTTGTTCCATGGAATGTGCAAACTTCATGGTTGACTTCCACTTAAGTGCAGGAAGAAATGAGTTGAGATATGTTCATCAGAAGTATTCAGATCCATGTCATGGCTATGTTGCTTTTTTATGCCTTGCCAACTTACCCAATGATGACAGTTGCACCACCAGCAATGATGTTGTCATTTGTATTAGTGATAACATCGACTCAAGTGCACAATAAGGGGGATTAGAAAGACCTAGTGTTATAGACATTTTTGTGCCTTACAGCATGAAGCATGAAATGTCAATAATCTAAGGGATCCAAAGTCCCTAAACATGTTGTTCCTACCCCTAGAGGAACAAGGTCAGCAAACCACAGCACTAAATATCAGTTCTCCACCTGAAAACACTCAAAAACAAGCTAATTCTGGATCATGTCAACTGCTCCATTGAGCATCTGCGCTGAATGTCAACTGCTCCACTCTGTACCTGCGCTGAATGTCTAAAGCAATGAAGGCTACCTGCGCTGGGCGAGATTGGCCAAGTGGCACAGTCATTCCTCAAGGTGTCAAATGCCCAGGAAGCTTCCAAAATGACACTTGGATCAGGGAATTCGCCTTGTGATGAGTAAGAGGATCTAGATCTCCAAGTGGAAGCAAGAAACTCCAAGTGGACTCAAGAACTGAAGAATAACTGAAGTGGGAGAGGACACTAGTCAACTTCATGCCAACCTCAAGCTAACTCATCCTTTCTCCAAAACTCCTATATATAAAGCTCTCTCATGAGGCCTAAGGAGGCTGGAATCTTGTGAATGTAAGGAAGTGCTGTTGGTTTGAGTATAGAACTATTGGGTGATTTGCTTGAAGGAGGTGAAGAGGAGATTTCTTTCTGCTGGGAGGTGTTGCTGGATTGGGCCTCTTATGGTTGTAACACTCTCAGAACTTTACTTCTTCCATTAATAAAGCATTTGAGGTTCTTCTATATGCATGTGTCTCAATGGTGAATTGTTATACTTGTGTATTTGATTTATTCTAATCCTTGAATCAGTTATGAATGTATGTTGCTTGTAGTTTTCCTTTCTTGCCCTTTTGCAGGATCTTTGTGTAGCTGGGCCAGTGAAAGAGCAAGGAGCTAAGAGCAAGCAACAACGAGAGAAGATTGGATCAATCATTAGTGGAAGACAACGGTTAGTGGATCTCTTTCTCCTCTCTCTTACATCTCATAAAGAAGTAATCTTGAATAGCTTTGCATTCGGTTGTTGCTGAGGTACTATCACCCTTAGAGTGGGATAGGGTCATTCCGTATTGGATACTTTTCCCAACAACAAATTGGCGACTCCGCTGGGGATCATATCTTGTTGGTTGTTTGTGTTTTTGCTATTCATTTTATAAACACAGGGAGTACCGAATCGAACTGCATTTGGATCTTTCAAATGCAAAGTAGAGGGCAGATACTCTAGCTCAGTTTCTGGGCAAGTTTATGATTTGAAGAGCTGATCCACAAGGACTCTAATAAGCTCTTAGTGATAGCTTTTCATCCTCCTTGTCATCCCTTAGTGTGTACTTGACTGATAGCTTCTGATTTGGCCAAAAACTGTGAATTTTTGAGCAATCTGTGACCCGGAAACCAAGAGAAACGAAAGTTTCGTTCTTCAGTGCAGGCTGTGTGAAGGCTGTCTGCATTTCAGCGCAGTTCCCGAAGGGGCTACCTGCGCTGAAGGTCAAATTGCCTGTGTCCCACCTGCGCTGAACCAATCTTGCCTTGTGCTACTGGGGTTTCCTGCTGTTTCTTGCCCTATTTTCACTCTTGTTTTGCTGCCTGTTACCAGTCAATGTACCTATCTGAAACCAACTTTCCTTGCCACTATTCCGCCTCGGTTGTATAAAGAAACTGTGTTTGTTCTTTGTGTATTTCTTGTATCATTTACAGTTTCCCATAACGAAAGTGAACTAGTCTTGCTGTGGCCTCTTAGATCTAGACCTGTGAAAAAGTGTCGTTTTGATCCTAAGAGTTAGTTTATTTGCTGTTCATAGCTGATTGAGCTTTTGCTTTCGTCATATGGTTTGAATTTATATATTTCTAGTGTCGAAACAAGTAAATCTTAAGGTGTCTTTTGATTTTGGACAAGCTTGTTTGCTTTCACTTGAAATTGAATTCGAAATTATACAACAACTTTCTTTTTGTATTGCACCAACATTAAGAAAGAGAAAAGAAATACTTGCATTATGCATGTGCATTATGACAGTTTGTATGTTGATTTAGGGAAAAAGTGCATTAGTGTGTGCTCTATGATCTGTGTGAAAAGATGTTGTCTTTCTTTTCCCCCAGTAGTTAAGATTTTCAAAGTTGAAAGATCGAAAAGCTTGCTTATCATCTTAGACTGCATTTAGGAGTGTTACTATACATCTCGTGGTGATCCATAAAGGCAAACTGCTAAACAAGATCAACCTTAAAATAAATTGAATTTACATAACAACGCATTGAAACATAACGCAAACACATAGAGGTCTAAGCTAGAGACGTGTTCTGGCGTCGTTAAACGTGATATCTTAGCGTTGAGTGGTTGGGTGATTCCTCCACGGTGAAGCGATAAGTATCAATACGGACTTGTGCTCCCACGTACCGTCACGTATATATTGGGAGACCCCTATAGGAACAAAGCCTTTATCCATAGGAAACCGTGTCGGCTGCCCTACTGATCGCAATGCAGTGAACACAGCATTCACGAAGGTCGACCATTCGTACCGTAAAACGTATTCTGTGGTTTTGCGAAAAGTTTGGCACACCCTCTGCCTAGATCTCCAGAGCAGTTTCTTTTGGCCTTTTTCAAACTCTATAACTGAAAAAGTCCAACCGAGCATTTGTCACTTTGGGCTCGTTAATACATCGAAGGAGACTAGAGTCATCTTTAGCTTTTTCTCGACTCTTAAAAAGTGAAAAAGCAAGTTGTGTCTAAAAGCGTCTAATAAAATTCATTCAATTCGGAAACACAAATTTCCCCTTTTAATATTTTGGTTGATCGAGTAATCCGCAATCGTGGAAGAAAGTCAATTGAAACCCCGTCGTTCGCGGAGGCTTACGAGTCAACCGTCTTTGTCTCCGGAATCGAAAACAGTACGGACAAAGCGAACTCGTTTAACCGGTTCAAAATCTCCTATAAAAGTTAGAACAAGTGTTCCAACTGCATCTGAGGTTCCGGTTACTCCAAACATTTCTGGAAACCCTGTCTCTATTGAAGAAGTTCAACAGCCACAGAAGGACAGTAATACTGATCCTAGTCTGGGGGCAAATACTTGTATAACTGAACCAGTTCCATCTGTAACCGGTCCAGAGAGTTTTGTTCCTCAAACAACTGTCGCTGTCGAAGCAACCACTTCTTCGGCACTAGAAATATTTTACGGACCTAACGGTCTTCCTCTTCCGTCGGGTTTGATTGCGATAGAGGAAATTGCAGAGGATCCGCAAGCAAGTACTCCAACTCATTTTGGAGTCGGGGTCACTCTATTTCCTTCATCTGAAGTTAATCCACCACAAGTGGAAGTTCCTGTAGAATCGCTAGGCAATCTATTGGATAGACTTAATATGTCTGAACAACCGTCATCATCTAGGACTGTGTCAAATGACACAGCGACGACAGAAGCCCCTGCCGTCACTCCGACAATGTTTGCCGGCATACCAGCTGTCCCAACTAGCTCACAACAGCTAGAAGGAATCCACCAAGGGACTATTTCGACAGTATGGTCTGTTCCAGTTTGTTCATCCGGAGTAATACCCGGCAACTCTTATGTTGAAACTCGCCAAATTGATCCATTTGGAGGTCAATCTGGGCAATCAATCCCCTTGAGTTCGGGATTGATACCGTATGGGGGGCAATATGCCCTTTCATTACCCCCTCTGGGAGGGTACCCATACGTGAGTTCGCAACAGTATTCAGGTTATATTGGAATTACATCAAGTAGTTGGGTACCTATGCTACCTCAACAACCAAGGGTTGTATATTCTATGCAACAGTGTGTACCTGTGACGAACATCCCAACCACACCGGCTATTGTAACAGTGTCACAAGTTCAAGCGATACCTGTTGCATGCCAACCTCAGATTTCTCAGGTTGTAATGCAACAGCCACTTGATCATGGGTCACAACCACAATCGCCAACTGGTGGGGCGACACAGGTCCAAACGGGTACAATTACCCCACACCTCGGTCCAACGGTTAGCATAGCACAACAGAACATGGCGTCACAACCATGGCTTGTGCAATACCAACAACCGCAATTCCAGCAGGTGTACCAAGGTTCTGAGCAGCAGATCTTTGCGAATAGTGGACAACCGTATATCCAAAACGGTCAAAACCAACCACTTTACAGTGGTCAAGTCCACCAACCGTATCAGTCATACCAACATCAATTACATTATGCTGGTATGCAAAGGCCCACTGCTCAAGCGATTCCATCATACCCTGGTTATGCTTCGCCTAACCTGAATCAACAGTTACCATTCGTGGCGACTTTAGAGTTACCCGATTTACACCGTTTAACAAACGATCGGATTGCTTATGCCCCTTGGTGGCCAGCGATTCCTCATAAACTTCCATCTGACATTCCTAAGTTCAATGGAAATCCAGGTGAAGACCCATCGAATCACGTGATGACTTTTCATCTGTGGTGTTCGTCGAACACCCTAAATGATGATTCGATAAGGCTTCGCCTTTTTCAGAGGACATTGACAGGTCCAGCGGCTAAATGGTAAATTGAATTTCCAAGAGCCTCTTTCGACAATTTTATTTCCCTAGCCACGACTTTCTTAACCCATTTTCAATTACCAATAAGGTACGAAACGGGAACAGAAATATTAACCAACTTCAAACAGACAACTGCTACCCATATATCTGATGATATACATGAGTGGCGTCGTCGTCGTAGGATGGTGAAAACATATGTTCCCGATCAGCTATTAGCTGAATGGTTTATAAAGTCGTTACTTCCGGCTATTACGGAAGATGTGGCCAAGGGGGGAGTCGTAACAGAGGAGCAAGTAATTACTCGTGCACAGTATTTGGACTTAGTTTATACTCAGTCCGGCACACTCTATGACAAAATACCTGACGCCCCTAGACCAGAGTTTTCAATTCCTCCCCCTCCTAAATCAAATAGTGACTCTCATGCCGGTGACGGTGTGATTGGCACGGCAAACGTGAAATCGATAAAGGCTTCGTCAAAGAAAGCCCGTAAGAATTCAGATCAAAATGCAAAAGAAGAAATTCTTGCTTCGGAAGTAAATGTCGTATCAGAAGATAGAGGCAAAGAAACCAATCAACCAGGAAGCAAGAAGAAGCAAAACAAAGGGAAGAAGAAGAAACAGGGTGAGTCATCCCCTGGGAAAAATTCTTCAAACCCTCCTGGGAAAGGGAAACAAAATTACCCATGTCTAATATGTGATGATAAGGATCATACCACAAAGAATTGCCCATTCAAAGCTGAGTTAAAGAGGTTCTTTAAAAGTTCCCAAACCTCAGCTGTGTTAACTGATCCATTTCCCAACCCAGGTCAAAATCTGGTTGATAGTGGAAATGCTTCCCCGTCGCAAGTGCTTATGTTGTCGGTTTCAAAACAGCAAAATGATGCTTTGATTTCGACAAGAAACAAAGATTATGGGAATCCTCAGCTGTCGAGCGAAAAAGGTAAAGATCAACCAAGTAGTTCGACGACAACTTCGACAGAAGTTGTAACGCCCACCATTCCTGAATTAACAATAAAACCGCCAAAGGGTGTAGTACACAAGTCGACGTTTAATCCTCGCGCCAGAGCGGCGCAACATTACAATATAGTGGAAGATTTGGCCCAATCGCCATCTGCTATGTCGACTCTGGAAGTACTACAAAATTGTCCATCCCAAAGGCAGGCATTGTTATCAGCAATTGGTGGGGTTGATCCCAAGGATTCCAACCTTGTATCCTTTGATCACAAGGGATATGATCCTCAGTTACCAGCTCAGCTAGCTTTCCTTATTCAAGTGAAAGCCCTTAACAAAACTGTTCACAGAACAATAATTGATGAGGGAGCATCGACATGTATTATGTCGATGAGTTGCTGGAAAACTTTAGGATCTCCAACCTTGTCGCGATCATCGACAACATTAAAAGCTTTCGACGGAAGGATCTATACCCCATACGGTATCCTTAATAACTTGAAAGTTGAACTAGGAGGAAAGACAGTAGAAATTGATGTTGAGGTCATTGATGGAAATCTTGACTATAACATCCTACTGGGTAGACCATGGATTTATGCCATGGCAGCTGTTGTGTCGACTTATTTTAGGGAGATCGCATTCCCATTTGAAGGAGGGATTACGATCGTCGACCAACAGAATTTCCTCCCTAATGGTTCACAAGTTACAGGAAGCATTCCCATGATCCATGAAAGTAACCATTCAATTCAAAATATCGGAGTAGGATTATTGAAAGACCCCACATTGATGGGAACTTTCGCGCTACCACCTCTTATTTATATGGGAAATATACCGTTGGTAGCAACCTGCAACATGATATCTTCCACGAAGGTCGACATGGATCGTTCAATGGTTTTGCCCCCAAGCCCTTTAGAAATATTGTAGAAATCAATGTTTCAAGCATGGGAGGTGAACCCAAATCAATGCTCATCAAGCGTTTGGGTAGATAGGTCTAGAGAATATGGTACCTCATTAGATCCTTGGTCGAAAGTACATGGGACTGACGAAGGAATCTTACAATCAATGATGATTGAGGGGGCACCATGGAATGATCACCACCATCGTTCCCTTCTTCCAGAATACGAAGAAGATATTCAAAGTGACCTCTATCACCCTTCAGTTTTTGAATTCCTAACAAATACTGTAAACACGGTGGATTCCGAGCGAAACCTATCCAATATTGAAGAGACTATATCCATAAATATCTCGACTAAAACAGATGTTGTAGAGAATATTTATGTCGGCAAAGGTTGTTCCCCTTCAGAACTGAAAATATATAATGCTCTTTTTCGTGAATTTAGAGATGTCTTTGCTTGGTCATATGATGAAATGCCAGGCATTGACTCGAGTATCATTGAACATGAAATTAAAATGTATCCTGATGTCAAACCAGTAAGACAACGGCTTCGACAGGTACACCCCAAGAAAGCCGCTGCCATTAAGGCAGAAGTTGAAAAACTTCTCCATGCTGGATTCATCTACCCGGTTCCTCTAACCGATTGGGTATCGAATATTGTCCCAGTTATGAAGAAACAAGGGACAATTAGAGTGTGTGTCGATTATAGGGATGTAAACCAAGCTTGTCCGAAGGACAACTACCCTACACCCTTCATCGACCAGATAATTGATGAATGCGCCGGATGTGAAATCTTTTCATTTATGGATGGATTTTCCGGGTATAATCAAATAAATATCCGCCCACAGGACCAGTCAAAGACTGTATTTACTTGTCCGTGGGGCACATTCGCTTATCGAAAATTACCCTTTGGTTTAAAAAACGCAGGGGCGACGTTTCAGAGGGCAATGAATTATGCCTTCCATGACATCAAGAACATTGTTCAACCTTATCTCGACGATCTTCCGGCTCATTCGCGAAAGCGGACTGATCATCCGCGGCATTTAAGAGCGATATTTATACGTTGTCGACACTACAAGATAAGACTCAATCCACACAAATGTGTGTTTTGCATCGGTTCTGGTCGTTTACTTGGCTTTGTAGTCTCTAAGGATGGGATTCGTCTCGACCCCTGTAAGGTTCAGGTAGTCATTAATTTGCCTCCACCTTCAAATTTGCTTCAGATTCAGAAACTCCAAGGGAAAGCGAACTTTCTCAGGAGGTTCATTCCAAATTACGCAGAACTTGCTAAGGGTTATACTCATCTTTTGAAAAAGGATGTACCTTTTGTCTGGGACCAGGTGGCGCAAGCTTCCTTTGATGCTTTGAAAGATTGTCTAGTAAAAGCATCATTAATGTAGGCCCCAGACTATCAAAGAGATTTTAACCTGTATCTGGCTGCAGCGGATATGACCATTGCGATGGTTTTAGTTCAAGAAGTCGATGGAATCGAACATCCTATCTATTATTTAAGTAAAAACTTAAATGATACAGAAAGTAAATATTCTTATGTGGAAAAACTAGCACTTGCAGCTGTTCAAGCGATTCAAAGGTTTCGACATTATGTCCTCTTTCGGAAAACTACCATTCTGTCAGATTGCAACCCCATGACTTATATACTGTCGCAACAGTTGCTGGGGGGCAAATATTCAAAATGGATAGCGATCCTTCAAGAGTTTGATCTGGAATTTGTAAAATCCAAGTCAAAGAAAGCTCTAGTTTTCGCAGAATTATTGTGCGATCTCCCATCATTGTCCAACGATGAAACATCGGAAGAGTCAATCGTGGACGAAAGTTTGTTTCTCATATCTGTAAGCGATGAGTGGTATGGAGATATCATAGTTTATCTCCAAACCCAAAAGTTCAGGCCTAACACCTCTCGCTCCGAACAAAAACGTATACGATACCAAGCAAAAGACTACATGATCGTCGGTGATACACTTTACCGTCGTGGTATCGATACAGTTCTGAGGAGGTGCCTTACCCATGAGGAGGCCGAAAAATCACTGAATGAGTGTCATTCAGGCGCGTGTTGGGGGCATCAATCTGGATATGCAACAACACACAAAATCTTACGAGCAGGATACTTCTGGCCAACCATGTTCAAAGACTGCATAACCGCAGTCAGAAGTTGCCATGCTTGTCAAATTTTTGATAGCAAAACCAGACGACCACCCGCACCTTTACAGCCGATAGTTGCTGTTGGGCCCTTCGCCAACTGGGGCATCGATTTCATGCAATGTAACCCCACCTCGACCGGGGGGCATGGGTATATTATAGTCGCTGTTGACTATTTTACCAAATGGGCCGAGGCGATGCCTACATTGGATAACACTGGTGAAACAACTGCCCTTTTATTTTTCAATCATGTAGTCGCCAAGTTCGGCGTACCACAGGCTATAGTTACAGATCATGGGTCGCATTTTCGCAATCACATGATGGTCGAATTAGCTGCCAAGCTAGGGCTATCTCACGACAGCTCTACCCCATATTATCCGCAAGCCAACGGACAAGTTGAGGCAATCAACAAGGTCCTGAAGCGTATGTTGCAAAGGATGATCGGGGTTCATAAAAGAAGATGGCACCTAATCCTGTACTCAGCCTTGTGGGCTTACCGAACGTCGGTAAAGAACGCGACCGGGTTCACACCTTTTCAACTGGTGTATGGCCTGGAAGCAGTCTTACCAATCCAGTGCGAAATTTCGTCGCTTAAACTCGCAATCGATCTCCTCCCCGGAACTTCAGAGGAAGAAGCTCGTTTCTTGGAATTAATCCAATTGGATGAAACCCATCGTGATGCCGCTTTGGCTAACGAGGCCCATAAGAAACGAGTCAAGGCTCAGTTCGACAAAAATGTCAAACCTCGTGTCTTCTCAGAAGGTGATTTGGTCTTGCTTTATGACCAAGAATCCGATAAATTGGGAGCAGGTAAATTCAAGTCCTTATGGATGGGCCCCTATATTGTTAAAAAGGTGTTAGCAAAAGGAGCCTACGAGTTAATGGATTACGATGGAATTCCACTGGCGCAGCCCCGCAATGGGTTGTACCTCAAGCGTTACTATGCTTAAATAGTGACCAATATGCATGCACCTCGATTTGCGTTATTATGCTGGGCGCATGCAAACTTAAAATCGAGCAGTTTTACCGCGGAATTTATGCTCGTTAAAAAATAGAAAAGCGAGATCCGAGCAGTTTTAGCACATAGTTCATGCTCGTTAAAAAATAAACATAAGATTGAGCAACAGTTTCCTCTAGAGTTTAAGCTCATTAAAAAATAAACCTATCCCGGTAAATAACCATTGTGATCGTAAATTTATTAGCCATAAAAAGCCTTGGTCGTGTTTGCACCCGCCACCTCCATTCCATTTGGCCGATCGTTCACCCCCCATATGATTGTTTACCCATTTTGAGGAACAACTGCGAAGAGTGATTTCACCTAGCCATCCTTGTGACACTGCCGTGATTGGAAAATTCCAACCTGTACCTGGAATCTGTTGCTATCCCTGTTTATCACTCGTTCCTCAAAAGACAAGTCTTCTTTGAGCTCTTTTCATCTGACTCGTAAAATATGAAAAGTTTGCCGAGTTTTGGCCTTCCAGCTCGTTAAAGTGACTGGAAGAGCTATCCCTCCTCTAGATTTTAATCTTTTTGGACCTGAGGGATCATTGCACAAAAAGGTCGAGCGCTTGTTTTATTCGGCTCGTTAAAGTTATCGAAAATTCATCCCTTCTGTATTGTTTTATACTTTTTCGGACCGAATAAAACAAGCGCTCGACCTTTTTGTGTAATAATCCCTCAGGTCCAAAAAGATTAAAATCTAGAGGAGGGATAGCTCTTCCGGTCACTTTAACGAGCTGGAAGGCCAAAACTCGGCAAACTTTTCATATTTTACGAGTCAGATGAAAAGAGCTCAAAGAAGACTCGTCTTTTGAGGAACGAGTGATAAACAGGGATAGCAACAGATTCCAGGTACAGGTTGGAATTTTCCAATCACGGCAGTGTCACAAGGATGGCTAGGTGAAATCACTCTTCGCAGCTGTTCCTCAAAATGGGTAAACAATCATATGGGGGGTGAACGATCGGCCAAATGGAATGGAGGTGGCGGGTGCAAACACGACCAAGGATTTTTATGGCTAATAAATTTACGATCACAATGGTTATTTACCGGGATAGGTTTATTTTTTAATGAGCTTAAACTTTGGAGGAAACTCTTGCTCAATCTTATGTTTATTTTTTAACGAGCATGAACTATGTGCTAAAACTGCTCGGATCTCGCTTTTCTATTTTTTAACGAGCATAAATTCCGCGGTAAAACTGCTTGATTTTAAGTTTGCATGCCCCCAGCATAATAACGCAAATCGAGGTGCATGCATATTGGTCACTATTTAAGCATAGTAACGCTTGAGGTACAACCCATTGCGGGGCTGCGCCAGTGGAATTCCATCGTAATCCATTAACTCGTAGGCTCCTTTTGCTAACACCTTTTTAACAATATAGGGGCCCATCCATAAGGACTTGAATTTACCTGCTCCCAATTTATCGGATTCTTGGTCATAAAGCAAGACCAAATCACCTTCTGAGAAGACACGGGGTTTGACATTTTTGTCGAACTGAGCCTTGACTCGTTTCTTATGGGCCTCGTTAGCCAAAGCGGCTTCCAGGCCATACACCAGTTGAAAAGGTGTGAACCCGGTCGCGTTCTTTACCGACGTCCGGTAAGCCCACAAGGCTGAGTACAGGATTAGGTGCCATCTTCTTTTATGAACCCCGATCATCCTTTGCAACATACGCTTCAGGACCTTGTTGATTGCCTCAACTTGTCCGTTGGCTTGCGGATAATATGGGGTAGAGCTGTCATGAGATAGCCCTAGCTTGGCAGCTAATTCGACCATCATGTGATTGCGAAAATGCGACCCATGATCTGTAACTATAGCCTGTGGTACGCCGAACCTGGCGACTACATGATTGAAAAAGAAAAGGGCAGCTGTTTCACTAGTGTTATCCAATGTAGGCATCGCCTCGGCCCATTTGGTAAAATAGTCAACAGCGACTATAATAAGGGATTAGATGACGAAAAAGGAATTTTGGAGTTAACTTTCTATACCTTTTCAGACTCTCTAAAAATGAAAAGGACCGAGTTTTCCTTGTCGTTAGACTCGTTAAAATGATTAAATAGCGACAAACTTGTCTTTAGACGAGAACGAGTTTCCCTATCGCTAAGCTCGTTAAAACATAGCGATGGGCTTGCCCGAAGGGCAGGTTATAGAACAAGCATATGTTATCCTCCTCAAGCTTGACAAAAATAAAGAGGTACTGGTCAGAAATGATTGGGGAAAAATTGGGATAACCTCAAAGCTTTAATGGTAGCAAGTCGCTCTTGAACATGACACTTTGTCCTCCGTATAACATCGGGTTGGGTTGTTTCATTCACCGGTCTCATCACCATGGTCCTCGCCAAACCATCCACTTTTGGGGTAATGCTACCGATCCATCACATCAGTGTCGTTATATGTTCAAGAGATGTTGTTCAGAAAGAGTCAACCGTGTCCCATCCACTGCCATACATTATCCTTCATCCACCCATGATCGCCACCCTGAATCATATCTCACAGATTGTTTTCACCTCCACTAAAATCATTAGCTCTGTTCCGTGTCACTGATGTGGGATTCATTAAGGCCCTCCTTTGACGGATCGCTTCTTGTCGACTTCAGCTCATTATCCAAGAAGTTGATCTAGGAACACCCCCCCCAGTACTTTGAAGCTTGCATGCCTCAATGGCAAGTTTCTCACTTCCGGCAACAGGTATACATCAATGACCTTCGACCAGAAGATTTTGCGTGGTGTTCGACACCAAGTCCTTTATTCACACCACGTGAATTGTACTGCAGTACCTTGAGGGTCATTATCATTATCGGTGATTCCTCTCGCGCTTGTTAACGGTTTACATTATTGACCGGTAATCAAGCGATGTCTTTCCATGTTCGACTTCAGCGTAATTCTCACATGGATCGACTTGTACTTAGAGTGAAGATCGAACGAGTTTGAAGACCCCGGATCTAGTTTCATCCATCCGAGCTGCGATATATATTCAGGAAATATAAAGACATTTGACATGTACATCATTGCAGCAGATGATCATCCTACTCAAAGGATGATAATTTCAGCAGAGAATTATCAGTCTACTATCAGACGATCGTCTGTTCTATGTACCAAAATGAATTTATAAAGCTGAGCATGGGAATGCCCGCCTCAGCTAGATCATGAAAGCAGAATGAAAAATAATGTATTGTATTGTATTTATTACAGGTCACCTCTCAGCGATTGAATGAACTTCGGATCCTCCTGATAAAGCATTTCACCCGATAAACGACCTCATACTTTAGGGGGCAACTGTTATAGACATTTTTGTACCTTACAGCATGAAGCATGAAATGTCAATAATCTAAGGGATCCAAAGTCCCTAAACATGTTTTTCCTACCCCTAGAGGAACAAGGTCAGCAAACCACAGCACTAAATATCAGTTCTCCACCTGAAAACACTCAAAAACAAGCTAATTCTGGATCATGTCAACTGCTCCACTGAGCATCTGCGCTGAATGTCAACTGCTCCACTCTGTACCTGTGCTGAATGTCTAAAGCAATGAAGGCTACCTACGCTGGGCGAGATTGGCCAAGTGGCACAGTCATTCCTCAAGGTGTCAAATGCCCAGGAAGCTTCCAAAATGACACTTGGATCAGGGAATTCGCCTTGTGATGAGTAAGAGGATCTAGATCTCCAAGTGGAAGCAAGAAACTCCAAGTGGACTCAAGAACTGAAGAATAACTGAAGTGGGAGAGGACACTAGTCAGCTTCATGCCAACCTCAAGCTGACTCATCCTTTCTCCAAAACTCCTATATATAGAGCTCTCTCATGAGGTCTAAGGAGGCTGGAATCTTGTGAATGTAAGGAAGTGCTGTTGGTTTGAGTATAGAACTATTGGGTGATTTGCTTGAAGGAGGTGAAGAGGAGATTTCTTTCTGCTGGGAGGTGTTGCTGGATTGGGCCTCTTATGGTTGTAACACTCTCAGAACTTTACTTCTTCCATTAATAAAGCATTTGAGGTTCTTCTATATGCATGTGTCTCAATGGTGAATTGTTATACTTGTGTATTTGATTTATTCTAATCCTTGAATCAGTTATGAATGTATGTTGCTTGTAGTTTTCCTTTCTTGCCCTTTTGCAAGATCTTTGTGTAGCTGGGCCAGTGAAAGAGCAAGGAGCTAAGAGCAAGAAGCAACGAGAGAAGATTGGATCAATCATTAGCGGAAGACAAAGGTTAGTGGATCTCTTTCTCCTCTGTCTTACATCTCATAAATAAGTAATCTTGAATAGCTTTGCATTCGGTTGTTGCTGAGGTACTATCACCCTTAGAGTGGGATAGGGTCATTCCGTATTGGATACTTTTCCCAACAACACCTAGCCAACTGAAAGCCAGGAAACACACTGCACCATCATTGACTGCAATGCTAACATCTCAAAGTGAGGTCTGTGTCACTCTCTTATATTTTTCTTGTTCTTGTTCAACAAATATACACAAACCAAAGACTGCAATGCTCATCTCAAAGTGAGGTCTGTGTCACTCTCTGTTACACAGTAAATTGTCACTGCCTTCATCCCAATCTTCCTACTGTGTCATGAGTCCAAATCATTCATGCTCATGCTCTCTGATGTTGCCAAATGACCCACTTTGCCAAAGTTTTTGCATCATCGCGACTGTTGTCAAAATAAACGCGCTGATGAGCGCTCCAAAACAGACCATACACGCTGTCATCGCAGAAGTACACGTGATTCCCACGATGGTCGGATTTCATGAGACAGTGCGACTGTTGCTTTTATTTGATCGTGATGACATGAGCTTCTCCGTTATGCAGTAGTGATGTCAGCGCTCCAGTACAATTATGTACCCGCGATGATCCAGCTTGGGTGAGTTTGTTCTAATAACCGGCCTTCCAGATGACTCTAGACCTGGTTGTTGGCCTTGTTTATGTCGCCCTCCCTTCTCTGGCATGACTGTTTCGTCATTTGTGCTACCTTCCTTGGAGATAAGCTCATCTTCCCACCATTCATGGAGACTCCTTCTCCTATTTAAGCTTTCACCATTTCTATGAGCTGCTAGTTTGGAATTCTTAGTCTTTGGAGTGTTGCTGATAGTGTTGTGAGCTTGATAGGTAGCTGGTGTGACAAGTGTGGGATTGTTTTAGAGCTTGAGGAAGGTTGTGAAGTGTTTTTTATTTTGTGTGGGACTTGTGAGTGAGAGAGACTTGTTTTGGGAGATCTATCCTCAAAGGTGAATGCTTAAGGAACATGCTGGCTGAACCCTCTTGAGAAGGCTTGTGACGTCAAGACCTGGGTTGTAAGCTTACTCTTTTTCATATTTAATACAATCAATGATGTTTTCCTATGTCTCGTATGCAATGTACTAGATAGCTCATGATTTCTTGACTTTATGAGTAAATAGTTCTTTGTTGTATCCGGTTATGTGCTTTGTTGTATTTCCTTGCTTTGTTTCAGGTTGATTACTCTCTAAGAGAAAGAAGCGGAAGCTGGAGCAGCGCAATGGAACTTCATCGACCACCGGTTGAGGTAGGCCTCTAACTTGAACTATTTAAGGAGAATTGTTGTTGATTTGTCCTTGTTTGTGACTAGACCCACTCTAGGGCTTGAGGGGTTGCCTCTGTCCACAGAGGGAACACTTTCCTGCTTCACACTCTCCTATACTTTTCTTGTTCTTGTTCAACAAATATACACAAACCAAAGAGTATCCATGTCCACTCCAAATTACTAGCAAGTTTTATAACCTTAAGATAGCTTTGTCTTTAGTCATGTTGTAAGTTGGATGAAAATGATTAGCTATCTTGATAGCCTCAAGTTAGTGTTGTGTTTATTTATGATGTAAGTCAGCTGAAAATGATTAATAATCTTGATGAATGTATTTCAGGATGCATCCAGGGATTCCCATCAGGTGCTTCCTAGCATTGATGATGGAAACATTGAAAGCCAATTGGCAGTTGTTGAATACGTTGAAGATATATACAAATTCTACAAGACAATTGAGGTATGTTTCTCTGTCAATGATTGCGGTTTCTTGTTAGGGTGAAGGTAAAGTTTTATTTTCCTTAACTAAAATTTGGCATTCATGTATGCCCATGACGTGAGTTGCGTACCTCTAGATTATATGAGAAACCAGGTTAAAATCAACGCAAATATGAGGGCAGTTGTGATTGATTGGTTGGTGGAGGTACAAATTTGTTCCTATGCTAGTTCCAACTTCCATTTGCTGTCAAACTTAGATCTAAAAGAGATTTATATGGTCTATCTCTTAGCCTGACATCAAAATCTTAAAATTTTCAGGTGCATTTGGAATTGGAATTAATGTCAGAGACGTTGTATCTCACTGTGAACATCATTGACAGATACCTTTCTATTCAGAGTATTGCAAGGAAGAATATGCCATTACTTGCTATCGCTGCAATGTTTATAGCTAGAAAATATGAAGAAGTTTGTCCTCCACAGGTAGGATGACTTGCTGACATCTGTAAGAAAGGATGTGTATATATCTAATTAAAAGAAAACTTTGTTGGCTGTATAAAAGTACATACACCAGCAATATCTACTCCTATAGAAGATTACGCTTTATGCTGGAATCAACACAAAAATTATATTATAATAGGTAACACAATCTTGATAAGAGTTGGTTTATACTTGGCTACAGGTCAGTGACTTCATCTGCATCTTCCCAAATGAATGCACGTCAGAACAGATAGTGGCCATGGTAATTAGCTCTAACTGATAATTCTTTGTCATTGATTGCAACATAGTCTCCAAACATTTAGACTGACTGATCAACTGATAATAACTCTTCGCAGGAGTTTAAAGCAATTGAACTTAAAGCTTACAGTTCCCACTTGGCTATATGTATTCCTCCTCAGGTTTCTAAAGGCAGCTGATTCCAACAAAGTGGTAAAGTTTTGAATGACACCACTTTTTATATTGTTGAAAGCAGCCTGTGTGGCATTGATCAAATCTACTTTCGAAAATGCCTCATAAAATCTAGCATTCATGTTTTAAATTACTTTTCTTTATTGTATTCCTAATAATACCCTGCTAAACTGACAAGTCATACTATCTGTTATTCAGATGGAAAATCTAGCATTCTTCTTGGTTGAACTGTGTTTGCTTCAATACATAATGAGCAAGTACAATCCATAAAATTTGTGTTAAGGGCTTTGAACACTTATCCGCTATGGAAGGCTTGTTTGTTGATGTGGATTTTGAAATATTCAATGTATTTTTTAAGTTGTTTGTGCAAGCGTTTTCCATAACAGTAGTGAAGGCTTATCTGGATCTCAAAATATTGTGCATAGGTGATGCTTTTCCCTCCTCTAGTTAGTTCATTCTTGTTTATTATGTGTTTTTACAAACATTTTGCAGTATGGTCCACTTTTTATCGTTTTTGATAATATATCTCATGTATTTGATACTTGTAGACCTTTAATCCATAAAAAACAACCCAAAAATCTCAGAAATAGACACCTATAAATATAAACTAGTCATCAAATTTCGAGGAACATTTTTTCATGGGGCTAAAATCCTATTAAAATTTGGAACAAAATGCATATTTTCATATTTATGAGATGTATACTTTGTTTACTGAACTAGATTTGTATGTGTTCATATTGAAATCTTGTTACTATGTTTTAAATTGCGAGAAGCTTGATGGCTAAATGTTGTTTGCTTTATGATCCTTAGTTACCATTTGTGAAGTGTTTTAAGTAACTGGTTACAGCTGATGTTATGCTGGATCCTTTATTGAAGGTTCTTAATGTATGTTCTGATTATAGCCGGTGTGATAACTTGCCAGGTACCGAAGGGACTGTCACATGCTTTGCATCATACTTTGTGTGCACCTCAATTTTCAATTCCATTATGGCATTAGCTAGGAATATCAATGTAAGACTTAAATTCTAAATACTGGACAGCCAAACATTATGTTTATTTTATCAGCATTTTGTATCTTAAAATGTAGTTTGTCATTGTTGTTTTATATATCTTACGATATTAGTTTTCATTATTTTGTTTTATATTTTGCAGTACTATGATGTTCGGAAGGAGTGCAATGGTGGCCTGTGCTATGATTTTTCAAATATGGAGAATTACTTAAACCAGGGTTCCATTAGGGATGCCCTGGGGGTTGGCAGCCGAAATTTTTTCTCCTGTAGCCCCTTGGTTTATGAAACTATGCTTACTGACTGGATGCGGAATATGGAAGTTGGCATTCCAACACTCTTGGAGGATGGTGTTAAGTTGCTAGTTTATGCAGGAGAATATGATATCATTTGCAATTGGTTAGGTAATGATACTGTATACATATAACATATTGTTTTAGTTTTGGAGAATGAGTTTATGATTTAGGTGTTAAGTCTGTTATTAACTTATTTGCAGTTGTGTTTTTCAGGCTTGTCAGTGTAATCTTCAAAATTGAAAAGTTAATTTTTCAAATTATGTGTCTTTCAGGAAATTCAAGATGGGTGAATTCCATGGATTGGTCTGGAAGTGAGAATTTCAAGAAGGCATGTAGCCTTGTAGACGATAAGGAAGTAGGTTTAATAACCAGTTATGGACCACTCATTTTTCTCAATGTAAAAGGCACTCGATGATCATCTTTGATTTCGTTGTACAAGTAGATAATTCCTTCCTTACGGAATCTTCTATTTTGCTACACCAGGTTCATGATGTAAGTCATATGGTCCCAATGGATCAGCTAAAAGCAGCCTTGGAGATGTTAAAACGCTGGACACAAGGAAGTATTACTGACGACAATTCTCAAATTTTAAAGACAGTGACGGAGATGCCAGAGAAGAATTTCGAGAGTTAGTTATCTGCTTAACTAGGAGAATTTCTCTCTTCACCTAGATTAATGTAAATATTTCTAGATTTGCAGTAGTGTGCATCCCCAAAGATGTGTACTTCTTGATTTGGAAAAATAATTGTGCATTGGGACCATCAGTCTTGCTAACTTGTGTCAACTCTTTTGATGGCCACTTTTTAACAGTATAGAAATAGTGATTCTTATTGCTTACCAAGCCTTCTGGAATTATGATTATACATGGTGTTAAAGTTATATTTAAGAACATGAATAGTATGTCCTGTGTTCTTATTCTAGCATGTTTTGATGTCCTAATGGATGAAAGAAATTGTAAATTGGATGCAAGAAATTGTAAATTCAACAAAAATATTTGGTTAGAGTCTCAGGGAATTCAAACCATGATGCTCTTAGCCTACATTCAATTTTATTGACAATGACATGAAAATATTTATGTTGTTTGCAATCGTACAACGGATGCCAGTATTGTCTACTTATATTTGAATTGGAGGCTATGTGGTTTGGCTGTGTTTCACTTCTCGTTCGTTCTATTATTTTATTGTTGAATATGCCTGTTTCTTGTTTTTGCCTCTTATCCCTTTGTAAGCCTCTTGGACATTAAGTGCTTGGCATGGCAAGATATGTCCATAAAGCGCATGGACTATCTACAGTCCATCAGTGCTTGCTGCTGCTGCTGTCTACACTGCTCGTTGCACTTTGAAGAAGGCTCCATGTTGGAACAAAACACTTACCCTTCATACAGGCTACTCTGAAGCAGACCTGAAGTAAGCCTTAAAATTTTTGAAGCATCATGCTTTTACTGGTTTTACCCTTCTAAAGAAATCCTACTCCTAGACATTTTAGATTTCTTCATCAATTACAGGCAGGCATCATTGATCAGCTATGGCCAGAACATTGTGTCTTGATCAACTATATGTTGGAACTCAACTACTAACACCCTGTCTGAATTGAATCTTTATCTAATACTAATACGCATACTAAGCGTCTAGAGGTGTACGCACATTTTGTTAACTCTGTACATTGAGGTAATAACATTTATGTGCATTGTTCCAGGGAATGTGCGTATTTCATGGTTGATTTTCACCTAAATACGGGAGGAAATAAGATGAGAGCTGTTCATAAGAAGTATTCAGATCATTGTAGCAAGTCTATCTTTTAGCAACTCTCAGAATTTCAGAATGAGATTGCATCACATGACATCGGCTGACATAATACATTTTAAATGGTCGTTTTTGGATTTCAGAACTGATTCTTATGGGATTCATCTCGTTTCTACTGACCATTGGAGAGAAGCCCATTTCTAAGATTTGTATACCGAAAGGAATGGCTTATAGTATGCTTCCATGTCAAAAGGAATAATCAATGGATCCTGCTATCGATCATTGTTCTAAGGTGGACACTAAACTCTATGTCGCGTATTCAAATTTCCAAATGCTATTAGATGTTACTTAGATTGTGTTAGTCCATTTTATATGATTCAAGATATTTATGATAGTTTGATAATTATTCATTCCCTCTTGATTCAAGGGTAAGTATCCTCTAGTCTCCCTCACTGGCATGAACCAGCTCCACTACTTCATCTTTATGTTGGCAACTGTCCATGCGTTATATACTGTCCTAACAATCGCCCTAGCAAGAGCAAAAGTAAGTGCCATGGGAAATAACTGATCTTCTCCCATGTCATTCAGTTTAAATTTTTTCTCGGTTTGAATTTGCTTTCATATCTTCATGCGTTCGAAACATCTTTAACTCAATAGTTTGAATTATGGACATTTATTTTTTTAAAATAATTTTTTATATTGTCTCTAGAGAGACAATAGTAGTTTGAATTATGGACATTTATTTTTTTTAAAATAATTTTTCATATTGTCTCTAGAGAGACAATAGTTTGAATTATGGACATTTATTTATTTTTAAATAATTTTTTATATTGTCTCTAGAGAGACAATAGTTTGAATTATGGACATTTCTTTTTTTTTAAATAATTTTTTATATTGTCTCTAGAGAGACAAATCAAATTCTCTTTAGAGAGACAATAATAATATGTGTCCTATATTGTCTTTATAGAGACAAATTTTTGAGACGTTATATTTTGAGACATTATATTTTGAGACATCTGTTTAGAGACAATATTTAAGACAATATTTGAGTTTCTTTTTGTCTTAAGTTAAGACAATTGACTCAAATATTGTCTTAAATATTGTCTTAAAACCCCCCTATATGTAGTAGTGTATTATGCAACACCTTGTGGTTAATTTGGTTTGTTCCCATGTATGCCCATGGAACTTTCTCGATATCTCTCAACAACATTAGAGGGATTCCTTCAAATCTTGTAAGTAATTTAGCTCAACACTCATTTGGTCATTCACTTAGGTGTTGCCCCCATCTACCACTGGATACCCAGATCGTCGGATCTACCTGCCACGTGTAGCTCAACCCACCATGTCACATCCAATCCCTCTCGACCACCAGATTTTAGGATGTTGTATGTTTTAAAAGGGGAGGTTCAACTTATGGCATATCCAAGCTCCACTTAAGTGTTGGCCTTCGTCCCACCCCAAATCCCTGATTTCTGGATGCGATGACTATGACAGAGGATATCCAATTTGGATGAAATTGAGGCTGTGCACAAGCAAATTCACTTGGCTAGCCGAGGACCCTAGATTACCACATCACATGTAGAAACAAGGGAGTGTGGAAATTTCAAGAATTTCTTATTGCATGGATCCATCAATTTAGAAACCACTTTTTCTTGAGAAGCATTGTCTCAGCCAATCCTTGCCCTCCGACGAGTAACACGACTCAACAACCCATTCACTCATATTTACAACAAGCTCTTGAGTAGGTTGACATGAATGTATTAACTAAGTTCGAGCAATTAACTGATGTTATGATTCAACATCGTAATAAAGAAATTTGTAGATATTTATAGTTTGCACAACTTTTCACAAGATGAGAACCTGCAATTATGCCATGTAAACGCTCAGCTCCAAGCATAGAAATGACTTGCAAATCATGAACAAGGTAGTGGCTCCATGGTGCTACTAGTGAGTGAACCCACAATATTCATGATAGTTAGCAGTGAATGTAATAACAAATTTCAAGCATCCACACATAAATATGCATAATCATTGTAGCATTAGGCACAAAACAAGGTTATGAAAACCTTTAATTCAATTATGAAAAACATTATACTTATTTGAATATATCGGGATGACTAGCAATTGAAGGAGGGACTTCAACCTATACTAGCTATACTGCAAACTGTCTTGTAGATGACCATCCCTGAGTAAGATCCAGAGTTTGAGGGGATTTTTGCTCAAGGGATAATTAACAACAAGGCATGGTCAAATACTCAAGGGAAGGAGTCCATTGTCGAGGTGGTTTATCAACTAATATCTAACAGTAAGCACCATAGTGACTCTCTTACTCTCTGAGATTGATTATAGGGATTCACTCAATGTCTAGCTAGGTTATTTCTTAGTTTGAGGAGAATAAACACAATATAGATGCTTTAACAATTGTGTTTTCAAGGCAAGCATTGTAAGAGGCTATAGTCCACTATTCAGGTGGTTTCATAGCCTCACAACAAGCACCATGCTGGTTCATATTACCTTGTTGAGTGGTTTATCAGCTTCAGAACAAGCACCCAAGTGGTTTATTAGCCCATTCAATAAGCACTAAGTGGTTTAACTCTCCATTGAACCTCCCACTAGCCAATCAGGCTTAGACACACAATCTAGGGCTTTGAACCTAGTCATAAGGGATAATTTCCAGTCACAGAGCACCAACTGAGGAATATTTCAACCCAAAAGTTAGTCTTCTTCATTATTCTCAGCTCTTTGCCCTTTTCAGGCATTATTCTTCAACTGTGTCTGCTATGTGAACCCACTTGCATATTTTGTTCGTATTTCCACAATCTCTTCTCAATTGTCTCTTATTCTCGTGTGTGTCTGTGTACCTTGTTAGGTTTGTTGTTTATCTTTTCACTCTCAAGACAATCATTCTTTGTCTCAATCTACGAGAAGGAAACATGGACGGGCACTGTCCTATAACCTTGTTTCCAATTCCAATACTTTAATGTCTATCATAGCAAGAAGCACCATAGTTAGGTGATAGGTAAGGGGATTAAATGGGATGGTGTGGCCTACTCACAAAAATTCCTTAGTAATACCAACAATTCATGCAACCTTCCCTTTGGAGCTCTAATTTATGTCCCCCCCTTCAATCAACCATCAATTGATTTTACTTGAGTTTTTTTACATATGTCCCCAAAATTTACACAGGGATATATAAAATCACTAGGTGCAAAATAAAGGGTTGTTACAAATCCATCCCCCTTAAGAGAACAACATCCTCGATGTTCTATAAATATCACACAACAATTAACCATTGAGCTTTATATTTACAACTTTTACATATGCATATTTTATACATTAAAAGAAAATGAGTAAGACACCCTCCTTTGATCTTCCATTTTTCACGTTGCTTCATCTGGTCCAAAGTGCTTCCATTGTACCTCAACTTGCTCTATTATTTAATTTTGGAATGCAATTTTCTTTTTGTCTAGGATACATAGTGGTTTGGTTGGAATTCTCTCGTGAATTCCAACTATAACATAAACTGATCCAAAACATGATTTGTGTCACGTACATACTTATTAAGTAAAGAAATGTGAAAAAATTTCATATGCTTTAACTATAGGTGGTAAGGCCAATCTATAAGCCACTGCCCCACTCTTTCTGAAATTTGAAATGGTCTAGAAAATATATGTGCAACTTAACACTAGACCCAACTTTCGGTGAGCTATTTCTTGGCATGATGCAAAAATATACATACTCTCCCACTTGGAATTCCTTGTGCATTCCTAGTTGATATGCATAACTCTTTTTCCTATCCTGGGATGCCTTCAATTTATTCTTGTTGTGGAGCACTTCTTCATCCATTTCCTTCAACATGCCCATCCCATGGACCACCCTATCCACTGGGTCATTCGAGTTAATAGGAATGTTACATTTTATGCCATATAAATCCTCGAAAGGGATCAACTCTACAACTCTTTGTAGTTGTTTTTGTAGGAAAATTCAACTAGTGGCGAGAATTCTTCCCACCTCTTTGGATGATGCATGACATACATCCTCAACACGTCCTTTAAAATTTTGTTTTCTCTCTCAATTTGGTTAGCATTCTAAGGATGATAAGTTCTATTAAAAGCTAGTTGGGTTCCAAAACCAAAAAGCAATGCCTTCTAGAAATTGGAAGTAAACTTGGCATCCTAATATGAAATGATCTTCTTAGGTATGTCATGTAATTTTACTTTCCCTTCATGAAAGTATGAGCTATGTCAATGGTTTTTTGGGTGAAATTTAAAACGATGAAATGATTTTATTTACTTAATTTATCCACTACCACCTTAATGGCATCGTGCTACTTGGGTGTTCTTGACAATCTTGTGATGAAGTCCATAGATATGACTTCCCACTTCCATGCAGAAAAGGGGATTGGTTTTGCAATCCTCATGGGTGTCTACATTCCACTTTGACTTGTTGATATTCTAGGAACCTTGAAATATATTTAACAACTTCCTTCATCAAATCCATCCAATAATATATTTTCTTCATGGTTGTTATCATTTTTTGATAACCAGGACGTATTGAATAAGTTCTTTTATGAAACTTGTCCAACATGAGCTTCTTCAAGTTGTAGAAATTTTGAATAATATGACACTTATTCACAGAGATTATCCCGATTATACACTATTGCAGAATACATGCATAATACATAACCTCCTCTACGTTGATCATCAATTTAGCAGCATAAAAAACAATGAAACATCAATCGCATGCACACATTAACACAGTATGTAACCCGGGGAAAGATTATAGCTGAAAACCCCACACTATCTGTATATTAATGATTGAGAACATGTAACATTACATAGTACAATACTCCTCACAAGTACTCAGTACTATCTCCACCTGTTACACACAAAACTAGCTCAGATCCGAACAAGTCAGAGGTTCAAATCTCCTCCACTGCTTTGCCTGCCTCTATTGCACAATACTAAGTGAAAATCACTCACACTGAAAATCACGTGAGCACAGGCTATAATATTGGGCATATACTGCACAATTCTCATGGGCATACTCAATCCTTTGATTGTGCAAGATCTCATGCACAACTATAGTCACAACTGATAGCAATCTCTACCTCTAACACCTGTCTCCACTGAACTGTACATGCATTGAGTTAACTGATGTATTCTTCAGTTGCATTATGAGTTAATAATTAGTGAATTAATTTAATCAATTAATTCACATCACTCATCACTAGTCTATTTGCAGTTAGACTAATTACAACTAGTTTAACCAAGTCAAACTGAACACAACTCCATCAAATCCACATCCAACTCCACAGAACTCAACCACATGAATTCTAACTGATGTCCTGCATTGTTATAGACATTTTTGTGCCTTACAACATGAAGCATGAAATTTCCATAATCTAAGGGATCCAAAGTCCCTAAACATGTTGTTCCTACCCCTAGGGGAACAAGGTCAGCAAACCACAGCAATCCAAACAAGTTCTCCACTAAAAATTACTCAAAAACAAGGCAATTCTGGATCATGTCAACTGCTCCACTGAGCATCTGCGCTGAATGTCAACTGCTCCATGGACCACCTGCGTTGAATGTCAACTCCAACAAAGGCTAC
Organism: Pinus tabuliformis; assembly: GCA_031772625.1. NCBI lineage: Eukaryota > Viridiplantae > Streptophyta > Pinopsida > Pinales > Pinaceae > Pinus > Pinus tabuliformis. Next base: position 1,471,078,744 of record CM062820.1, on the reverse strand, counting down.
CTGCGCTGAGCGAGCTTTGACATGTGGAAGTCTCATTCCTCAATGAGTCAATGCCCAGGAAGCTTCCAAAATGACACTTGGATCAAGGAATTCGACTGGTGATGAGTAAGAGGTTCTAGATCTCCAAGTGGAAGCAAGAACCTCCAAGTGGACTCAAGAACTGAAGAAGAACTGGAGTGGGAGAGGACACTAGTCACATCTCAGGCTGACTCATCCTCTCTCCAAACGTCTATATATGGATCTCTCTCCCATGAGATCCAGGGGCTGGAATCTTGTGAATGTAAAGAATTGCTGTTGGTTTGAGTTTAGAACTATTGGGTGATTTGCTTTGAAGGAGGTGAAGAGGAGATTTCTTTCTGCTGGGAAGGTGATGCTGGATTGGGCCTCTTATGGTTGTATCACTTCCTGAATCTTACTTCTTCCATTAATGAAGCATTTGAGGTTCTTCTATATGCATGTGTCTCAATGGTGTATTGTTATACTTGTGTATTTGATTTATTCTAATCCTTGAATCAATTATGAATGTATGCTTCTTGTAGTCTCCCTCTCTTGCCATTTTGTAGGATCTTGGTGTAGCTGGGCCAGTGAAAGAGCAAGGAGCTGGGGGCAAGCAGCAAGGAGAGAAGATTGGATCAACCATTAGCGAAAGACATCGGTTAGTGGATCTCTTTCTCCCCTCTTTTACATCTCATAAAGAAGTAATCTTAGATAGCTTTGCTTTGATTGTTGCTAAGGAACTATCACCCTTAGAGTGGGATAGGGTCATTCCATATTGGATACTTTTCCCAATAACAAATTGGCGACTCCGCTGGGGATCGTATCTTGTTGGTTGTTTGTGTTTTTGCTATTCATTTCCTAAGTTACACAGGGAGTATCGAATCGAACTGCATTTGGATCTTTCAAATGCAAAGTAGAGGGCAGCTACTCTAGCTCAGTTTCTGGGCATGTTTATGATTTGAAGAGCTGATCCAAAAGGACTCTGAACAACTCTTAGTGATAGCTTTTCATCCTCCTTTGAATCATCCTCTAGTGTGTACTTGATTGGTAGCTTTGATTTGGCCAAAAACTGTTGATTTTTGAGCAATTTGTGACCCAGAACCAAGAGAAATGAGAGTTTTCCCTTTCAGTACAGACACTGTGAAGGCAGTCTGCATTTCAACGTAGGTCCCGAAGGGGCTACCTGCGCTGAATGTCAAACTGATAGTGTTGTACCTGCGCTGAACCAGTGTGGCCTTGTGCAACTGGGGTTCTCTGCTTTCTGTTGCCCTGTTTTCATCCCTGTTTTTGCAGCCTGTTATCAGTCAATGTACCTATCTGAAACCACCTTTCTTTACCACTATTCCGCCTCGGTTGTATAAAGAAACTGTATTTGTTCTCTGTGTATTTCTTACATCATTTGCAGTTTCCCATAACGAAAGTGAACTAGTCTTGTTGTGGCCTCTTAGATCTAGACCTGTGATAAGTGTCATTTTGATCTTAAGAGTTAGTTTGTTTCCTGTTCATAGCTGATTGAGCTTTTGCTTTCATCATATGGTTTGAATTTATGTATTTCTAGTGTTGAAACAAGTAAATCTTAAGGTGTCTTTTGATTTTGGACAAAAGCTTGTTTGCTTTCACTTGAAATTGAATTCAAAGTTATACAACAGCTTTCTTTTTGTAGTACATCAACATTAAGAAAGAGAAAAGAAATACCTGCATTGTGCATGTGCATTTTGACAGCTTGCATGTCGATTTAGGGAAAAGTGCATTAGTGTGTGCTCTATGATCTGTGTGAAAAGATGATGTCTTTCTTTTCCCTCAGTAGTTAAGATTTTCATAAGTTGAAAAGATTGAAAAAGCTTGCTTCTCATCTTTAGACTGCATTTAGGAGTTGTACCATACATCTCGTGGTGATCCATAAAGGCAAACTGCTAAACAAGATCAACCTAAAATAAATTGAATTTACATAACAACGCTTTGAAACATAACGCAAACACATAGAGGTCTAAGCGAGAGATGTGTTCCGGCGTCGTTAAATGTGATATCTTAGCGTTGAGTGGTTGGGTGATTCCTACACGGTGAAGCGATAAGTATCAATACGGACTTGTGCTCCCACGTACCGCCACGTATATATTGGGAGACCCCTATAGGAACAAACCCTTTATCCATATGAAGCCGTGTCGGCCGCCCTACTGATCGCAATGCAGTGAACACAACATTCACGAAGATTGACCACCCGTACCATAAAACGTATTCTGTGGTTTTGCGAAAAGTTTGGCACACTCTCTGCCTAGAACTCCAGAGTAGTTTCTTTTGGCCCTTTTCAAACTCTATAACTGAAAAAGTCCATTCGAGCATTTGTCACTTCGGGCTCGTTAAAACATCGAAGGAGACTAGAGTCATCTTTAGCTTTTTCTCGACTCTTTAAAACTGAAAAAGCAAGTTGTGTCTAAAGCGTCGTTAACAATTTATTTTAAACGGAACAATCACCCTTTATTCCTGCGTTGATCTTCGAAGTTAGTCTACCTTCATCACAAAGTTCTTGTAGAATCGCTAGGAAATCTTTTAGATAGACTAAATATGTCTGAACAACCGTCGACATCTAAGACTATGTCATCCGACATAGCAGCGGCAGAGCCTCCTGCTGCTACTCCAACGATGTTCGCTGGTATACCATCTGTCCCAGAAAATTGTCAACAACAAGCTGGAGTCCAATCAGAGACTGTTTCGACGACATGGTTAGTTCCTATTTCTTCATCCGGATTATCATCTGGTATTTCTTATGTTGAAACTCAACAACTTGATCCAATGTGTCTTCAAAGGCCAATCTACCCTTTAAGCACTGGATTGCCACCATATGGAGGGTAGTATGCTTTTTCATTGTTCCCCCCAGGAGAACAACCATATTGGAGTTTACAACAAAATTCAGGTCAAACTGGAATTACATCTAGCGGATGGGTACCAATACTGCCTCAGCAACCAAGGGTTGCATATTCAATGCAACCAGTCCACCCTGTGTCGAATGTTGCCACTATACCTGGTAGGTTGATTGCGTCGCAAGTACAAGCGCTACCTGTTGTATGTCAACCCCAAGTTTCTCAGGTTGCCATACAACAGCCTCTTGTCTCGACAACTCAATCACAACCTCCGGTTAGTGCCTCCTTATCTGGAGCGACTCAGGCTCAAACAAGTACTATGACTCCTCATCTTGGTCAATCATCCAGTATTGGACGACAGCAAATGGTCCAACAACCGGAGCTGGTTCAAACTCAACAACCGCAATTCCAGCAATCATATCAAGGACCCAAGCAACAAGTCTTTGTAAGTAATGGGAAACTGTATAATAACGGTTATGCCCATCAAACTTGTCAAAGTTGCCAACATCAAATACATTATGCTGGTATGCAAAGACCCACTACTCAGGCAATTCCATCTTATCCTGGGTATGCTCCGCCTAACTTGAATCAACAGTTGCCCTTTGTAGCAACTCTAGAATTACCAGATCTAAACCGGCTGACGAATGATCCAATTGCTTATGCCCCTTGGTGGCCAGCAATTCCGCATAAACTTCCATCGGACATTCCTAAATTCAATGGAAATCCAGGTGAAGACCCATCGAATCACGTCATGACTTTTCATCTGTGGTGTTCGTCGAACACCCTGAACGATGATTCGATAAGGCTTCACCTTTTTCAGAGGACATTGACGGGTCCAGCGGCTAAATGGTATATTGAATTACCTAGAGCCTCTTTCGACAATTTCTGTTCCCTAGCCACGATTTTCTTAACCCATTTTCAATTACCGATAAGGTATGAAACTGGAACGAAAATCTTAACCAACTTCAAGCAGACGACGGCCACACATATATCCGATCATATACATGAGTGGCGTCGTCGTCGCAGGATGGTAAAGACTTACGTTCCAGATCAGCTGTTAGCTGAATGGTTTATAAAGTCGTTACTTCCTGCCATAACGGAAGATGTGGCCAAGGGGGGAGTCGTAACGGAGGAGTAAGTTATTGCTCGTGCACAATATCTAGACTTAGTATATACTCAGTCCGGCACGCTCTATGATAAAATACCTGACGCCCCTAGACCAGAATTTTCAATTCCTCCTCCTCCTAAATCAAATAGTGACTCTCATGCCGGCGATGGTGTGATTGGCGCAACAGACATGAAATCGACAAAGGCTATATCTAAAAAGGCCCGTATGATTTTCGGTCAAAATGCAAATGAGGAACTTCTTGCCTCGGAAGTAAGTGCCGTGTCGGACGACAAGGGAAAATGACTGAAGCAACCAGGGGGCAAGAAGAAAAAGAAAGGGAGAAAAAGGAAACCCCCTACGGGGTGTCATATATGCGATGAGGATCATTGGACAGCAGATTGTCCATACAAAGCTGAGCTTAAAAGATTCTTTAAGAGTTCGAAAACCTCAGCTGTGTTGACTGATCCGTTTCCAAACCCGAGAACCGAACTGGTTGCTAATCAAAATGCTTCCCGATCCCAAGTGCTTATGTTGTCTGTATCAAAGCAGCAAAATGATGCTTTGACGAGGAATAAAGATTACAGGAATCCAAAGCGGTCGAACAACAAGGCTAATGAACAACCTAGTAGTTCAACAACAACTTTGACCGAAGTTGTGCCACCCATCGTTCCTGAGCCAATGATAAAGTCGCAAAAGGGAGAAGTACACAAATCGACATTTAATCCTTGTGCGAAAATAGCACAGATAGAGGACCTGGCCCAATCGCTGTCCGCAATGTTGACACTTGAGGTACCGCAAAATTGCTTCTCCCAAGAGCAAGCTTTATTATCAGCAATAGGTGGGATTGACCCAAAGGATTCCAATCTTGTGGCCTTTGATCATAAAGGATATGACCCCCAGTTACCAGCTCAACTAGCTTTCCTTATTCAAGTGAAAGCCCTCAACAAAACTGTTCATCGAACAATTATTGATGAGGGGGCATCTACATGTCTTATGTCGATGAGTTGCTGGAAAAGCTTAGGCTCACCACCCTTGTCAAAATCGTCAACGACGTTAAAAGCATTTGATGGACGATCTTACACTCCATACGGGATTTTAAGTAACTTGCAAGTTGAACTAGGGGGCAAAACAGTAGGAATTGATATTGAAGTAATTGATGGAAACATTGATTACAACATCCTACTGGGAAGGCCCTGGATATATGCCATGGCCGCAGTTGTGTCAACCTACTTCAGGATGATTGCATTTCCGTTTCAAGGAGGAATTACAGTCGTCAACCAACAAACTTTCCTCCCTGACAGTTCACAAGTTACGGAAAGCATTCCAATGATCCATGGAAGCAATCATTCGCTTCAAAATATTGGAGTAGGTCTCCTAAAAGACCCTGCCTTAATGGGTACTTTTACCCTACCGCCTGCAAGTAATCTGGCGGAAGTGGCCACAGTGGAAACCTACAATATGAAATCTTCTATATCTAATGGATTCGGAAGATTCCTAAACATTTTGTCAGCGTGGATCAGCGCCCTAATAGAAATACTGTAAATACAGTGGGCTCCGAGGACGGTTCTTATCTTGTGTCAACCTCGTTAAAAAATGAAACAAGGAGTCATGAGGATAGTTCTTTTACTGTGTCAACCTCATTAAAAAATGAAACAAATCCCCTTTCCAAATCTCAAAGGTAAACCTTCATTCCAACCACCAAGTTGAATGCAATGAAGCTTGGGGGGCATGCACCTCGATTTGCGTTATTATGCTGGGGGCATGCAAGCTTATAACGAGCAGTTTTAGCAAAGTTCATGCTTGTTAAAAAATAAACGCACAATTGAGCAGTTTTAGCAAGAGTTCATGCTCGTTAAAAAATAAATGCACCTGTGAGCAAGCTTCCCCCCAGAGTTCAAGCTCATCCAGAAAAAATGAAACGGTAAATAACCATTTGAGACCGTAAAATCATCAGCCATAAAAGCCTTGGTCGTGTTTGCACTGTCACCTCCACTTTTCATTTGGCCGATCATTCACCTCCACTTGATTGTTTACCAATTTTGAGGAACAACTGCGAAGAGTGATTTCACCTAGCCATCCTTGTGACACTGCCGTGATTGGAAAATTCCAACCTGTACCTGGAATCTGCTGCTATCCCTGTTTATCACTCGTTCCTCAAAATACGAGTCTTCTTTGAGCTCTTTTCTTCTGACTCGTAAAATATGAAAAGTTTGCCGAGTTTTGGCCTTCCAGCTCGTTAAAATGACCGGAAGAGCTATCCCTCGTCTAGATTTTAATCTTTTTGGACCTGAGGGATTATTGCACAAAAAGATCGAGCGCTTGTCTGGTTCGGCTCGATAAAACTATCGAGCATTCATCCCTTCTGTATTGTTTTATACTTTTTCATACTTAAGGGATTAGATGACGAAAAAGGACCTTTGGAGTTAACTTTACGTACCTTTTCAGACTCTCTAAAAATGAAAAGGACCGAGTTGTCTTTGTCGCTAGACTCGTTAAAATGCATTAAATAGCGACAAACTTGTCTTTAGACGAGAACGAGTTTCCCTATCGCTAGACTCGTTAAAACATAGTGATGGGCTTGCCCGAAGGGCAGGTTATAGAACAAGCATATGTTATCCTCCTCAAGCTTGACAAAAATAAAGAGGTACTGGTCAGAAATGACTGGGGAAAAATTGGGAGAACCTCAAAGCTTTAATGGTAGCAAGTCGCTCTTGAACATGACACTTTTCCTCCGTACCACATCGGGTTGGGTTGTTTCATTCACCGGTCTCATCACCATGGTCTCGCCAAACCATCCACATTTGGGGTAATGCTACCGATCCATCGCATCAGTGTCGTTATATGTTCAAGAGATGTTGTTCAGAAAGAGTCAACTGTGTCCCATCCACTACCATACATCATCTTTCACCCTTTCATGACCGCCACCCTGAATCATATTTCACAGATCGTTTTCACCTTCATCACAATCATTAGCTCCGTTCCGTGTCACTGATGTGGGATTCATTAAGGCCCTCCTTTGACGGATCGCTTCTTGTCGACTTCAGCTCATTATCTAGGAAGTTGATCTAGGAACAACCCCCTCAGTACTTTGAAGCTTGCATGCCTCAATGGCAAGTTTCTCACTTCCGGCGACAGGTATACATCAATGACCTTCGACCGAAAGATTTTGCGTGGTGTTCCACGCCAAGTCCTTTATTCACACCACATGGATTGTACTGCCGTACCTTGAGGGTCATCATCATTATCGGTGATTCCTCTCGCGCTTGTTAACAGTTTACATCATTGACTGGTAATCAGGCGATGTCTTTCCATGTTCGACTCCAAGAAATTCTCACATGGATCGACTTGTACTTAGAGTGAAGATCGGACGAGTTTGAAGACCCCGGATCTAGCTTCATCCATCCGGGCTGCGATATATATTCAGGAAATAAAGACATTGACATGTGCAGCAGATGATCATCCTACTCAAAGGATGATAATTTCAACAGAGAATTATCAGTCTATCATCAGACGATTGTCTGTTCTATGTACAGAAAAATGTATTTATAAAGCTGAGCATGGGAATGCCCGCCTCAGCTAGATCATGAAAGCAGTATGAAAAATAATGTATTTTATTGTATCTTATTACAGGTCACCTCTCAGCGATTGAATGAACTTCGGATCCTCCTGATAAAGCATTTCACCCGATAAACGACCTCATACTTTAGGGGGCAACTGTTATAGACATGTTTGTGCCTTACAGCACGAAGCATGAAATGTCCATAATCTAAGGGATCCAAAGTCCCTAAACATGTTGTTCCTACCCCTAGGGGAACAAGGTCAGCAAACCACAACAATCCAAACAAGTTCTCCACTAAAAATTACTCAAAAACAAGGCAATTCTGGATCATGTCAACTGCTCCACTGAGCATTTGCGCTAAATGTCAACTGCTCCATGGACCACCTGTGTTGAATGTCAACTCCAGCAAAGGCTACCTGCGCTGACTGAGTTTTGACATGTGGAAGTCTCATTCCTCAATGAGTCAATGCCCAGGAAGCTTCCAAAATGACACTTGGATCAAGGAATTCGACTGGTGATGAGTAAGAGGTTCTAGATCTCCAAGTGGAAGCAAGAACCTCCAAGTGGACTCAAGAACTGAAGAAGAACTGGAGTGGGAGAGGACACTAGTCACATCTCAGGCTGACTCATCCTCTCTCCAAACTCCTATATATGGATCTCTCTCCCATGAGATCCAGGGGCTGGAATCTTGTGAATGTAAAGAATTGCTGTTGGTTTGAGTTTAGAACTATTGGGTGATTTGCTTTGAAGGAGGTGAAGAGGAGATTTCTTTCTACTGGGAAGGTGATGCTGGATTGGGCCTCTTATGGTTGTATCACTTCCTGAATCTTACTTCTTCCATTAATGAAGCATTTGAGGTTCTTCTATATGCATGTGTCTCAATGGTGTATTGTTATACTTGTGTATTTGATTTATTCTAATCCTTGAATCAATTATGAATGTATGCTTCTTGTAGTCTCCCTCTCTTGCCATTTTGCAGGATCTTGGTGTAGCTGGGCCAGTGAAAGAGCAAGGAGCTGGGGGCAAGCAACAAGGAGAGAAGATTGGATCAACCATTAGCGAAAGACATCGGTTAGGGGATCTCTTTCTCCCCTCTTTTACATCTCATAAAGAAGTAATCTTAGATAGCTTTGCTTTGATTGTTGCTAAGGAACTATCACCCTTAGAGTGGGATAGGGTCATTCCGTATTGGATACTTTTCCCAACAACATGCATGCAATAGCTCAACTGACCCACAAGAAAAGCGTATTTAATTCTAACAGCTACATGTGCCACATTTGTAGCTCAAACTGAAGTGCTCCAAGAGGATAAGATAATGTTTATAGTCCAAATATTATTATGAGACAATAATATTTGACTTTTCTATTTTTGACTAGCAGTCTAAAAATGGACTCTGATCACTCCGTTGTGATACAAAAATAGAGGTCCAGCTATTTTTCCCAACATGACCAATCATCCATAAACAGCATCCTGCAACTCATAGACCATGATCCATCTGTCTAAAAATAGACATAGTCTAAAAATAGACTTTGCACCATAATTTGCTTGCGGGCCCACTTAGTGAAGGCGACTCCTTTCCACTAAGCTCCATCATCTTGTTGCATTCTCAACACTCCCTCTCAACAAGATATGGATTATCAGCAACCTCTATCCCGCCTCGGTGGTATTCGAATTTGCTCCTGGTGAGCACCTTCGTCAAGATATCAGCATCCTGATCCTCCGTTGGAATGTATGAAAGTAACATGATTCTCTGCTGCACACAATCTCTGATATGATGGTACCTAATGTCAATGTGCTTAGATCTATCATGAAATACAGGATTAGCCGAGAGTTTAATGCAACTCTGGTTATCACAGTAAATCACAATAGGCTCCAAGTGAGAACCGAACAAACCGACCAGAATCTTCCTCATCCATATAGCCTCGCATGCAGCCAAACTTGTTGCCATATACTCGACCTCTACTGAACTGAGTGCCACGGATCTCTGCTTTTTGCTGTACTAAGAAACTGTTGTCGACCCGATACTGAAGACCCCTCCTGATGTGCTCTTTCTGTCCGTTGGGTTCCCCGCCCAATTTGCATCCATGAAGCCACATAGCTTCACCTCATCCTCCTGTCTGTACCACAATCCATATCCCGATGTGCCTCTCAAATAACACAATACATGCTTGCCCACCTTCCAGAAGAGCTTGGTTGGCTTAACCATAGCTTGTGAAAGCTGGTTAACAGCATAGCATATATCGGGTCGTGTATTGACCAGATACATAAGCGACCCCACCAACTGTCGATAAACAGTGGCATCCACTTCTTCTGCCGAAGTGGCATCCTCCTTCCTCCAACCTCCAGGAAGAGGAGTATCAACAGGCTTGCAACCATGCATGTTGAACTTCTCCAGTATCTCCCGAGCATACTTACCCTGAGAAACAAATAGTCTGTCACTGCATTGCCAAATTTCCAATCCTAGGAAATAATGAATGAGGCCCAAGTCCTTCATCTCAAACTCCTTAGCAAGATCATCCTTGCATGAAAGTATCAACAACTCATCACCCGTTAGAATTAAATCATCTACATAAAGTACAATGATAAGCAACTTACCCTCCACCACAATCTGGTATAGGTTAGGATCCGCCTCACTCTTGGAGAAGCCAAGTCGGATGAAATAACTGTCTATCTGTGTGTACCAAGAACATGGTGCTTGTTTCAACCCATACAGTGCTCTCTTGAGCCTGCACACATGCGACTCGCTGCTGAAGATCTCAAAACCTTCGGGCTGCTCAATGTACACCTCCTCCTCAATGACTCTGTTGAGGAACGCAGTCTTCACATCCATCTACTGAATGTGCCACCCCATTTGCGTTGAGAGAGAAAGAATCGTCCATATGGAAGAATACCTTGCAGCAGGTGCAAGGGTCTCCTCATAATCAATCCCCTTTATCTGTGAAAAGCCTCGGGCAACAAATCTTGCCTTGTACTTCTCCACACTCCTGTCAGCTGCCTGCTTAACTTTGTAGATCCATCTCGAACCCACCACTGATTTCCCTTCCAGTCTAGGAAGAATCTCCCATTCACTGTTTCTGACAATCGAATCATACTCTTCTACCATGGCGTCTACCCATGCGGGATCCTCCACAGCTTCCTCGAAAGAGGATGGCTCAGTCACAACACATTCGCTCATAAGAGCCATGTATCCAGTGTACCGATCAAGTGACTGTCTCTGCCTGCCTTGGGCTGTAGGTGGTCCTACAACTTTCTCTGCATCTTGAGCCAGTCGCTCAGCTTCTGTCAAGTGATTTCACCCTTTGATGGTTGGCGTTGCATGAGTGGTCTCTTCCACTCCATGAACCTCTTCCTGTGACTGATCCACGTCTTGAAGCTCATCTTTAGGAACTAATAGCTCCTCATCTGCATGTAAGCGTAGCTCCCTCTCAAGCGAACACTTCATGGCTTTCTCCTCCTAAAATTTTATATCTTGTCGCACAAGAGTATTACCACTGTCTGGCAAATACACACGATAGTTGTGGGGCGTATCAGTGTACCCCACAAATATCCCAACCTCTGCGGTCGGCTCCAACTTCTTCCTGGAATCCTTTGTCACATGCATGTAAATGTTAGCACCAAAAATCCTCAAATGAGAAAGATCATGCTTCTTACTAGAATAAGCCTCCTCGGGTGTACTCATGCCAAGTATCCTGTGAGGACAACAGTTCTGCACATATACTGCAGTATTGCATACTTCTGCCCACAAGTGAAGGGGTAGGCCCTGATCATGCAAAATCGCCCATGCAACACCCATGATCATTATGTTCTTTCACTCAGCAACCCCGTTCTGCTGTGGGTTATGGGGAGCTATGAGCTCTCTTCGAATCCCTTATGCACTACAGAAATATTTGAACTTGCCAGAGATGTATTCACCACCATTATCGCTCCTAAGAGCCTTCACCTTCTTCCCCGACTCCTTCTCGACTAGTGCTTTGAACTCACATAACTTTGAGTATGTCTTTCTCTTCTTCTGCATGAAGAAGTTCCAACACTTACGAGAGAAATCATCAACAAAAATCACATAATACATGGGCTTTGCTGTCAAAGCTACTGAGAAAGGTCCACACACGTCTGTGTGAATTCTCTCAAGGATTGTCATGGTGCGACTATCTTCTCGTGAAAGGTGGCTTTTAAAAACTTTCCCAAAGTACACCCCTTGCACTAATCTGACTGCGCAAGAGTGCCTTTAGGAAGCCCTGTAGTGATCTGTTGCAGTATCTTAAAGGCTCCATGGTGAAGGTGACCCAATCTCCTGTGCCATAGCTCACCATCATCCCGGCTCATCAATCCTTCTGCCTTGCATGCCATTGCTACGCATCCATCTACATGCAACTGATAAAGATTCCTCACTCGAACCCCTATCTTCCGGGTTTCTCCAGTTCTCTTGCTGTGCAGGAAAGGCTTTCCCTCGCTGAAAACAACATCATATCCCTTGTCTTCTAACATCGCCACAGAGTTAAGATTCTTCTTCAATCCTGGAACATGCATCACTTCCTTCAATACGAATTGTTTACCAGACTCCCTCTCAAAGGAAATGGTACCGATACCGGTCGCACTGTATCTACCATTATCACGCATCTCGATGTGCACTCCAAGATCTTTGTCCACTAGATCAGAAAACAAATCTCGATCTCCTATCATGTGAAAAGACGCACCACTATCCAAGAACCACACCGATCCCATCACACTTGAAACCAAGCATGTGATCAATGAAAAATCAAGCTCAAACTGCGAGGCTAGAGCCTTTCCTGCTGCAGATCTAGCAGCTTGCTTGTTCTTCTTCTTCTACGGATAATTAGTGGCATCGTGTCCGTGCTGGTGACAATGAAAATACTTCACCTTGGACATGTCCTGCTTCTTGCCTTTCGCACCGGACTAAGAAGCTTTCTTGTTCTTCCCCTTCTTTTCATTGGCAACCAAAGTGAAATTTTCTTCATCAGGTCCGTGTGATGAAGATCTATCCCTAGTATTCTGCCTGATCTCCTCTTGCACAAGATCTGACCAAAGTCTCTCCCATCTTGGCAATTTCTCCCGACCATTGACAGAGTCCTGATAGGAATGCCAACTCTTCGGAAGACCAAGGAGAGCCAAGCTCACCAAGTCCTCATCATCGACAATCACCCCCACACTTCCCAGCTCATCCCTACACTGAGTGAACTTCGTGAGATACTTAGGCATACTGTCTCCCTTCTCACATTTGATGTTTCTGAGTTTATCCTTGAGTGCCAGCTTCCTCTGATCGCTCTTGCTTTGGAATAGATCTGTCAACGTTTTCCACATCAAGTATAGAGAAGCCTTTCCATGTAGGCTGGACACAATGTGATCCTTCACGCCCTCCAACAGAATCCTTCTGTTAACACCCAGGTTGTTCCCTTTGACGCCTGAGGGAATACGGCCGGGGTAACCACTAACCAAGCTTTGGATTATAGGTTCTAGCCGACCTGCAATCAGAGAGGGCTCTCTCTTTTAGTTTTTACTTCTTGAGGATCTTAGGCTAGTTATGAGGTATGGGTTTTGAGTTAAATTTTGGTTGAATGATGTCTTTCAGTGCCTAGGGTGAGATCTTCAGATAGTTTCATACCATTGGGCAATGGAGTCAGTAATTCTGGGTTGCTTGAGGTGTTGAGTGAGATTGCTCAGAAACTGCAGGGCCTTTGGATATGTCATGGAACAAACTTAAGGTTGTGGTGGTGAAATATGAACAGCCAGTGAAAGGCAATTAAGAATTTTTCACTAAACTGATGATATGAGGGAGAAACGTATCACCCAGGAGCGGATTTGAATTCTTGAATAACAGTCTCTGTGGAAAGTCTTAGTCTGAAGGTGCAGCAATTAAGAATTGCACCTTTACAACTATGACCTGGAGAAAAACACACATAACAGCATAGATTGAGTTCAGGGTACTCAGTGAATAAATCCTGAAACTATTCTTTTTCTGTGCTATTAAGCTGTGAAACATAGAGCATTAACGGATTATGAAAAAATGACATACATAACAAGAAAGTTTAGAGAAAACTTATTGTGCCATGAAATATGCAGGAATCCTGGAGCAGTTAGCAAACACATCACAAGGCATCAAACAACATAGAACTTTGGAAATTCCATTAGCTCCTTGTATTAGACTTCTGAAGTTTACAAAATAGGTTGTTCTGAAGAGAAAATCAAAAGCCCTTGCAAGCTTATGCAAGGGGGAATATATATAATCAGTTTTACAAAAGTATCTGAACCGCTGAGTCATTTGATTAATAAATACGTTCACCAACTTTCAGAATAGCAGATAAGGAAGTTATTGATGCTCTAAATACAAAAATGAATACTCTTTAATTCTGTCAGAAGTCTTTTTGACCTTTGGAGGCCACTGAGTCGGTTGAGCGTTTCTACATTAATGCTGAATGATATGTCTTTATGGCTTTGTCGTGCTGTAGTTTTCTCAGCCCTGTTGTATGTAGCTGTCAGTGTTGCTTTAGTGGCCGAATTGGTCTGCTGAGTTGGCTCAGTCCATTCTTTTTAGTCATACTGAATGCATTAACTTTCTAAACCTGCTGATTATATATTTTTATGCAAAAATTTGATGGATACCTGTTGGTTCACAGCTATAGCTGTATCGTGCTGGTCCACCATTCCTGTGTAGGCAATTGATGCCTCAAAATTGAGCCTAATGTTTCATCCGCCTCTGTATATTTGAAGTAATTTGGAGGTACTTCAAACAAATGTCTGATTTCATTCATAATAAAAAACAAGTTTTCCACTTTCTCATAGAGGCTCTGCCCAGACGCAGGCCCTGCTTCCTCTTGGATACTTGGTCCTACAGTTATTTGATTGGCGGCAAATCTGTTTAACCTTTTAGCATAATTTTCATGTGATAGGAGCCTTCCTGCGCTGTTCAGTAAGCTGGGAAGGCCTCTGCTATGCAATGCGGTGAATTTAACTGTGAACTTATTTACTTTTGTTTGCATCTCCTGGCACCTTCTATCCAATGTCTGCACCAGATTTCTCAAAGTTAGGACCCTCTTTATCATCAGGATGGTGTCAGTTCTATTGGTGATCCCTATTGCTACCAGCTGAGGGCCTGTGCGGTTATTAAGGACATTTATCATTCTGTTGGCTATCTCAGGCATATTGCCTAGAGATGCCCTTGATCTTTGGCTTTCCTTGTGTGCTCTGTTTATGAGCTCCATGTGCTCATGAATGGTCTCTATATACTGCCATTGATCTGTTATTGATTGGCCAATATTGGCCCATAGGACTTTCTTGATCTCGGCCACTACTTTCTCAAGGGTGAGTTCTTTCTCTAGCTCTTTTATTTTCTCCTTAAGATCTTTCACCTCTCTTGCCTTTTCAGCTACACTTTGCTTTGATTTGTCATATTTCTCATTGAGTGTGGCCAATTTCTCCTTGGCTTCATTCAACTCTACCATCTGTGCCTCTAGAACCTGAATTTCTTTCATCATTTTCTACATGTCAAGGCTTTGGGCCTGTTCTGATGTCGTTACTGGTGCTGTTTCAGCAGTCTGCCCTGTGGGAGGAATGATAGTTTGAGGGGACTCCTCAAGGTTTATGACTTGCTGAGGGGGCTGAGATGTCTGGCCACCCTCTTTCTGCTTTAGTGCTTCCTGTAATGCAGCCTCTGTCTCTACCAACTTTCCTTCTGTTTGCACCAGTTGCTTATGTAGTGTTAGCAGCATGGCTACTACATCCTGGTCTTTTCTCCGTTGAGAAACCTCTTCCGTTTGAGGGTGAATGGTTGCTGGGATCTTTATCATCTTTCTTAAAGCTGCAATGTCTGAATCTCTTATCTTTAGGAGCTCCTTTATAGCTTTGGGGTC
The DNA here is from genome assembly GCA_031772625.1 of Pinus tabuliformis. Classification (NCBI taxonomy): domain Eukaryota; kingdom Viridiplantae; phylum Streptophyta; class Pinopsida; order Pinales; family Pinaceae; genus Pinus; species Pinus tabuliformis. Next base: position 1,471,063,357 of record CM062820.1, on the reverse strand, counting down.
CTTTGGGTCATGCCCAAGCTCTATAATGATGTCTTCCAAAGACTTGATCCTGTTGTCTTTGGCCTGAGAGGATGCTTTCTCCAACTCAAGTTGAGCAGTTGTATTGTGCAGACTGTTTTCCAACCTATGTGCCAGGAAGGTCTTGTTTGCAAGCGTTGAATAGACCATCTCACCCGTTTGCTTGTGAAGCTCTATCTGGTCCATAGGGTGGATGTCTTTTGCAAGGACCTCAAGGTTGGTCCTTATATAGTCTGCAACTGACTGTGGCTGCAGCATGGTGGGCATGAAATGACTCATGGTCATTTTCCCTTCCTTTATGTCATATGTTGACATAAGCCTTTGCTGGTTTGTAGGGGCCATCTTAAGCAATTGATTATAGAGCTGGAGCCTGACTGGCTCATTTCTCTTCTTGATGTCAATGAATTGTTGCTTAATGCCTGATTCAGCTCTCCTTTGCTGACTTGAGGAGCTGACCTCTCCTCCAAGGGTTCTTTCTTGTTCCTGCTGAAAGGAACTGTTGGATGCCTCCATGCTAGGAGGGCCCATGCCCAAGGATTGCCCAATAGGCATTTCTTCTTCAGAAAGGGGATTTAATCTCTGCCTTTTCTCCCCTTGAGTTGTGGATGCAGTGAGGGGAGTCTCTTGCTCTCTGTTCCTCTTCTTGCCTCTTTCTTCATTTGCTGGTGTTTGGAGCACTGAGGTCTCGGCTATTGTTTCCTTCCTGGGAGGCGCACTTTGTTGAGCCTGTTGCTCTGTAGAAATGGGAGATTCAGCCACTTGTTCTTGCTGTTTTGGCTGCTCTTTTTGCTGTTCTGCTGTAGGGGGTGGCTGTTCCTGTTCCATGTCCTTTTCCTTACCCTTACTGGCTGCCTGATGAGTAGTTTTAGCTGTTTTCTGGTGGGCTGTAGAGGATGAAGCAGCCGCTCCAAGTTGCCTTTGACAAGAAGAGGAAATCTACCCACAAGTTTCCAAGTCAGCTTCTTTCTCTAGATTCTTAGCCTCTCTTTGTAGTATTTCTTCTCCAGAACTTGCTTCCTCTAAAGTTCCCTCTTTCCATCCTAACTGATAAGCATATTTTTCAATGTGAGGCAGCCTTATATGATTATAACTAGCCAATTTATCCTTGACCCTTCTAAGACTAATGAAATGATTGGGGTCATAGGGTGACCAGTGGAAACTGGTTTTTAATTGGAGGCCCTCTAGGATCCTATCTGCTTCTTTCCATCCTTCTTCTCTTTTATTATAAAGGAATGGGCCTAGCTGGTTTCTGATTTTGAGTTGTACTTTCTTGTTTTTGCTGCAGAAATGAACCATGTCTGCATTTCCAAACTGCCTGAAATATTCTAAGGCAAAGAGTCTCATAGGGACATATCTTGGCAGTCTATATGGGGCCAATTCACAGCCATATATTCTGATTACTGTATGGTTTTGGTAGAAGTACCAATCCCCAATGCTGTAGGCCTTTGAGAGCTGGAGAATCCTTTGCATCTCATCTGTCAATCTTGGAGGAAGGGTACCCAACAGTAAGGACATAGCTGGATGGATAAAGAGGTCTATGAACTCATAGTAGCTGTATGGTGAATAAGTTGTGTGGTGGAAAAACGAAGTCCAAAATACTACAGACCTTGGTTTCCCTTGAGCATCAAACTTCTTGAGAGGAATAAGGAAGCCATCAGGTTGATAAAACAGTAACAAGTGATAGATGTACGAAGTGTATCTAAACACCCTTTCCATTTCTAGATTCATTAATTGTTCATGAATCTTATCGGCAATGTAAGCAGCATAGTCATAGTGCACAGCAGGAGGCATTCCAGGGGAGAAAATAGACATCATTGCCAGAATGGTTTCATCAGCATCCTCAGCTGATCTATAACCCAGGACATAACTGATCAAGTCTACAAGCAACCTGCCCAACTCATTGAAATATACATTTCCTATAGGAGGGGTTCTCAGAGTTTCAGAGCTTGATTCAATGAATAGCTGATTAATCTTTAAAATTTGGGCACTAGACAGTTTGCCTCCTTTCTGTAGCAAGTCCTTCATGGAAAGGGGAGTCAATGGCCTTGTAGAATGAAAGTTCAACATCTGATTTATAGCCTCAGGGGTGACATGGAACAAGACTGCACCTGAAGTATTGAGGACAACTCTTTGACATGGGTCATAGTTGGCACTGAATTTGTGGATTAACTCTGGGAGGACATTAACTTGAGGGAGGTTGTAAATGGGCAAATTGGAGTCCCAAATCCTTAGAATATCAGTCCCATTGAGGTGTTGGGCCTTCAGCTGATTGAGCATATGAATATTATATTTGGCTTGCATGAAGACTATCTCCATCATCTGATAATCTACATCACCCAAGGCCTGCCATTCCAGCTCTCTATGTGGGGCATTAAGAGGCGCAAAATTCAGTGCAACTGGGGTCTCCATGTTCCACTAGCACTTGGAAACGAATTTGAGATTGTTTATGTAGGCACAGCAACACAGGGCAGTGAATTTGCAAGAACAAGGCGATTTGCAGAGGAAAACAGGGGAATTATAGTGAAAACGGGTCACAATGCCCCTGAAAGAGGTTCACTGAGCGGACATTTGAGATATCACAGGTGGCTTTCCCGGTGAATTTAGTGCAGCAAAGGTTTTAAGTTCACGAATGCGCGAACCAACTGTTAATTGGTGGAAACCTGGCTAAATGTGGGCTCTGCAGGTGAATTTCGACCTAATAATTGAAAATAAATGCTGGTCACCAGGGATTTGCCGGTAATTTCATTGTTTGTTACTCTTTTTACGCTAGCTTTGGAGAATTATGCACAAACCAGGCGCGGAGGGGAAACTCGGATAAATACCTGGTAAAACTTTGGCAATGGTGATCAATGCAGGCGAATTTGCAGGCGCCCACGGTCTTCAAGTCGAATTTTGCAGGTTGGCGGCGAAATGGTCGTAATATGCATGCAGGAGAGAAAAACAGTTCTTATGGTAAAAGTGACAAAAACCGTGAATTTTGGCGAAAATATGGACTTTTTGGGTTATTGGCGCCTTTTTGGATGACGTCATCGGGTGGGGTCGGGTACGGAAGGGTGACGTGGCGGCCTGTGAGTAGTCCACAGGGACTGGTGAGGTGGCGGACAGGTCGGAGCAGTGGCGGGCCGGGCGCTGATGCGACACTGAGTGGCACAACGTGGGCGTGACGTAGCGGCAACGTGGGCAGGCGGTATATGAAGGATGGTAAGCGGTTCCATCGGACCGCTTATGGTACGGTGGTGGTATGGGCAGGTGGCCTCCCGATAAGACTTGGGAGCGACGCGTGGCAGAGGCCTGACGTCACCCTCTGACACTTTTCGGGAGGTAACTTCCGGTCATCGGGGGCCACTCGATATGGATATGGGCCGTCGGATGGGAAAGCCCAGATCCGACGGTCGACGGGTCGATAAAACGAAAGGACGATACGACAGCGGGGCGGGGAATATTTTATTGTATTCCTTGAAATGCGCGCCCAGGCGGAATTTTAAACATTGGTGGAAAAACAGGTTTTTCAATGTATTTTGTATCCAAATGCGCATTGCAAATAAACTTTGGATAAAGCGGGAAAAATGGTTTTTTAGTGTTAGTTGCAAATAGCGCGGGTTAGGGGTAATAGTGGGTTTTTTCAAGGCTTCTTTGTAAGCAAAGTGGGGAAATGATTTCAAAGGTTTGTAAAGGGAATAAGGGGTAGGTTTTAGGTTATTAAACCAACGTGGGGTTAGTTTAATCCCTGATTTTGCACAAAGCATCTTGATCCAGACTTGAATTCTGCATGATTTTCCAATATTTGAGCATAGGGCTATAATGCCAAAGGGGAGGGAATATACATTTTTTGGGGTTTTATACACCATGGTGTTATAGTAATAGGGAAAGGGAAACATAGGGAATTAAATGTAGATAGAGTTAGTAGTTAGTTTTGGAGGGGAATATGAATGGGCAGTGATAGATACTAAGTTCTTAGGAAACAAAATTAGTTAGGAAGTAGATCAAAATGAAAAGAATTTTACACAAGAAATGTGGCTCTTAATAAAAAGAGAATCAACAAAAGATTTTGACTTTCTTTCATGAACATAGGTGGTATTGGGATGTTAGCAAGGAATGTGATGGGGATAATCAGGAAGTTAGACATGCTTCATTGTATTGCTGTAACACTGCTGAATAAGAGATCTGCACTGGCACCATGTATTTCCTTTGCTTGGGCCAGGAATATGAAAGAAATCATGGTTCTGCAACCCCATCTACCTACCCACTCTATTGCCTAGCATTTTTTGTTACTTCAAGGAGGGTGCATTTGGACTTGCAAACCCTTATGTGCCTTTTCTTTTCCTTTGGCTTTTTCTTTTGATTTTCTATCTAAGGTTACCCTTATTGCTTCCAAGGCCCCAGATTAAACAGTTGGGAACCTTCATTCTCTACCTAAATACTTTATCTGCCAAGATTAAACTGTTTGGACAGATTTCTTTCTCTAATCTACAACACAAAATTGAAACATGGGATGACCCAGCTTAGACTGTTGGATCACCCATTCAGAAGTAGGACAACATCAACCAACTGTAGATATGTGTCTTCCACAAGAATATGAGATCTTTGCATCATCAAAGTAGATCATATTGGCACTTCCCCTGCCAATCATGAAAAATGAAACCTATTGGTATAGGTAGCTAACAGTGGCTCCACTTGGGGATGGTTTTTCTTCTTGAAAGACCAAGAACAGCAGGTCAGACTGCCTTGACTTGTGACTTCTTCTCAAAACTTGTAAACTTCCTTTTGGACTTCAGAACTGGAATCTGCCATCATTGTGGAACTTGCTGAAATAAAGGCCTTTTTCTGCTTATATACAACACTTCTTAAACTGAGTTATTCACATGCTGAAAGAAAATAATATATACAACTGATTATGTACAAGGGAACAACCATGCTATATACATGGAAAGTAATCAAAGTAGTGCTTTAACATCCGGCCATTTACAGGGCCCTCTTCAGCCTCAGTGCCATCCAGATTTTCCAAGAAATAAGTGTTATTTCCTTGTACTGCTTGAATTACAAAGGGTCCTCTCCAAAGGGAGTCAAACTTGCCATGCTTACCCTTGTCTTCTCTTCTTGAATCCCATTTAAGCACTTTGTCACCAATAAAGAAATCTTCAGCCTTGGTTCTTCTATCAAAGGCTTTCTTCAGCTTCTCTTGTAGGACTTGAACTCTGTTAAACACTTGATCTCTGGTTTGCTGCAAGCATATAATTTGGTTTACTCTTCTTTGCATGTCATTTGGTTCAGCTTGGCTTTCTTGAAGTAGTTTCATGACAGGGATCCCTAGGGATGAAGGGAATTTGGCTTCCATTCCATAAACCAATTCATATGGGCTGACCCCAATGGATCTCTTGGTTGTTAGCCTATCTGCCCATAAAGCATTTACAAGCTTCTTATGCCAATTTTTCTTATTCTCTTCCAATACTTTCTTAATGATGTTGATGAGACTTTTGTTTGATGATTCAACCAACCCATTGACTTGAGGATAGTACGCAGTAGAATGGCCCAACGTAATGTGGAATTTGTGGCAAAAGTTCACCATTTTCTTGGATCTGAAAGCAGCAGCATTATCTGTTATTATCTTGTCAGGACAACCAAATCTAGACAGAATGTTGTTCTCAAGGAACTGAATGACAGTTGAATCATTTGCTTGTCTACATGGAACAACCTCAATCCATTTAGTAAAGTAATCTGTGGCTGTTAGAATCCATATATGTTGCCCTGAGGATAAAGGATGTATTTCCCCAATGAAGTCCAAGCCCCATTACTGAAAGGGCCTTTCTGTTGCCACAGGCTTTAAGGGAAGTGGAAGTAACTTTCTTTTTCCCTCAAACACTTGACATTTAGGACATGTAGTGGCAAATTTTTTAAAATCAGAGAACAGAGTAGGCCAATAGTAACCTGCTCTTAATATCTTATCCACAGTGGACTTCTAGTACAAATGTCCACCACAATCACCTGCATGAAATTCTTTCATCACATTGTTAGTTTCATCCATATTCAGACAGTTCAGCAGTATACCTTCATGATTTTTCCATAGTAAATTACCATCTATAACACAGAATTTTGAAGCTTTCATTTTTAGAAATCTAGATTTGGTTCTGGACAATCCTGGGGGAGCACACAGGTTTTGCAACACATAACAGATATCAGAATACCAAGGGGATTGTTCAAAGGCTACATTGATCTTTGGAGTCGCCAGCTCCGGTTCATTTTCCAGTTAGTTAATGTCCAAGGCTTGAAAGTTTGTTTCAAACATTAATTTGGCCAAACCTTGCCCTTTTATCAGTTTTGTGGGTTTTATTTCAATGTCAAATTCTAAAATGTTGGCAATCCATTTTCTTCTTCTGCCCTCTAAGTTTTCTTGAGTGAGTATGTCTTTCACAATGGGGCTTGGTACGTAAGCTATAACATGGGAGTATAGGATGTAGATCCTAAAGTCTTTGATGGCTTTGACTAAAGCATAAGCTTTTTTTTCCATGATCTGGTATTTCAGAGGTGCGTCTCTAAGGGCTTTGCTAAAGAAAGCAATGGGTTTTTCATTCCCTTGATCATCTTTCTGTAATAAGACAACAGCAATGGTATGCTGGGAGGCAAAAGAGAAAATGATAAATTCTTTGTCAAATTGAGGATTTGTTAATACTGGGGTTTGGGTAAGGGCCAATTTAATACCTTCAAAAGCTTGATTTGATTCTACTGTCCATTTCACTTTTGAATCCTTATTTAGCATGTTGTTTAGTAATCTGATCAGTTCTGCTAAGTTTGGGATAAATCTCCTTAAAAAGTTAATCTTTCCCAAGAAAGCTTGTAATTCTTTGATGTTTCTTGGATGGGGCATTTGCAAGATGGCCTGTATTCTATCTGGGTCAATTCTAATGCCGTCTTTTGAGATTATATGACCCAATAGCTTACCTTCTTCTAAACCGAATAGAGACTTTTTGGGATTTAAGGAAATTCCATACTTCCTACATGTTATGAATATTTGTCTCAAATGTTTTAAGTGTTCTTGGTTAGATTTTGAGAAACGTGTGAGGTCATCTAAGTAAAGAACAAGGAACTCATGAATCTCTTTGGCAAAAGCAATATCCATTGCTCTCTGAAATGTAGCTCCTGCATTTTTTAGTCCAAAAGGCATTTTAACATATTTGAAAGTTCCCCATGGGGTTGTGAATGCTGTTTTGTCTTGATCATCAGGGTGGACTAGGATCTGATTAAAGCCTGAGAACCCATCAAGTAATGAGATTCTTGAAGCCCCGACCACTCTTTGGAGAATGTGATCCATTTTTGGTAAGGGATAATTGTCCTTTAGGGATACTTGGTTCAGATTCCTTAGATCCACACAAAGCCTAATCTCCCCAGTTTTCTTTCTCGTGGGGACTAAGTTTGAAATCCAGTCTGAAAACCTGATTGGTGCTATGATACCGGCTTTGAACATTTTTTGTACCTCTTTCTCAATTGAAGGGAGAAGCATAGGATTGATCCTTCTCAATTTCTGCTTGAATGGCTTTTGATTAGGCTTGAGAGGGATAGTGTGTTGGATAACAGAGGTGTCATAGGATTTTAAATCCTCATAACTCCATGCAAATACATCTTGGAACTCCTTAAAGAGATCAATGTATTTAGGCTTTTGGTCAGGAGGTAAAGATGCAGACAATTTTATTATCTTGGGTTTTTCAATAGTTCCAATGTTGCATTCTTCAATGGCAGCATTAAGGGGCTGCATTTTTGGTTTTCTAGGAACGTCATTCGAATCAAAAATGTCCTCCAATGGAGTTAGGCCTGTTGGTAGAAAGTTATCCTTTAGCTCTATAATCTCAGCCTCTGTACCAGCTACTTCATCCAAATGCATTTGTTCAAGTTCTTGTATTTGGTCCTTGTCAAATTTCGTTGGGCAGAGTATTTGATTTGCTGTTTTAGGTGATATTGCTGTTTGGTCCTTTTCACTCAATGGGTGTGTGTCTTTCACAGTGTCAACATCAATGTTCAAGCTTGAGAATTCCTGCTGCAGGGTTAGGAAGCTGTTTATTTGTGCGTCATCTTCAAACACTTGCCAATCTTTGACATTGTCTGGGACAGAAGGTCTGTGTTTTATCTCAGCTGTAAAGGAGTGATTGGGTTCAAAAGGCAATTTGCATGTACTGGCAAATGTAGCTAAACTGTGGGCATGAAGATTATGAGTCCTAGGTATTTTGGTTATTTGAAATTCTGTGAAAGCTTTGAGTATTTCAATAGCAGCAGCCCTGTATGATCTTAGTCTTTTGTCATTGGTGACAAAATTGCCTTTCACTTGTTGGATAATAAGGTCTGAATCCCCCATGATTGAAACTTTCGTGGCCTGCAATGATTTTACCAGTTTGAGGCCTAGCAGAAGGGCCTCATATTCTGCCATATTGTTAGTACACCTGAAATTAAGCCTAAAAGCCCGGCCTTGTGCATGATTGCTTTGTTTATTGTGAATCCACACTCCAGCTCCTGCCCCTAATTTGTTGACCGATCCATCAAACTCAAGGAACCATAGGATCTCTTGATTTAGGGGGTTGTCCACATCTTGATCATGACTCGGAATTATAAGTTGAAGTTCTTGCTTACTATCTGGTTTGTCCTTTGGAGTTGCCTCATCAATTGGCTTCTCAATCTTGATTTCTTGGGAACTTGATTGCTCGCTGATGTGTAGATCTTGTTCAAGCATGATAGGTTTGTTATCACCTATTGGACTTACATCATTATTAAACAGAATGAAGGAGTCCATATCTGAATGGACTGCATAGATAGGGAAATTTTGAGGTTTTTCTTCACTACTCACCATGTATTTCATTAGTGACTCTCTGTATAGCCTCTTCGGTTGCCCAAAGACAGAAATTGTGGCATATGACATGTCTAATTGCAGGGAACCTTGGAGTTTAGCCCCCCATGATCTTGATAACAACATTCCATACTTGGGTGGGATATCAGCAACTACAACATCCATCAAGATTGTCTTATTTGGGTATTGGACAAGTGACACACATAGATCCTTTATGAGGCCTAAACACTTAACTTGGCTGGAGTCAAATGAAAATAGGTCCTTATATGGTCTGGTAATATCCAGATTTAGCCTTTCCATGACTGATTTAGGCATCAGGTTGTGAGAGGCGCCTGAGTCAAACATTGCATTGTGTAATATCTTATCATGAACATGCAAGCTGACATAAAAAGGTAAAATTCCAGCCACTGCTGTCTTCCCATCAACCTCTGGACCGAAAAGTAGTTCTGGGGTGTCATCCAACACATTGACATCATCTTTATTATGAGTTAGTTGAAGGGATTTCTTGATTTGTTGTTTGTAAATGTCATGCTTAGCTAGCTCTAAAAGAGGAATGGCTATCTTCAATTTTCCAATCTCAGCTTCTAGATCAAAAGGTCTTTCAGATTGGGTCTTGGTGTCTTGCTTAACAACCTTTTCTTTGTTAATTAAGTTTTCTTCTTGGCTCTCACTCTGATCTTGAGGCTTGTCCTTTTTGTTTACCTTTTGGAAAGTGTTGCTTGGATTATGCTGCAAGGGTGATGTAGCCATTGGTTGTTGTTTGGAGGGAGATGCTTCAGTTATTTCTTCAACTGTTACTTCATTTGTAATTGAATCAGTTTTGTCAATTGGCTCTGTGACAATGGTTTTCTTAGGCAGTGGGGTGTCCTTTGTTTTCTCAGGCTGTGTCACATTTATAGTTCTGCTCCTTAGCTTGTATTGCTTATGAACTTCATAAACAGCTGTGTCATAGCCTTGTTTAAAGTCAAATGACTCACCTGACTTGGTTTGGGACTGATTGATGTCTTCATCTTCATGATCTTCTTGACTCAGAAAGATTTTCTTATTATTGTCAAGGCCCATCAGATTGATGTGGGTATCATCTATCTGCTCATTAGAAGTAGATGTTTCAGCATAGTTTTCCTGGAATGGGGGTCTAACTTCTGGTTCAGGGCTTGCTTTGCCAATATTAGGATTTTGATTTCTTCTAAAATTGGGATTCTTGACAGGATTATTCTGTGGTACTTCCCATGATGACTTCCTCTCAAATGATTCTACTCTGTAACCTAACCTATGCATGCCCGTGATTATTGCATCCAATTTCTGATCCAAGCCCGAGGGCTCTTCTTTGAAGGTAGTTTTTCTTTCAGTTCTGGTCCTATTTCTCCTAGCTATCAAGTTGGCTTCTACACTTACTGCTATGTCTTGCATTTTAGCTAGAGTTCGAGGAGCTCTTTCTCTTAACTGGTATGCCATATCTAAATCAAACCCATCAGGAAAGGTGTATAACACTAGGTTAGGTGGGGGTCTGAGATTTTGGGGAATGGCATTGTAAACATTGTTGAACCGAGCACAATAATCCAAGACAGTTTCTTGGGGACCTCTTTTGATGGTATTGTATTCAGATAAAATATGAAGTGGATCCTTTTTCTTCTCCCATCTGTTAATAAAGGTTTGATACAGGGCTTCAGGGTCACCTATGGAATTTACTGGGAGTCCTCTAAACCATGTTCTTACATCACCTGTCAGGCTCTGCACAAAAATTTTCATCCTAACCCCATCATCATCTATCTCATAATTTTCAAAGTAGTCCTGCATTTTCTTGGTATGTTGAAGGGCTGGATAAGAGCCAGTACCATCAAAATATGAAATCTTGCTTTGGTAGTCTTGGGGCATAGGACCTTGGTTTGCAGGTAACTGCAGTGGGGCATATCTATTAGCCATGTTTGGGGGGACAATAGGGATAACAGGGATGAATGGGACGAGTGTAGGAAAGGCAATGACAGGGGTATGTGTAGTTGATGGAGGAGTTGGAAGAATGCCTTGTGAAGTGGATGAAGAACTAGTGGATTGTGGACCAGTTGTATGAGGATGTAGAGAAGCCTTAACAGGGGTTGGAATGTTAGTTTGGAGACCTGTTTCAGAACTTGAATCTGAAAGAGTCCCTTCTGATTTGTGTCTCTTGAGGTTTCTTGAAATCAAGTTTGGATTTTGAAATTCAGGTGATGGATCAGGGTTTGGGTTTGACCTAGTATATCGGGTTTTCTTCTTAGGAGCCAGTTTCTGTGATTTTCTTTAGGAGAGTTTTCTCGGAGATAGTGATATTTGACAAGGACTGATCAGGCATAGTGCATCTGTATGGAACTTAAGGCTGAATAAGGATTGACTGAGGCAGCTTTTATGTACTCCTGCAAATGCAAAGCAGAGGCAGTTTCTAAGGCTGTCTGGCTGTCACTCAGGCTTTATCTACAGTATTAAGAATCAGACAGGGGGTTATAAAGTTTATTCAGGTCCCCAGTGGAGTCGCCATTTATGTTAACACCCAGGTTGTTCCCTTTGACTCCTGAGGGAATACGACCGGGGTAACCACTAACCAAGCTTTGGATTACAGGTTCTAGCCGACCTGCAATCAGAGAGGGCTCTCTCTTTTAGTTTTTACTTCTTGAGGATCTTAGGCTAGTTATGAGGTATGGGTTTTGAGTTAAATTTTGGTTGAATGATGTCTTTCAGTGCCTAGGGTGAGATCTTCAGATAGTTTCAGTCCATTGGGCAATGGAGTCAGTAATTCTGGGTTGCTTGAGGTGTTGAGTGAGATTGCTCAGAAACTGCAGGGCCTTTGGATATGTCATGGAACAAACTTAAGGTTGTGGTGGTGAAATATGAACAGCCAGTGAAAGGCAATTAAGAATTTTTCACTAAACTGATGATATGAGGGAGAAACGTATCACCCATGAGCGGATTTGAATTCCTGAATAACAGTCTCTGTGGAAAGTCTTAGTCTGAAGGTGCAACAATTAAGAATTGCACCTTTACAACTATGACCTGGAGAAAAACACTCATAACAACATAGATTGAGTTTAGGGTACTCAGTGAATAAATCCTGAAACTATTCTTTTTCTGTGCTATTAAACTGTGAAACATAGAGCATGAACGGATTATGAAAAAATGACATACATAACAAGAAAGTTTAGAGAAAACTTATTGTGCCATGAAATATGCAGGAATCCTGGAGCAGTTAGCAAACACATCACAACGCATCAAACAACACAGAACTTTGGAAATTCCATTAGCTCCTTGTATTAGACTTCTGAAGTTTACAAAATAGGTTGTTCTGAAGAGAAAATCAACAACCCTTGCAAGCTTATGCGAGGGGGAATATATACAATCAGTTTTACAAAAATATCTGAACCGCTGAGTCATTTGATTAATAAATACGTTCACCAACTTTCAGAATAGCAGATAAGGAAGTTATTGATGCTCTAAATACAAAAATGAATACTCTTTAATTATGTCAGAAGTATTTTTGACCTTTGGAGGCCACTGAGTCGGTTGAGCGTTTCTACATTAATGCTGAATGATGTCTTTATGGCTTTGTCATGCTGTAGTTTTCTCAACCCTATTGTATGTAGTTGTCAGTGTTGCTTTAGTGGCCGAATTGGTCTGCTGAGTTGGCTCAGTCCATTCTTTTCAGTCATACTGAATGCATTAACTTTCTAAACCTGCTGATTATATATTTTTATGCAAAAATTTGATGGATACCTGTTGGTTCACAGCAATAGCTGTATCGTGCTGGTCCACCATTCCTGTGTAGGCAATTGATGCCTCAAAATTGAGCCTAATGTTTCATCCGCCTCTGTATATTTGAAGTAATTTGGAGGTACTTCAAACAAATGTCTGATTTCATTCATAATAAAAAACAAGTTTTCCACTTTCTCATAGAGGCTCTGCCTAGACGCAGGCCCTGCTTCCTCTTGGATACTTGGTCCTACAGTTATTTGATTGGCGGCAAATGTGTTTACCCTTTTAGCATAATTTTCATGTGATAGGAGCCTTCCTGCGCTGTTCAGTAAGCTGGGAAGGCCTCTGCTATGCAATGCGGTGAATTTAACTGTGAACTTATTTACTTCTGTTTGCATCTCCTGGCACCTTCTATCCAATGTATGCACCAGATTTCTCAAAGTTAGGACCTTCTTTATCATCAGGATGGTGTCAGTTCTATTGGTGATCCCTATTGCTGCCAGCTGAGGGCCTGTGTGGTTATTAAGGACATTTATCATTCTGTTGGCTATCTCAGGCATATTGCCTAGAGATGCCCTTGCTCTTTGGCTTTCCTTGTATGCTCTGTTTATGAGCTCCATGTGCTCATGAATGGTCTCTATATACTGCCATTGATCTGTTATTGATTGGCCAATATTGGCCCATAGGACTTTCTTGATCTCGGCCACTACTTTCTCAAGGGTGAGTTCTTTCTCTATCTCTTTTATTTTCTCCTTAAGAGCTTTCACCTCTCTTGCCTTTTCAGCTACACTTTGCTTTGATTTGTCATATTTCTCATTGAGTGTGGCCAATTTCTCCTTGGCTTCATTCGACTCTGCCATCTGTGCCTCTAGAACCTGAATTTCTTTCATCATTTTCTGCATGTCAAGGCTTTGGGCCTGTTCTGATGTCGTTACTGGTGCTGTTTCAGCAGTCTGCCCTGTCTGAGGAATGATAGTTTGAGGGGACTCCTCAAGGTTTATGACTTGCTGAGGGGGCTGAGATGTCTGGCCACACCCTTTCTGCTTTAGTGCTTCCTGTAATGTAGCCTCTGTCTCTACCAGCTTTCCTTCTGTTTGCACCAGTTGCTTATGTAGTGTTAGCAGCATGGCTACTACATCCTGGTCTTTTCTCCGTTGAGCAACCTCTTCCGTTTGAGGGTGAATGGTTGCTGGGATCTTTATCATCTTTCTTAAAGCTGCAATGTCTGAATCTCTTATCTTTAGGAGCTCCTTTATAGCTTTGGGGTCCTTTGGGTCATGCCCAAGCTCTATAATGATGTCTTCCAAAGACCTGATCCTGTTGTCTTTGGCCTGAGAGGATGCTTTCTCCAACTCAAGTTGAGCAGTTGTATTGTGCAGACTGTTTTCCAACCTATGTGCCAGGAAGGTCTTGTCTGCAAGCGTTGAATAGACCATCTCACCCGTTTGCTTGTGAAGCTCTATTTGGTCCATAGGGTGGATGTCTTTTGTAAGGACCTCAAGGTTGGTCCTTATATAGTCTGCAGCTGACTGTGGCTGCAGCATGGTGGGCATGAAATGATTCATGGTCATTTTCCCTTCTGTTATGTCATATGATGACATAAGCCTTTGCTGGTTTGTAGGGGCCATCTTAAGCAATTGATTATAGAGCTGGAGCCTGACTCGCTCATTTCTCTTCTTGATGTCAATGAATTGTTGCTTAATGCCTGATTCAGCTCTCCTTTGCTGACTTGAGGAGCTGACCTCTCCTCCAAGGGTTCTTTCTTGTTCCTGCTGAAAGGAACTGGCGGATGCCTCCATGCTAGGAGGGCCCATGCCCAAGGATTGCCCAATAGGCATTTCTTCTTCAGAAAGGGGATTTAATCTCTGCCTTTTCTCCCCTTTAGTTGTGGATGCGGTGAGGGGAGTCTCTTGCTCTCTGTTCCTCTTCTTGCCTCTTTCTTCATTTGCTGGTGTTTGGAGCACTGAGGTCTCAGCTATTGTTTCCTGCCTGGGAGGCGCACTTTGTTGAGCCTGTTGCTCTGTAGAAATGGGAGCTTCAGCCACTTGTTCTTGTTGTTTTGGCTGCTCTTTTTGCTGTTCTGCTGTAGGGGGTGGCTGTTCCTATTCCATCTCCTTTTCCTTACCCTTGCTGGCTGCCTGATGAGTAGTTTTAGCTGCTTGCTGGTGGGCTGTAGAGGATGAAGTAGCCGCTCCATGTTGCCTTTGACAAGAAGAGGAAACCTAGCCACAAGTTTCCAAGTCAGCTTCTTTCTCAAGATTCTTAGCCTCTCTTTAGAGTATTTCTTCTCCAGAACTTGCTTCCTCTAAAGTGCCCTCTTTCCATCCTAACTGATTAGCATATTTTTCAATGTGAGGCAGCCTTATATGATTATAACTAGCCAATTTATGCTTGACCCTTCTAAGACTAATGAAATGATTGGGGTCATAGGGTGACCAGTGGAAACTGGTTTTTAATTGGAGGCCCTCTAGGATCCTATTTTCTTCTTTCCATCCTTCTTCTCTTTTATTATAAAGGAATGGGCCTAGTTGGTTTCTGATTTTGAGCTGTACTTTCTTGTTTTTGCTGTGGAAATGAACCATGTCTGCATTTCCAAACTGCCTGAAATATTCTAAGGCAAAGAGTCTCATAGGGACATATCTTGGCAGTCTATATGGGGCCAATTCACAGCCATATATTCTGATTACTGTATGGTTTTGGTAGAAGTACCAATCCCCAATGCTGTAGGCCTTTGAGACCTGGAGAATCCTTTGCATCTCATCTATCAATCTTGGAGGAGGGGTACCCAACAGTAAGGACATAGATGGATGGATAAAGAGGTCTATGAACTCACAGTAGCTGTATGGTGAATAAGCTGTGTGGTGGAAAACTGAAGTCCAAAATACCACAGACCTTGGTTTCCCTTGAGCATCAAACTTCTTGAGAGGAATAGGGAAGCCATCAGGTTGATAAAACAGTAACAAGTGATAGATGTACGAAGTGTATCTAAACACCCTTTCCCTTTCTAGATTCATTAATTGTTCATGAATCTTATCGGCAATGTAAGCAGCATAGTCATAGTGCACAACAGGAGGCATTCCAGGGGAGAAAATAGACATCATTGCCAAAATGGTTTTATCAACATCCTCAGCTGATCTATAACCCAGGACATAACTGATCAAGTCTACAAGCAACCTGCCCAACTCATTGAAATATACATTTCCTATAGGAGGGGTTCTCAGAGTTTCAGAGCCTGATTAAATAAATAGCTGATTAATCTTTAAAATTTGGGCAGTAGACAGTTTGCCTCCTTTCTGTAGCAAGTCCTTCATGGAAAGGGGAGTCAATGGCCTTGTAGAATGAAAGTTCAACATCTGATTTATAGCCTCAGGGGTGACATGGAACAAGACTGCACCTGAAGTATTGAGGACAGCTCTTTGACATGGGTCATAGTTGGCACTGCATTTGTGGATTAACTCTGGGAGGACATTAACTTGAGGGAGGTTGTAAATGGGAAAATTGGAGTCCTAAATCCTTAGAATATCAGTCCCATTGAGGTGCTAGGCCTTCAGCTGATTGAGCATATGAATATTATATTTGGCTTGCATGAAGACTATCTCCATCATCTGGTAATCTACATCACCCAAGGCCTTCCATTCTAGCTCTCTATGTGGGGCATTAAGAGGCACAACATTCAGTGCAACTGGGTCTCCATGTTCCACTAGCACTTGGAAACGAATTTGAGATTGTTTATGTAGGCACAGCAACACAGGGCAGTGAATTTGCAAGAACAGGGCGATTTGCAGAGGAAAACAGGGGAATTATAGTGAAAACAGGTCACAATTCCCCTGAAAGAGGTTCACTGAGCGGACATTTGAGATATCACAGGTGGCTTTCCCGGTGAATTTAGTGTAGCAAAGGTTTTAAGTTCACGAATGCGCGAACCAACTGTTAATTGGTGGAAACCTGGCTAAATGTGGGCTCTGCAGGTGAATTTCGACCCAATAATTGAAAATAAACGCTGGTCACCAGGGATTTGCCGGTAATTTCACTGTTTGTTACTCTTTTTACGCTAGCTTTGGAGAATTATGCACAAACCAGGCGTGGAGGGGAAACTCGGATAAATACCTGGTAAAACTTTGGCAATGGTGATCAATGCAGGCGAATTTGCAGGCACCACGGTCTTCAAGTCGAATTTTGCAGGTTGGCGGCGAAATGGTCGTAATATGCATGCAGGAGAGCAAAACAGTTCTTATGGTAAAAGTGACAAAAACCGTGAATTTTGACGAAAATATGGACTTTTTGGGTTATTGCCGCGTTTTTGGATGACATCAGCATGATGTCATCGGGTGGGGTCGGGTACGGAAGGGTGACGTGGCGGCCTGTGAGTAGTCCAGGGGGACTGGTGAGGTGGCGGACAGGTCGGAGCAGTGGTGGGCCTGGCGCTGATGCGGCGCTGAGTGGCATGACGTGGGCATGACATAGCGGCAACGTGGCCAGGCGGTATATGAAGGATGGTAAGCGGTTCCATCGGACCACTTATGGTACGGTGGTGGTATGGGCAGGTGGCCTCCCGATAAGATTTGGGAGCGACGCGTGGCAGAGGCCTGACGTCACCCTCTGACACTTTTCGGGAGGTAACGTCCGGTCATCGGGGGCCACCCGATATGGATATGGGCCGTCGGATGGGAAAGCCCAGATCCGACGGTCGACGGGTCGATAAAACGAAAGGACGATACGGCAGCGGGGCGGGGAATATTTTATTGTATTCCTTGAAATGCGCGCCCAGGCGGAATTTTAAACATTGGCGGAAAAACAGGTTTTTCAATGTATTTTGTATCCAAATGCGCATTGCAAATAAACTTTGGATAAAGCGGGAAAAATGGGTTTTCAGTGTTAGTTGCAAATAGCGCGGGTTAGGGGTAATAGTGGGTTTTTTCAAGGCTTCTTTGTAAGCAAAGTGGGGAAATGATTTCAAAGGGTTGTAAAGGGAATAAGGGGTAGGTTTTAGGTTATTAAACCAACGTGGGGTTAGTTTAATCCCTGATTTTGCACAAAGCATCTTGATCCAGACTTGAATTCTGCATGATTTTCCAATATTTGAGCATAGGGCTATAATGCCAAAGGGGAGGGAATATACATTTTTTGGGGTTTTATACACCATGGTGTTATAGTAATAGGGAAAGGGAAACATAGGGAATTAAATGTAGATAGAGTTAGTAGTTAGTTTTGGAGGGGAATAGGAATGGGAAGTGATAGATACTAAGTTCTTAGGAAACAAACTTAGTTAGGAAGTAGATCAAAATGAAAAGAATTTTACACAAGAAATGTGGCTCTTAATAAAACGAGAATCAACAAAAGATTTTGACTTTCTTTCATGAACATAGGTGGTATTGGGATGTTAGCAAGGAATGTGATGGGGATAATCAGAAAGTTAGACATGCTTCATTGTATTGTTGTAACGCTGCTGAATAAGAGATCTGCACTGGCACCATGTATTTCCTTTGCTTGGGCCAGGAATATGAAAGAAATCATGGTTCTGCAACCCCATCTACCTACCCACTCTATTGCCTAGCATTTTTTGTTACTTCAAGGAGGGTGCATTTGGACTTGCAAACCCTTATGTGCCTTTTCTTTTCCTTTTCCTTTGGCTTTTTCTTTTTATTTTCTATCTAAGGTTACCCTTATTGCTTCCAAGGCCCCAGATTAAACAGTTGGGAACCTTCATTCTCTACCTAACTACTTTATCTGCCAAGATTAAACTGTTTGGACAGATTTCTTTCTCTAATCTACAAAACAAAATTGAAACATGGGATGACCCAGCTTAGACTGTTGGATCACCCATTCAGAAGTAAGTCAACATCAACCAACTGTAGATATGTGTCTTCCACAAGAATATGAGATCTTTTCATCATCAAAGTAGATCATATTGGCACTTCCCCTGCCAATCATGAAAAATGAAACCTATTGGTATAGGTAGCTAACACCTTCAATACTTTGTTGTCTTCTTTTGCCAAGCATCAACTTGAGTAGCATCAATAGGCTTTGGTACATCAGCCTCTATGAAATCCTTCAGCCCATTATCATCCAACACTGCCTCCATCCTGTCCTTCCATGAAATATAGTTTGAGTTGCCCTCAAGAGAATACTCCAATCGCAATCCGTTGAAAGACATTGCCACGTTGATACCAAGAAAACACTGTTACAAATTCGAATTCCACCAGCTCCAAACTCAACCGCCTCTGATCTGAGATTCATGAGAACAAAGTATTTCTCGTACAAAGATTGACTATATGGGCTTTTACCAGATATCTCACCTTCCAGAGGAAGGATGAATCCAGAGGCTACCTGGCCCGATTACAGACTCTGCTTGAAGAAATAAGATGTAAACACTTTCTGAATAATAGATCTGATGATCAACAGCTCTGATACCATGTACAAATTTTGAATAATATGACACTTATTCACAGAGATTATCCTGATTATACACTATTGTGTAATACATGCATAATACATAACCTCCTCTACGTTGATCATCAATTTAGCAGCATCAAAAACAATGAAACATCAATCGCACGCACACATTAAACAGTATGTAACCCGGGGAAAGCTTACAGCTGAAAACCCCACACTATCTATATATTAATGATTGAGAACATGTAACATTACATAGGACAATACTCCTCACAAGTACTCAGTACTATCTCCACCTGTTACACACAAAACTAGCTCAGATCCGAACAAGTCAGAGGTTCAAATCTCCTCTGCTGCTTTGCCTGCCTCTATTGCACAATACCAAGTGAAAATCACTCACACTAAAAATCATGTGAGCATAGGCTATAATACTGGGCATATACTACACAATTCTCATGGGCATACTCAATCCATTGATTGTGCAAGATCTCATGCACAACTGTAGTCACAACTGATAGCAATCTCAACCTTTAACACCTCTCTCCATTGAACTGTACATGCACTGAGTTAACTGATGTATTCTTCAGTTGCCTTATGAGTTAATAAATAGTGAATTAATTTAATCAATTAATTCACATCACTCATCACTAGTCTATTTGTAGTTAGACTAATTACAACTAGTTTAACCAAGTCAAACTGAACACAACTCCATCAACTCCACATCCAACTCCACAAAACTAAACCACATGAGTTCTAACTGATGTCCTGCATGCAATAGCTCAATTGACCCACAATAAAAGCATATTTACTTCTGATAGCTGCATGTGCCACATCTGTAGCTCAAACAGAAGTGCTCCAAGAGGATAAGATAATGTTTATAGTCCAAATATTATTATGAGACAATAATATTTGACTTTTCTATTTTTGACTAGCAGTCTAAAAATACGCTCTGATCACTCCGCTGTGATCCAAAAATAGAAGTCCATCTATTTTTTCCAACATGAAGAATCATCCATAAACACCATCCTGCAACTCATAGACCATGATCCATATGTCTTAAAATAGACATAGTCTAAAAATAGACTTTGCGCCATAATTTGCCTGCGGGCCCACTTAGTGAAGACGACTCCTTTCCACTAAGCTCCATCGTCTTGTTGCATTCTCAACACAAGTTTCCCATACAAGGTACATATAATCTATCGTCGAGCTTCAACATTTCATCGTGCACACCATAGGTGACAAAAGAAAGTTTATATCTCTTAATGAACACATAGGTGGTAATTTACAATTTGGTAATAATACACCAATAATAATAACAAGTAAAGGACAATGGTTTTGGAAAAGGGAAATACCAAGGCTCAAAACATGTTATATGTATATGGTATTAAGTATAATATTTTAAGTGTCAATCAGATGTGTGACTAAGGACATGAAGTTATATTTAGGTTAGATGGTTGTGTAGTAAAGGAGGTAGATTCAAGAAAAACTATAGTGAAGTGATCGGGGACTCCAGTTTATGTGCTAAAAGGTGGCAAAGAAAGTTGTTATATGGTAAAGGATTATGAGAGCTAGTTATGGCATAAGAAACTGCGACACATCATCTTTGATTATTTAGTAAAACCTAACAAAAGGGAGGTAGTAATATATTTTCACAAGGTCTCAAAACCACATAACAAAATTTGTAATTCATTCTTACTCGCGAAGCAAACTTGAGTACAGTTCAAATAAAAGGAGCATACCACAATACGACCTCTAGAAATAATTCATATCGATCATTGTGGCCTCATTGTAAAATAGTCCCCACAAGGTGAGGGCTAATTCATGCTATTAATTGGTGATTTTACTAGGATGACCTAGATTGGTCTACTTAAAGAAAAATATAAAACATTTGAGAAATTTAAAATACTTAAGGCACAAGTAGAGAATGCTATGGACACGAAGATGAAATGTTTGAGATCAGATTGAGAAGGAGAATTTACCTTGGATGAATTCTATGATTTCTATGAGAAATTTGAGATAAAGAGGAAGTTATCAGTTGTAAGGACCCCACAACAAAATGGTGTTGTTGAGAGGATTAAAGGATTGTCCAAAAAATGGGCAGCGGTATGCTTGATGAAGCAAAAGTGTCACATACCTTTTGGGGAGAAGTTGTACAAACATCAGTCAATATTCTAAATAAGAAATATTTAATAGCAAAGAATATTAAAATTCCATAATAGTTATGATATGGAAAATCAACTTCCATAAAGCATTTCAATTATTTTTGGAGAAAATGTTAGATTAAGAAAAATGAAGATAAGCTTGGAAAGTTTGACTCAAGAGCAGACAAAGGAATACTATTTGGCTATTCTTCCAAAATCAAAGGATACAAATGCTACAATAAATGACTGCGTAAAATTGTTGAAAGCAATTATGTAAGGATTGATGAGGCTTCAATATATAGAGGAAAACAACAACCCAAAAATGTTTTGATCAACTATCAGGTTGACGATGAAGAAGAAGATTAATGATGAGAGCTTGAGGACCGTGAAGAAGTAGACATTGGAGCTTATCAAAAACCTGCTAAAAATCCATCAAGGTATGAATACAAACATGATCTTGAAAGTCAAATTATAGGAAATAAAGTAGTAGGATTTTAGGCAAGGAAGTTTGTAGGCTCTCCTAGCCATGCTAATTTTTCTTTGTTTTCCACAATATAACCTAAAGACTTTGTTCAAGCTATTCAAGACCAACACTGAATTAAGGCCATGGATGAGGAAATAAATCAAATTGAAAAGAACCAAACTTGGAAGATGGTACCAATACCTAAGGATAAGAATGTGATAGGTACCAAGTGAGTTTTTAAGGACAAACTAAATGAGAATGATCAAGCCATGGGGAACAAAGGAAGACTTGTTTGCAAAGGATATGCTCAAGTGGAAGGTGTGGATTTTGAGGTGAATTTTGGTATAATTTCCAGAATTGAGGAAATCATAATGTTCTTGGCTCTTGCATGTTATAATAATTTAACATATATCAAATGGATGTCAAATTGACTTTTCTTAATGGAGATATTAAAGATGAATTCTATGTTGAACAACCTGAATTTTTTGAATTGACTGATAAATAAAATATGTGTGCAAGTTGAATATGGAGTTGTATGTGCTAAATAAGCTTCTGGAGCATGGTATCACAAACTTGATGAATATCTCCAACAATAAAGTTATAGAAGAAGAACATCAGATAACACTATAATAAATACCTGTGATTAACTTGCTCTTTAGCTCCCAAGTTTTTTCCTTCCATTGTCTTTTTTTAGTGTATTTTATCCACCCTTTCGAAAAAAACAACACTATTTATCAGGATGGCGCTATTTTTGGCATTTTTTCCACTGATCATAGCTAGTCGGAACTAAAGCCGACGATTTTTTGTGCTGAATTTAGTGCCAACTTTAGCATTGATGTAAACACCCATTTAACCTCTTCTCGAGCTCTTGATGTAGCTTCATGTATAGATTCTCGTGTAACATCATATTTTTTCTCCTCGTTATGGTATTTTTTTGCGTTCACTTTAGCTTCCTTTTTAGCTTTTGCTCTTGCTTCCTTTGCAACGTCTTATTTTTCTCCTCGTTATGGCATTGTTTTTAATTTCCACTTTAGCTTCCTTTTTAGTTGCACATGAAATATTATATAATATTGCTCTAGTCACTGTCCTTGTACTTTAGGTACGTTTGATTGCCATTTACTTGTAGGATTTGGATTTAAGGGATGATATGGATTTTTCTATTACAATGCCGCGGATGAATTTTGTAATTAAGTTGGGGGAAGGAGTGTACTATTTATATCATATGATACAATGTGACTATACCCTAATTCAATAATTACCATTTGGCTGACACACAATACACTTATCCTAATTCAGTAATTACTCATTGCTGCCGTTAGTCCTATCATTTTTGAAAATCAATGTGAATACTTGGAAATAATTCTTGGTAGTTATCATTTGTGATGAAAATCTTAAATTCAATGAAAGGGTAACCTTAATTATTCCCTTCGCATTTCCAAGTTTCATTTGAATGATATTCTCTACTCTAGAAAGTGTTTTTATGTATCAAGTGCAACCTTGTAACAATTTCTTAGAAGTTATGAGTAGTAATAGTATTTGAAACAACCATGGGAGGAGCAACAATTTGTCATGAACCAAAATCCATTGATGCGGTGCTACACCATCCAAAAGCCCTAGAAATATTTAGGAATGTAGGGTTGTTAGTATACTTTGAGAAGCTGCAAGGTTCAACGAACAAATTTTTATGGAATTTTCACAAGATCTAGAGTATTCAAAAGTTAGAGAATTCATAATTTTTGTTACAGAGGACATAATTGCCTCACGTTTACCTCACATAGTGGCTCGCTGGTTTTCTAGGAAAACAACAGTTCCAACAGCTAGGGAAACATTTTTATAGTGAGGAGAGGAAGTAAGGAGCAAGAGGAGAGGTATTGATAAAACATCCCTTCCTCACCCTTGGGATGATGTGGCTTTCTTAATTCAGGAGTTGATTATTTGCCCTATTATTTGCTAATATTTTACAACATATGGAAAAGACGATATGTATGGAAAAACATTGAAAGACCTTCTTAAGCAATCATGTGCTCATCAAGTTAATCATAATTCATTCATTGCAAAAGAAGCGAAGCACATGGACTAGTTTATTGGAAAAGTCACGTGCACCAGGCACTAAAATCGAGGAAATTGAAAGTGAAGAACATGAAGTAAGTGCCGAAACAACCCCAGAAGATGGAGCAATTACATCTCCTAGACAAAATAGAGAAACTACACTTCCTAGACAAAGAAGAGTGATTACAACTCCTAAACCTAATTGTAGAAACCATAAGAGATGCAGTTCCATAAGAACTTATGTTGGTACATTCGCTGAAGGAAAAATAGCATGAACTAAAGAACCTATGGATATATCTAGTGGACAATCTAAGGATAGCTATTATGGATGTCCTATTGAGGAAGAAGTGCCTGAGGCAGAGATTACTGAAACAAGGGCTCTTGGAACAACATCAACTGAAGCAGGTGTTCTTGAAATAGAAATTCCTGGGGAATCTAAGGATGTATTTGAAAAATATACTCCTATACAAATTGTAGTCAAAAAAAGGAAATTGAATAAGCCAATGGGTGGAAATAATCCCAAGAAGTGAGTGCAGGGAACTGTTACACCATCAACTACCCCACTATCTGAGTAATGTACTGATACAACATAGCCAAAGGAGTCCGAGGGAAAATAGAATGAAGAGAAAGAAGAATAATTTGTAAAAGAACATACCCCGACACTTGAAGCTCATATTGTTCCACGTCAATCAAAGAAATTAAGGAATATCAGAAAGAGGAAGAGATAAAAAAGAACAAGAAGATGTCTCTTTACCAAGTAAGTCTAAAAATGACTTCCTTATTCAATGAATTAATAAATTGAAGGAGGAAAATGATAATTTAAGGAGACAACTTACCATGATTGAAGGGAAACTTTAGTTTAGAAATCAAAATGGATTAGAAACCCTGGTAGAAGTAATGCTAGTTAGATTATGTGATGGATATAAGAAAGTGTTGGAGGAAGTAGATTGTGAAAGGCCAACCACTATTTCAGTTGGAATTTAGGTTTGAGAGTAAGATGAATAATTCCAAATTGTTTCTCCATAAGAACCTGCTGAAGATGCTACTATTACACAAGAACCAACAATTGAAGTAGAGTAGGATGGAGAAAAATAGTGTGCAATTCCATAAGAACATGTTTATGATGCTACTATTACACAAGAACTAGTGGTTGAAATAGAGAAAACTGAAAGAAAACAAGCCATTGCTCCACAAGAACCTGTCGATGATGATGATGTCACTCAAGAAACAACAACTAAGATAATGCAACCACTGGAGAAAGGAAATGAAGAGATGCTTAAGGAAACTATTGAAATTTTCATTGTAACAGTAACATAAACAACTTAGTTAAAGTCCGAGGAGCCATTTAATTCAAATTTTTTTATTGAGGAATTAGAGAAGTGGAGGAAATTATCTATCTTGCTGATAGCTCAAGCTATTCATCTGAAAAAACATAAGGACTTTGTTGATAATCTGAAGAGGACATCAACTAATAAATTGAACATTCAATTCTTGGTGAGGATTTAGAAACAAGCGAAGAAAACATTGTGGAAAAATTGCAAAAGGAAGTACAACTATTACAACAAGAAAAGGAGTATATGTATGAACTTCATAATTTATTAAGCTACAAACCTCTTTCTCTGTCGTTATCCCTTGTTTTTGCAAGAAAAGTGATTCCTTTTTTAATTGAAAACCCTAAAGGAGAAACAACCATATGAGTTAAGGGAAGCTCAAGAATTTTTGTAAACTCTCCAGAAGGCCACTTTTCCAGAATAACATCTACTTTGTGAATTATATCTACATGACTATGTTTGTTTTGGTAAAATATCTCTTAACCTCACACCATACGTTGGTTGTGAAAAATCATGTTAGTTGGAAGGCTGCTAATGATAATGTAACAAGTAATGAAGAAAGGGTGAAATTTCTTATTTGAAATGAACTGGTGCATGCTAAAAGAGTTTTTAGGCTATATAGCAGGATATGGGAGTATCCATACATCAACAAGATGCTAATGGATTTGAGAAACAAGATTTCAGAATGTTGTCTTAGAAGCATTAGAGGGATGAAATATGATGCATTAGATGGGAACAGACTTAGATGGGACATTTGTAGGAAGGAGTTAAGAGATGAGGGTCCTTATTGTTTTCTAAATTTTATCTTGGCACTCTATATGGGTTTTCAATAGGTGTAGTGCATTAGGAGATGCCAAACTGGTTGGTTTGGACTTGGTACTTTCTTAAGGCTACAAAGTAAATGCAAAGGACACTACAAGAGCCCACAATTTTATGGAATTTCTCTCTCAACACATCAAGAACCAATTACAAGGGTCTGGATGAGGACATGTAGATACTTAAGTTACAATTTGATGGTGTGTTCATTTCATTTGAATTCATGTTTCAACATTTGTTGAGAGAATGCTTTCCAGGAGTGTTTCTATTTTCTAAATAAGAGTGTTAGTGTGACATAGTGGTTTTATTTTGCATTGTGTTTTTATTCTTGAGAGTGTGAAGAAGGCTTGAGAGTGTGATTACAACGATTGAATTTAAGATTCATTACCACTAGTCATCATTTTCCTTGGCATATATTTTGCATAATAGCGTTGCAGTAACAAAAAACTACCCATATTGACAAATAATGTGAAGAGATGGAAATGTTGCTTTGAATTAAAAGGACAATTTTTCTACCCAACAGCAAGCTGAAGCAAAACCTATAAACAAATTTCACATAACACAAGTTGAAGAAAAAATTGGAATGTTATATGACATCTGAAGAAGAATTATTTAAGGATCAAAGTAAACATATTATAATTCTGTAGTGTGTAAAATAATTTAATAAACAGTCTACAATTTGAATCAATCATATTGGTTGATAAATGAAGTTTAGGCATGCATTTTAGTGAAGCAAGGCAATTTTGGCCCGCTTCAAAAAACTGCACCCCCAACCTTCATTTTAAGACCAAGTTGAATGATTCAACTTGGAGTGTATTTTTTTTATTCATGATTAACTTTAATTTTGTACATAGAAATTTTTGTTGTGCAAGAATATGCCAAATTAGATCGATTTCATAGGGTTAAAGTGAAGGTTTGTGTGCCTCAAGTAAATGCACACCAAGAGCTATACTTAATTGACTATGCGTTAATGATCATTCCAAACTAAATATAAAAGCATTTTACGCAAGATATGATAGACATTTTCATAAAGGGAATGTTATAAACTGAAATCCAAGCCTTCGGGAATAACAATTGATCATATTTGCTAATGAACATAGTTGGAACAAATATGCATTCCTAGGCCAAACCAATTACTCTCCTAGTAATGAAATTTGAGATGGGACATGATTGCACAATTACTAACCTTAGGATATAACATTGCATCATGTCTCACAAATATCCTACTTAATTATGTTCCCCACTTATACAAAACTTTCACATAAGGCAAGTCGAAGCAAAATTTTGAATGTTGTATGAAATCTGAAGTATAAAAATTTAAGATCAAAGTAATGATATAACAATGTAAAATTGTGTAAAATAAATAAATAAATAATCTACAATTTTAATCCATTAGATTGGCCAATAAATGAAGTCTGGGAATGCATTTTGGTGAAGCAAGGAAATATTAGCCCTCTTCACACAAAAGCACACCCAACCTTCATTTCAAGGCCAAATTGAATGATTCAACTTGGAGAGTGTATTTTTACTCATATGTAACATTAATAAAATTAAATATTTTTATTTTTTCACATATATATTTCTGTTGTTTAATAATAATCCAAATTGCATGGATTTCATATTTGAAGATAAATAGGTAAGGAGAATGGAGACAAATAGGAATAGTTCTTATTTCTTATTTTGTAATGAAGTCTTAGTAGATTTAGGGCTTCAATGCCACTCATTGATTGGAAAAGTCCTGGATTGGAATTCCCAAGACACATGAAAATGGTGACTTGAATTCTATGGTTAAAGAGAATGAGGGAACTTATTGGATTCACTATAAACTAGGGCCTTTCTATTAGCATTTAGTATTTAGGAGCCACCTAGGTGCTAACATGCCATGACAAGACTTCAAGAAAATACATAACATTTCAATGTTGAGCAAATATTAAAAGATGAAAACTTAAAACCAATCTCATGAAAGACATAGTACCTCATAAACCGAAAAATTTCATCATCATGAGAATCAATTCCAGAACAGTGCTGCTCTTCCTCAATAGTAGTAAGATCATTCCGGAAAATATGGCATGATGAAGGCAACATTGTTGTGGGGAAAAATGCCTATGCAGGACGATCCTATCCACCTAAGGTGTGACAGTGCCTTAGCAACAAACAGAAACAGCTACTCTTGTATTCTTCCTTTATGAATTAAGAATGAAGAGAGATGGATGGACTAACCGGTGTCTACCGTTTGTCCCTCGATCTGGTTTCTCTTCTCTTTGGGAGTTCCCAGCTACTTGCCTTCTCACTCGCCTAGCTTCAAGAGGTTTCTGCAAGATCACAAGAAGAGAACACTACACAAAGACATAGATTCATATTCATAACTAGTTCAGGATTAGAAATAAACTAAACATACTAATGCAATCATACATCAAAGATACATCAGTATATAGGAGGAACCAAGATAGATTTATTGATGAATAACAAGGTTCAGGAAGAGATACAACCCAGAGGGCTCCAATCCAACATCTCCTTCCCAGCAAATGGAATTCCTATCTTCACCCCATTCAAAGCATTAAGCACCCAATGATTCCAATCTCAAACCAACAGCAATTCTTTGCAATAACAAAATTCCAGCCTCTAGATCTCATGGAGGAGAGATCCATATATAGATGTTTGGAGAGAGGATGAGTCAGCTTGAGATCTGACTAGTGTCCTCTCCCTCTGTCAGTTCTTGATTCCACTTGGAGGTTCTTGCTTCCACTTGGAGATTGGGAACCTCTTACTCATCACTAGTCGAATTCACTGAGGCAAGTGTCATTGAGGAAGATTCTGGAAGCTTCCTGGGTCTTGACACCTCTTAGAATGAACTTTCCATTTGTTAACTCTCGCTCAGCACACCCTGGTAGTGCTTCTACCTGCGTTGCAGTGCAGGTAGCCAGTGTTGACTTTGCATTTCAGCGCAGACAGCTAGTGGAGCCACTGAATTGATCCTGAATTGACTTGTTTTTGAGTAGTTTCTGGTGGAGAACTTCTGTGAATTGTAGTGGTTTGTTAGCCTTGTTCCTCTATGGGTATGAACAACATGTTTAGGGACTTTGGATCCCTTAGATTATGAACATTTCATGCTTATAGTTGTAAGGCACAAAAATGTCTATAACAGTTGCCCCCTAAAGTATGAGGCCGTTTATCGGGTGAAATGCTTTATCAGGAGGATCCGAAGTTCATCCAATGCTGGGAGGAGACTTGTAATAAGATACAATACAATACATTATTTTTCATACTGCTTTCATGATCCAGCTGAGGCGGGCATTCCATGCTCAGCTTTATAAATTCAATTTTCTGTACATAGAACAGACAATCGTCTGATGGTAGACTGATAATTTTGATGAAATTATCATCCTTTGGGTAGGATGATTATCTGCTGCAATGATGTACATGTCAATGTCTTTATCTTTTCTGAATATATATCGCAGCCCGGATGGATGAAACTATATCCGGGGTCTTCAAACTCGTTCGATCTTCACTCTAAGTACAAGTCGATCCATGTGAGAAATGTTCTGAAGTCGAACATGGAAAGACATCGCTTGATTACCGGTCAATGAGGTAAACCGTTAACAAGCGTGAGAGGAATCACCGATAATGATAACGACCCTCAAGGTACTGCAATACAATTCACGTGGTGTGAATAAAGGACTTGGCGTCGAACACCACGCAAAATCTTTCAGTCGAAGGTCATTGATGTATACCTATCGCTGGAAGTGAGAAACTTGCCATTGAGGCATGCAAGCTTCAAAGTACTGAAGGGGTTGTTCCTAGATCAACTTCTTGGATAATGAGCTGATGTCGACAAGAAGCGATCTGTCAAAGGAGGGCCTTAATGAATCCCACATCAGTGACACGGAACAGAGCTAATGATTTTGATGGAGGTGAAAACGATCTGTGACATATGATTCAGGGTGGCGGTCATGAAAGGATGAAGGATAATGTACGGCAGTGGATGGGACACGGTTGACTTTTCTGAACGAATTCTCTTGAACATATGGTGACACTGATGCGATGGATCGGTAGCATTACCCCAAATATGGATGGTATGGCGAGACCATGGTGATGTGACCAGTGAATGAAACAACCCAACCCGATTGTGGTACGGAGGAAAAGTGTCATGTTCAAGAGCGACTTGCTACCATCAAAGTTTTCTTGAGTTTCTCCCAATTTTTCCCCAGTCATTGCTGACCAGTACCTCTTTATTTTTGTCAAGCTTGAGGAGGATAACATATGCTTGTTCTATAACCTGCCCTTCGGGCAAGCCCATCGCTATGTTTTAACGAGCCTAGCGATAGTGAAACTCGTTCTCGTCTAAAGACAAGTTTGTCGCTATTTAATGATTTTAATGAGTCTAACGACAAAGATAACTCGGTCCTTTTCATTTTTAGAGAGTCTGAAAAGGTACATAAATTTAACTCCAAAAGTCCTTTTTCGTCATCTAATCCCTTAGGTCCGAAAAAGTATAAAACAATACAGAAGTGATGAGTTTTCGATAGTTTTAACGAGCCGAATAAAACAAGCGCTCGATCTATTTGTGCAATAATCCCTCAGGTCCAAAAATATTAAAATCTAGAGGAGGGATAGCGCTTCCTGTCCCTTTAACGAGCTGGAAGGCCAAGGACTCGGTAATCTTTTCATATTTTACGAGTCAGATGAAAAGAGCTTAAAGAAGACTCGTCTTTTGAGGAACGAGTGATGAAACAGGTTAGCAGCTGATTCCAGGTACAGGTTGGAAGTTTCCAATCACAGCAGTGTCACAAGGATGGCTAGTGAAATCACTCTTCGCAGCTGTTCCTCAAAATGGGTAAACAAACATATGGAGGTGAACGATCGGCCAATGGAAAAGTGGAGGTGACGGTGCAAACACGACCAAGGCTTTAATGGCTGATGATATTACATTCACTGTGGTTATTTACCGGGATAGTTCATTTTTTAACGAGATTAAACGCGGGAAAACACTTGCTCGATCTTATGTTTATTTTTTAACGAGCATGAACTATGCGCTAAAACTGCTCGGATCTTGCGTTTTTTTTTTAACGAGCATGAACTGTGTGCTAAAACTGCTTGATTAACCCAGTCATATGATAAGAGTGTCTCATCAAGATTCTATTTTTTATGGAACTTCATATCACTA
This sequence comes from Pinus tabuliformis, assembly GCA_031772625.1. NCBI lineage: Eukaryota > Viridiplantae > Streptophyta > Pinopsida > Pinales > Pinaceae > Pinus > Pinus tabuliformis. The sequence goes on along the minus strand of CM062820.1, from coordinate 1,471,032,438 downwards.
AGCTTTGCTCCGGATCCTTTCGTTATGCAAGTTCAGAAACGACTAATCCTACGAGTTTAAAGGGTTAGACCTACAGGTTTAAAGGGAGGACCTAAAAATTTAAAAAAATAAATAGCCGCCCCTTGCTTGCACTCCGAAAGGTTTGCATGCCCCCAGGTATAAAACAGAGTTTCAAGGTTACCCCTACTTTAGTCCGGCAAAACAATTGTTTTACCGAGAGAGGCCTACCTTTTTCAGGTTACCAAAGATTGCTCCATTCGTGGCCATGAATAAAACACTTCTTCGGCGATGTTTATCGAAATAGACAAAGGTGAGCGACGATGCCCGCCAACTCACATAACTTTGACAAAAGAATCTTATTCTAGAACAACCCCTCTTCCACTCACGGACGGGGTACGGACTAGTCATATTCTCCCGCAGAAACCTACCCTATACCCAAAGTTTTCCTGCCGAAGCAGACCAGGACGCATGCCCCCTAGGTTCTAGTCATATCCTCCCGGATTACTCGCGCTCATCAGGAGGACGGACCGTGGGTTGAGACACTTCTTGCGTGAAGAGACCATTTAGGGATGGTACATGACTATTTGCGATGCGTGATCTGGGAAATGAAAGTTGGTCCACGAGCTTGACCACTCTTCCTTCATGCGGAAAACACATTACTCTAAAGAGTGAGGAGACGATGGCTCCCATGCAATATATATAGTCTCGTCCAAGGAGTAGGTTATAATCCAAGGGTCCTTGAACGACCATCACGTTCATTTGAATGGTCTTCCCTTTCAATGTGATCGGCACATTGGGGAGGATCCCTAAAGGTCGACTGGTTCCTTTATCGAAGCCTGATAGATTTCTCATTTCAGGCAAAAGCACTAGCGAACCAAGTGCTTTCCAAGCAATAGAGGAAAGGATACTCACAGATGCCCCCTCGTCTATGATAGTGCCAGCCATTACCATTCTGTATATTTGAATGATAATTCTAAATGGTATGCTTGCTGGCAAACGGGGTCTGCCTAGTTGGTTCCAGTCGAACGAGACAACTAGGTTGCTTGGTGGTGGGACCGAATAGACAGCCGGGTATGACTCTGACGAAGTTCCTTCCTGCGACAAAGGAATGGGCAAATTGCCCCCTTGTTCGTCGGAGTCTGTGTTGATGAAGAGAATTTGGACGGTGTCGTATTTATTCTCCTCTGTAATGGTATCATTCGAAGATAGAGCCTCTGAAGGAAAAACCGGGTCAACTGCCGCCTCAACCTTTTGACTTTCGTCAGGTATGGATTCAGACGGTTCATCCTCAATGATAGGTGCTTCGGCTGACCACCTGAGCGGGCCAGCCGGGTTCTCAACTGGTGAAGGACTTGGCAGGAGTTTTTGATATCCAGGAGGAAGTTGCACTGGTAAAACCGGGCGATCTTCCAAAACTCTTTTAGCCTCATCTAAGAAGGGACAACGGTGGATGGCATGGTCGCCTTCACATAGTTTGCAGGGAAATCTAGCTTTCCCTCTCTGTCCTATGGCTTCACTTTCACTAGTTGACGGTGTGTTGTCAACATGGCTATCAGAGGTTGACGCCACCGAATTGTGCAAACGGGGAGACCAGTCCCTTAGCATCCGAGAGATGCAGGGACAATCTCTGTGGAAGTGGTCTCCCTTGCATATGACACATGGCGATTTAGGCCTAGTCAGTGCTGTGTGTGGATTTTTGTCAGACGACACTCGTTTGCCCCGAGTCGCTTTTGGCTCCACTAGCTGTCTATGCTGAAATGCAAAGTCAAGACTGGCTACCTGCACTGCAACGCAGGTATAAGCACTACCAGGGTGTGCTGAGAGAGAGTTGACAAATGGAAAGTTCATTCAGCAAGGTGTCAAGACCCAGGAAGCTTCCAGAATCTTCCTCAATGACACTTGCCTCAGTGAATTCGACTATGATGAGTAAGAGGTTCCCAATCTCCAAGTGGAAGCAAGAACCTCCAAGTGGAATCAAGAACGGACAGAGGGAGAGGACACTAGTTAGATCTCAAGCTGACTCATCCTCTCTCCAAACATCTATATATGGATCTCTCCTCCATGAAATCTAGAGGCTGGAATTTTGTTATTGCAAAGAATTGCTGTTGGTCTGAGATTGGAATCATTGGGTGCTTAATGCTTTGAAGGGGGTGAAGATAGGAATTCCATTTGCTGGGAAGGAGATGCTGGATTGGAGCCCTCTGGGTTGTATCTCTTCCTGAACCTTGTTATTCATCAATAAAGCTATCTTGGTTTCTCCCATATACTGGTGTATCTTTGATGTATGATTGCATTAGTATGTTTAGTTTATTTCTAATCCTGAACTAGTTATGAATATGAATCTATGTCTTTGTGTAGTGTTCTCTTCTTGTGATCTTGCAGAAACCTCTTGAAGCTGGGCGAGCGAGAAGGCAAGTAGCTGGGAACCCTCAAAGAGAAGAGAGACCGGATCGAGGGACAAACGGAAGACACTGGTTAGTCCGTTTATCTCTCTTTATTATTAATTCATAAAGGAAGAATACTAGAATAGCTGTTTCTGTTTGTTGCTAAGGCACTGTCACACCTTAGGTGGATAGGATCGTCCTGCATAGGCATTTTTCCCCACTTATTTTCACTTTTAAAGTATAAATAGCCGCCCCTTGCTTGCACTCCGAAAGGTTTGCATGCCCCTAGGTATAAAACAGAGTTTCAACGTTACCTCTACTTTAGTCCGACAAAACAATTGTTTTACCGAGAGAGGCCTACCTCTTTCAGGTTACCAAAGATTGCTCCATTCGCAGCCATGAATAAAACACTTCTTCGGCGATGTCTATCGAAATAGACAAAGGTGAGCGACGATGCCCGCCAACTCACATAACTTTGACAAAAGAATCTTATTCTAGAACAACCCCTCTTCCACTCACGGACGGGGTACGGACTAGTCATATTCTCCCGCGGAAACCTACCCTATACCCAAAGTTTTCCTTCCGAAGCAGACCAGGACGCATGCCCCCTGGGTTCCAGTCATATCTTCCCGGATTACTCGCGTTCATCAGGAGGACGGACCGTGGGTTGAGACACTTCTTGCGTGAAGAGACCATTTAGGGATGGTACATGACTATTTGCGATGCGTGATCCGGGAAATGAAAGTTGGTCCACGAGCTTGACCACTCTTCCTTCATGCGGAAAACACATTACTCTAAAGAGTGAGGAGACGATGGCTCCCATGCAATATATATAGTCTCGTCCAAGGAGTAGGTTATAATCCAAGGGTCCTTGAACGACCATCACGTTCATTTGAACGGTCTTCCCTTTCAATGTGATCGGCACATTGGGGAGGATCCCTAAAGGTTGACTGGTTCCTTTATCGAAGCCTGATAGATTTCTCATTTCAGGCAAAAGAGCTGGCGAACCAAGCGCTTTCCAAGCAATGGAGGAAAGGATACTCACAGATGCCCCCTCGTCAATGATAGTGCCAGCCATTATCATTATGTATATTTGAACGATAATTCTGAATGGTATGCTTGCTGGCAAACAGGGTATGCCTAGTTGGTTCCAGTCGAACGAGACAACTAGGTTGCTTGGTGGTGGGACCGAATAGACAGTCGGGTATGACTTTGACGAAGTTCCTTCCTGTGACAAAGGAATGGGCAAATTGCCCCCTTGTTCGTCGGAGTCTGTGTTGATGAAGAGAAATTGGACGGTGTCGTCTTTATTCTCCTCTGTAATGGTATCATTCGAAGATAGAGCCTCTGAAGGCAAAACCGGGTCAATTGCCACCTCAACCTTTTGACTTTCGTCAGGTATGGATTCAGATGGTTCATCCTCAATGATAGGTGCTTCGGCTGACCACCTGAGCGGGCCAGCCGGGTTCTCAACTGGTGAAGGACTTGGCAGGAGTTTTTGATATCCAGGAGGAAGTTGCACTGGTAAAACCGGGCGATCTTCCAAAACTCTTTTAGCCTCATCTAAGAAGGGACAACGGTGGATGGCATGGTCGCCTTCACACAGTTTGCAGGGAAATCTAGCTTTCCCTCTCCGTCCTATGGCTTCACTTTCACTAGTTGACAGTGTGCTGTCAACATGGCTATCAGAGGTTGAGGCCACCGAATTGTGCAAACGAGGAGACCAGTCCCTTAGTATCCGAGGGATGCAGGGACAATCTCTGTGGAAGTGGTCTCCCTTGCATATGACACATGGCGATTTAGGCCTAGTTAGTGCTGTGTGTGGATTTTTGTCAGACGACACTCGTTTGCCCCCAGTCGCTTTTGGCTCCTTCTTCTTCTTATCTTTCTTCTTCTTTTCCTTATTCTCCTTAGGAGCTTGGTTTTTTGTTCTACCAGTTCCGTCAAGCGAAGAGGAAGGAGGAGAGGCAGAATTAGATGAAGTAGAAGGCTGGTGAGCAACTCTGGTCTGGTCTAACTGTTGACTCGACTGTTCAGGAATAGTGGTGTTCTGAATGACATCAGTTGATAAGAGCCAGACCGACAGGCCAATTGTCAGTCCTGGAAGCGACAATGTGGCCATACAGGGTGCACCAACATCCCCCCAAGAGGAGAAGGGACTAGGATTTCCACCAAGGGGAATTCCTTGGTTAGTGTGCTCCATTTTCTCAACCTAAAGATCAACGCAGGAATAGGGGTGATTGTTCCGTTTAAAATAAATTTTAACGACGCTTTAGACACAACTTGCTTTTTCACTTTTAAAGAGTCGAGAAAAAGCTAAAGATGACTCTAGTCTCCTTCGCTGTTTTAACGAGCCCGAAGTGACAAATACTCGGATGGACTTTTTCCGTTATAGAGTCTGAAGAAGGCCAAAAGGAACTGCTCTGGAGTTCTAGGTAGAGGGTGTGCCAAACGTTTCGCAAAACCGCAGAATACTTTTTAGGGTACGGGCGGTCGATCTTCCTGAATGTTGTGTTCAGTGCATTGCGATCAGTAGGGCGACCGACACGGCTTCCTATGGATAAAGGTTTTATGCCTATAGGGGTCTCCCAATATATACGCGACGGTACGTGGGAGCACAATCCGTACTGGCGCTATCGTCTCTCAGGAGGAATCACCCACCATCAATGAGATCGACAGTCACCAGGCTTTACGACACCGGAACACGTCTCTAGCCTAGACCTCTATGTTGTGCGTTATGTTGCAAAGCATTGTTAAGTTCATTCAATTTATTTTAGGTTGATCTTTTTAGAAGTTTGCCTTTTGAGGTTCACCACGAGATGTATGATACAATTCCTAAATGCAGTCTAAAGATGATAAGCAAGCTTTATATCTTTTCAACTTATGAAAATCCTAGCTACAAAGGGAAAAGAAAGACACCATCTTTTCTCAAATAGCAATCAGCACACTCTAATGCACTTTTCCTAAATCAAACATGCAAACTATCAAGATGCAAATGCACAATGCAGGTGTTTGTTTTCCGCTTTCTTAGTATTGATGCCTACAAAGAAAGCTTTTTGTACAACTTTGAATTTGCTTTTAAATGACAAATACAAGCAAGTTTACTTTCGAAATCAGAGAGGGTAGAAGAGATTACAACACTTAACGATTTCCGAAATGAATACTTGTTTCGACACTTAAAATAGACAAACTCAAACCAAAAGCAAAAGTAAATGTATAATCAACTGTAAACAGCCAATGAACTCTCTCCTAATATCACAATCAACAGATCTGAATCAAGGGCTACAGGATGACTATTTCACTCTTGCAAAGGAAGACTGTAAATGACGCCACAAACACATAAAAAAACTCACAGTCTTTTTGTACAAAAGGAGGCGGAATTTAAGCCGAGAAAATGACTTATCAGACAGGTACCTATGCTGGTTACAGGTTGCAAAAATCAGAGATCAAAACAAGGCAAAACAGAGCAGAGAACCCCAGCTGCACAAGGTCTAACTGGATCAGCGCACCCTCAACACAGGGGTTTTGACATTCAGCGCAGATAGCCTTCACGGGACCTACGTTGAAATGCAGAACCTCTTCACAGGGTCTACGCTGAAGGAGAAATGAGAGTTTCTCACTGGGTTCTGGGTCACAGATTGCTGATTAATCTACGGTTTCAGGCCAAATAAAAGCAACAAACAAGGTAAAATCAAAGGGATGCTTTGGGGAAGGGCTAAGATCTATCACAAAGGATCATCAAATCATTTGTGAGTCCATTGTTCAGATCATAGACAAATCCAGTGATTGGATCAAAGCAGCAGCTATCTACTTTGCATCTGAGAATAGCGGATGCAGTTCGATTGTTGCTGTTGAGTCTATGAAACAAACAATGATGGAAACACAAATAAAATGACTAAATAGATGTCCCCAGCGGAGTCGCCAATTTGTTGTGGGGAAAAATGCCTATGTAGGACGATCCTATCCACCTAAGGTGTGACAGTGCCTTAGCAACAAACAGAAACAACTACTCTAGTATTCTTCCTTTATGAATTAAGAATGAAGAGAGATGGATGGACTAACCGGTGTCTTCTGTTTGTCCCTCGATCCGGTTTCTCTTCTCTTTGGGAGTTCCCCGCTACTTGCCTTCTCGCTTGCCTAGCTTCAAGAGGTTTCTACAAGATCACAAGAAGAGAACACTACACAAAGACATAGATTCATATTCATAACTAGTTCAGGATTAGAAATAAACTAAACATACTAATGCAATCATACATCAAAGATACATCAGTATATAGGAGGAACCAAGATAGCTTTATTGATGAATAACAAGGTTCAGGAAGAGATACAACCCAGAGGGCTCCAATCCAGCATCTCCTTCCCAGCAAATGGAATTCCTATCTTCACCCCCTTCAAAGCATTAAGCACCCAATGATTCCAATCTCAAACCAACAACAATTCTTTGCAATAACAAAATTCCAGCCTCTAGATCTCATGGAGGAGAGATCCTTATATAGATGTTTGGAGAGAGGATGAGTCAGCTTGAGATCTGACTAGTGTCCTCTCCCTCTCTCAGTTCTTGATTCCACCTGGAGGTTCTTGCTTCCACTTGGAGATTGGGAACCTCTTACTCATCACTAGTCGAATTCACTGAGGCAAGTGTCATTGAGGAAGATTCTGGAAGCTTCCTGGGTCTTGACACCTCTTGGAATGAACTTGCCATTTGTCAACTCTCGCTCAGCGCACCCTGGTAGTGCTTCTACCTGCGTTGCAGTGCAGGTAGCCAGTGTTGACTTTGCATTTCAGCACAGACAGCTAGTGGAGCCACTGAATTGATCCTGAATTGACTTGTTTTTGAGTAGTTTCTGGTGGAGAACTTCTGTGAATTGCTGTGGTTTGTTAGCCTTGTTCCTCTAGGGGTAGGAACAACATGTTTAGGGACTTTGGATCCCTTAGATTATGGACATTTCATGCTTATAGCTGTAAGGCACAAAAATGTCTATAACAAACATGACATGAAGCAAGACTAGATGTAAACTGATAGATCACTTTCTGATGAAAGGAATGATGACATGAATGATTCATGGATGAAAGTGATGGATGGTCTGTGCCCTATGAAGAAGTCCCAAAAGATGAAGACTCCATAAAAAAGAAGAAATCGATGACATCGAAGGAAGGAGTTCTTCAAGAAACTGGTTGTCCCATGATCTCCACCTGAGGAGATACTATAGGTCCCTAATTAAGAGGGAACCTAAAAACAGGTTTCTTACTTGGAAAAAAATTGGAAATTCCTAAGCCAAGAGTGAGATTAAGTACATTCCTTCCATAGGAATGAGTACATTCCTTTATTGGAATAGATATGTCCAACCTAATTGAGAGGGAGAGATAGACACATCATTCTGGTCTTTACCTAGGAAGAAATAATGAAGCTTTGGGTAATCATTTGGCATTTGATTCTCTTTGAGGATGAGATAGGGAATCCAAGATAGGAGTAGTCATAAAGGACTGATATTCTTTGAGGATTGGGGAATCCAAGATAATAATAGTCCTCATGGAACACACCTTGATAACCTGGGTGGGCTATGCTCCGAGAGAGACAATGATGAGAGTGTCTATAAGTCATTGGTGTCATCAACATTGAGCTTAGATCTTGTGGAGAGATAGAGCTATTAGTCAAGGCCTTGCTATATAACAATGTCAATTGATATGATTCTCAAACAGATGGGTTACCAATCCGATTCGGGTAAAAGCATGCTAATGTGTATCACTTTTTCCTTTTTTGTGGCAAAGAAGTTTTATAAAAATAAATGTAGTTGGAATGTTTACTCTTAAATTCACAAAATCATCAAAAACTAGGTGGTGGTAAAAGAAGACAAAACACGTCAATTTAAATTCAATTTCATGTCATATTTTTTCTAAAATTTAATATATAATTTTTATCTAATTTATTCATTTTCTTTAAAAGGTATCATTAATATTTTACATAAATTTTTAAGTAGTGACAAAACCGCGACCCCCCATTTCTCTATTGATTTATGTTTTTTAATTCCAATTTCTTTAAGAGATGTGTTGTAAACATTCTAAAGATTGCTAAACAAATTTAAAAATAAAAAGTAAGCACATTTTTTAATTATTATTAAAAGACTAGTAAAAATGATCATATTTTCGTATATATAAAACCGCGACCCAAGAAACTACCCTTTCAAGTTTATAAAATCATTTTTTTTAAATAGAAATTTGAAAATAACATATAACAAAATGTTAAAATTATTTTTTGAAATTTTTTAAAATATATTTTATATTTTTTATAATAAAATTTTTAATTATGATTATAATAACGTATTTTATATTATTCAAAATATAATATATAAAATTATTTGTTTAGAAATTCTACTTCTATTTTTATATATATATTTAGAGAGTTTTAGCATTTCATTTAACTTTACATCAAGTTATTTATATTTTGTGAGCGATTAACCATAGCTTTTACCAATTTTTACTATCAGTTGACTTATTTGCAAATTTAGTATTTACTTTTTATAACATTATTTATATTTTCTAAACCCATTAAATAGGTTCACTATAGATTTTACCAAAATTTATTGTGAGTTAGCTTTGTTACAAATTTAGCATTTATTTTTTATAATTAACAAGTATGAAACTCAACTCATTTAATTGATATTTTTATATTATTTTTGTTTTTTTATCTTTTTCTATTTGATTACTTTTTTGCTTTTGCCATATAATGAGACACATTAACATGCTTTTACCCATTCTTCTTATGAGAAATTCGTCATATGGAGAATGAAAAAGTACCATTATGAATACCTCCGTAGTTAAGAGGGAGTGTTGAAAAGTGTAACTAGGTTCGGTCTTCATAATAACATGTAATTGTGATTTTTGTAAATGATGAAAATAAGAAAATAAAATTATTATCATAATGCTTGCTTCATGGGTTTCATGAGAAAGAGATTTTATTTTTAGTGGTTCCCATTGATAACCTTTAGGATTTGTCAAAGAGTCAATGGCATGTATGAAGAACCCTTCTTGGGGATATGACAAATGTATATGAGTCTATAAAATTGTCTAGAAGCCCTCCAATGACAAGCACTAGTTCTCCTCTTCATGTTAGCCTTAAGATGAAGTATAAGATCATGTCAACTCACCTAAATGAAGACACACTCATTCAGATGCACATGTCGGCTTATTATATAGGACAAACTGCTATATACACATGGCTGGGGTCTTCGCATTTATACAGTTCAAGAGTTCAGATTCCTCTAAGATTTTCGGATAATAATTAAAGTCAACAGTTTGGATTCCTCTAAAATTTTCGGGTGACCAAGAATAGTGATAAGTTCCGATTTAGATAGGAGAGATTTGTAATGGGTTCAGATTTTAGAACAAGCACAGTTTAGAGTTATAGTTGAGAGACACAGTATCAGAGAAGGATATCACTACAGTTCGGATATCATTATAGTCATTTTAGATTTTTGTGAGAGAGTCTTGGTGCTATGAAGGAAGTGTTAGATCAGTGCTATAATGAAGACCAAAGATTCAGAGCTATCTTAGAAGATATATTTCTGTTCTCACAGTGATTATAGGTTCAGTGCTATTACAGTATTGTGAGCTCAGTGCTTCTACAATGTTAAGGGTTCAATGTAATCAAAGTAAGAAGGATTCCATCACAATTAGAAGTAATGGATCTATCACAGTTTGAAGGATGACCATCATAGAAGTAATGTCTTAGGAATATGATAGCGAGAAGGTCTCACGGTGAAGGAGATAGCGTCGTGGATACAATGATAAGATCTCGACAATAACTATGTCTTGATGCAAAGAAGGGTGAAGCAGAAGAGGAGTCAAGAAGAGAAGAAAGTTAAGAGAACTAGTGTCTTGGTCTTGGAGTGGTTAATAGGTCAAGGGTGTTGGTCTTAGTACAGTGCTAAAAAAATGAATTTTCTAGGGTAAATTTTTAACATGTTTGAAAAAGGTGGTGAAAACCAATTTTTTGTGCAAAAATTGCCCAAAAAACACCCTCAAAAAGAAAGTGTTGACACTGGAATAACACTTTTTTTTTCAAGGGTAAAATTTCAACATTTCGAAATAATGGTGTAAAAGATTTTATCATGACCCCAAAAAAATTAAAATTTCAAAAGAACAATGAAAACATAAAATAAAATAAAAAATAAAAACAATGAAAAACAAAAAACAAAAAAAGTTAAAAATATATGTGTATTTTCAAATTAATAATAATAATAATAATAATAATAATAAATATATATATATATATATATATATATATATATATATATATATATAGATATATATATATATATATAGATATATATATATTTCAATTAAAAAAAATAAAAAATTACCATGCTGCTGCCCGGCCACCTCTGGTGGCGTGGCCCTAGGTGGAGGGTCTTCAAGCAGACCCCTTTGCCCAGGGCTCCGCCACCATGCCTATCACGCCCCTACACCTGCGGTAGTCTTTCAACCGCTTATAGTGAGGTGCGACACTACCAATCGTTTTCTTTTCACCAATACTTATGATTGTAGACTACGCCTAACATTCCACTTATCTTACTTAGTTTGTGTTTTGCAACCAAGTATTATTAATGTGTTCCTTTATACAAGTGAAAGGCCATAACATTCACATAAACAACATTATACAATAGAAATGCACAACAGTATAAAGGGAGGGGTAACTCCCTGCAATATGAGTATGCCCGAATCAATATATTATGCAATCTTCAATGTTACAAAGTTTTACAAGTTAAATCTTGGGAAACCCCAAATTTACACTTAGCCAATTTCCAACTTCGGAAAACTCGGTTGCCCAGCTCGTTGGCACCTCCACACGGTCGCCGCACGACTCACCAACCCTTTATTCACCTCATCGCACAATCATGTTGTTTGCCCAACTTGGGCGTGCCTCCAAGTCGCCACATACAGGCGCCTCCACCCGAGACACACCTTTGTCCACAATCTCAACACTTCATCAAGTCACTGTGCACACTTGCACAACGGGCGGGCACTCACCCGAGTCACCCAAGAACCTGTGCCAAGTCATTGCACAAACCGGGCGCCCACCAACGTTTCACCGTTGGGCGCTCCTACCCATCACCCGAGCACCACACACTCTGTGCACGCCTTTCTCCAACCGACGGGAGACCCTGCTCGCTCCCTTCAACCAAAACCGAGATATGCGTTTTACTTCCGTGTGGCCTTGCCCAAGAATGGGCGCATCTCCAAACTGTGCCTTCCTTCTTTGATCCGTCCACACCTTGTTTTGCACACTCTCTTTCACATGAGCGAAGTCCTTGTTGTGATAAGTGATGAGTGAATGCCCTCCAAATGACTCCACCATCACCAATATATATGCGTTGCAGGGCGAGGTCGTGGCTGCCCAGCCGACCTGCCCACGCCCTCAACGCCATCGCAATATGCTTCCAAACTTACGTCACCCATCCTCCAAATGCTCATGAGTTAAGTCGGCCTCACATCGCTTGTTGGTCGGCCTGTGGCTGCTCCTTCACGCTCCCACGCACTTACATTATGTCATAATGCCTTTGTACGTTTCATGTTGAGCTCGCACTTCAAGCTGGATGCGACCAAGGACTGCAGGTCCTTACATCCTCCTCCACCTGAAGTCGTTTTCGTCCTCGACAACATACCATCCTGGTAGCCATCCACCAAGATTAATAATATCTGTCTCATCGATGATGTCAACTCCTCCACATACTGCAAACATCCCTGTAACATATGTAGAACACTGTCTCCATCATGTCTCGTCCTGGGAGCCATTTGTCACCAAGATCACCATACCAAGGTATAGACCCCATTGGTATGTCATACATCGGAAAACATCTCAATCCATGACCATTGACCATCCTGTCACAATCTCCACATGCTGCTCCCCATCGTGGAAGGTTGGCCCCTCCATCTCAAGCTACATGCTTCCTGTAACATCGTGTTGACCTCATCATGTATCGTCCTCATGTGAAATTCTGCCATGATACTCCAACAAATTCTAACACATCTCTGTACACTACACATCCCCATGTTTGAACTAGTCGGGTGATCAGTCCAACTGTCACGCTCAAACCATGAGAGTGAACATCCTCATGCCATCATCAGCTATTTCTCAGAACATCCTGTCACATCCTCGACTCGATCAAGAATCCATACAAGTGTAAGCCATGCTCAGGTCCATGAAGTAGTCCTCATCTCATCTGCAACATGCTGTCCATGATGTTTGGTACCAATGTGCTGCCTGAAATCAGCCACATCTATCCCAACATCATCATCCATAAGTGTGCCTCCTCAACATGAAGAGACCATCTCATCAAACTTCGACTCTCGATGTGCCACATCCAAGTCGATGAAGCAACCTCCATCATATCTTTATGTGCCATCCCTCAAGTCTGCCATAGAAACAAGTATATACCTGTCTCATCTATCCATGTGCTACAAATGATCTTAGATCAATCAGCTCCCATGTGTCCAAAGGTAGTCGAGTCTCGGCTCAACCCATACCCAAGCGTTGCCACCAAGGCATCATCATTGTCGTAACCCTATCACTCCAAAGTGTCTCATATCGATCCTCCACATCAAGTCACTCTTTCAAGCCATTCCCATACATGTACTTGAAAGTATGCACTCCATCTTGCATCAAAGTCTCTAACCTCATCTCCTCAATGCATCAGATCCTCCAAGTCCACCATATATGAAGTCCCTCAAAGTCACAACCACATGTCATCATGAGCTCCATGAGTCATCTCCAATCAACATCTTAGCAAGCATACAAGTCTCGGCCCAAAGATCTCTGCAAGATGCCTCAGCTCTCCATTTAGCAGGAATGCTCCATAGTCTGCTCACAACTCCATCCAAGTCCATGGCCTTGTTGTACATAAGTGCACAACCTCTCCATTGGCTCATAAGTAAAACATCTCCATGTCAAACCAGAAAATCCATGCACAACATCCCTGCCTTGGCACTCCTCATTGGATGCCCATAAGTGACACCTCTACAAGTGCTCCTACACATTGTCCCTGCATAAGACTGCCATGCTCCATGTCTCCAACCTGATGTCCATGACTAAGTTGCCCATGTAGTCAACCAAGTAGACCCATCACAACAATCAATCATCCTCATCCAAGTCTACAATCTTCAGTCTAGTGAACTCGGTCACCCAACCATATCATCATCATTACAAGTTCCTTCCATCATAGCTCCCCCACTAAAGGTTCCACCAAGACTATCTCTTGGTCTTGGCCATGAGAAGTCCACCCAAGTATCATCATACCCCAAGTGTGTGCCCTCCTCCAATATTTCCATGAGTCATGCTGGGCACTTAGCCAATTATTCATATGGCTAAAGCATGGCCCAATCTGCAAAATGATCATCATGTACTCCCTTGTCATGGGCCTTTGTACCTTCTACCATAAGTTCACAAACAACCCCAACAAGTCTTGCAACAATCAACAATCCTTGCTTCTCCATACAAGGTCTCATCGTAGTCATCCATGGTAAGATCCTCCCCTGCATCGGCAAACTGATTTTGCCCTTCCCTGCATACGGTCCATCCACCAAATGCTCAAATGAAACACAAGTATCAATACTTACTTCATCATCATCATGAGGCTCCTCCATATGAGTATCCTCATTCATCCATGTCTGCAAACTGCACGATCCCGGTCCAACTTGATCAATCTCAAGTTCATCCTCCATCGTTGTCACATCTGCAACATCCTCAATCATCATGGCTTCCTCTTCCTTGTTAGCACAATTTGCAACTTCATCCTGCTCCATTGTCCAACCAAGTTGAAGAAGTTCGTCTTCAACATTCTTTTCCAAGACTTCAAGTTCCTTTCGAATCCGGGGGTTCTCTTCTTTCATCCGCTTCAACCTGTATAAGGTAAGCAAGAGCTTCCCTTCGCATTCTTCCAAACCTGCCATGCCTTGTCGTTCAGCTTGGCCCAAGCACTAAGCTTCACCTCTACTAAACCTGTTTCACCATTCACCTGAATCACCGTGATATTCCACCTATCACCTGCAAAACTTGAACTCCTTTTCATGTCTTTGGTCTTTGTAGAATTAACTCCTTGATTCAGTTCACCAAGTTTCCTGTAAAGCTTGGACTAGCTCTGATACCAACTGTCACACCCCTACACCTGCGGTAGTCTTTCAACCACTTATAGCGAGGTGCGGCACTACCAATTATTTTCTTTTCACTAATACTTATGATCGTAAACTACGCCTAACATTCCACTTATCCTACTTAGTTTTTGTTTCACAACCAAGTATTATTAATGTGTTACTTTGTACAAGTGAAAGCCCATAACATTCACATAAACAACATTATACAATAGAAATTCACAACAGTATAAAGGGAGGGGCAACTCCCTGCAATATGAGTTTGCCCGAATCAATATATTATACAATCTTCAATGTTACAAAGCTTTGCAAGTTAAATCTTGGGAAACCCCAAATTTAACTTAGCCAATTTCCAACTTCGGTAAACTCAGTTGCCCAGCTCGTCGGCACATTTGCACGGTCGTTGTACAACTCACCAACCCTTTATTCACCTCGTCGCACGATCGTGTTGTTTGCCCAACTTGGGCGCGCCTCCAAGTCGCTACACACGGGCGCCTCCATCTGAGACACACCTTTGTCCACAATCTCAACACTTCATCAAGTCACCATGCACACTTGCACGATGGGTGGGCGCTCACCCGAGTCACCCAAGAACCTGTGCCAAGTCGTCGCACAAACCAGGCGCCCACCAACGTTTCACCGTTGGGTGCTCCTACACATCACCTGGGCACCACACACTCCGTGCACGCCTTTCTCCAACTGGCGGGCGACCCTGCCCGTGCCCTTCACCCAAAACCGAGATATGTGTTTTACTTCCATGCGGCCTTGCCCAAGAATGGGTGCATCTCCAAACTGCAGCTTCCTTCTTTGCTGCATCCACACCTTGTTCTGTGCACTCTCTTTCACATGAGCGAAGTCCTTGTTGTGATGAGCGATGAGTGAATGCCCTCTAAATGACTCCATGCATCACCAATATATATGCGTCGCAGGGCGAGGTCGTGGCTACCCAGTTGACCTGCCCACGCCCTCAACGCCATCGCAATATGCTTCCAAACATCCGTCGGCCATCCTCCAAATGCTCATGAGTTAAGTCGGCCTCACATTGCTTGTTGGTCGGCCCGTGGGTGCTCCTCCACGCTCCCACACACATATAAGTATATCGCCCAACCTTCCACGCACTTACATTATGTCATAACGCCTTCGCACGTTTCATGTTGAGCTCGCACTTCAAGCTAGATGCGACCAAGGACTGCAGGTCCTTACAATGCTCGTGGTGGCATGACCCTACATTGGAGAGGCGATTCCGCTCGGCCGCCTGTGGTGGTGCGGCTTTCGGCAGAGGGCTCTGCAATTTATCCCTACTGCTGCCCAGCCGCTTGTGGTGGTGCGGCCGTGGGCAGAGGGGTCTGCGCCTGTCTACCCAGGGCCGTGCCACCACGGGCAACCCGACGATGGAGAGGCAATTCCCGCAACCGCCTCTCCGCTGCCCAGAACTCGTGGTGGTTTGGCCCTGGGTGGAGGGTTCTGCATGCAGCCCCTCTGCCCAATGCCGCACCAGCACGGGCGGCCAGGTGGTAGCAGGGGTAAATTTTTTTTTTTTTTTTTTTTTAAATTAAAAAAATGTTTAAGAAAATGTTTAAAATTTTTTAATTTTTAATTTTTTTTGTTTTTAAACAAAAAATCTTGGGCTTAATAAAAAATAAATTAAAAAAAATAAATCATTTATTTTTAAACTTTAAATGTTTTTTTTTTTTTTTTTTTTTTTTTTTTTTTTTTTTTAATTTGAGTTTATTTTTGTTTTCTTTAAATGTTTTTAATATTAATTTTACTAGTTTTTTAATTTGTTTTTTTTGTTAATTTTCTATTTTTTTTAATCTCGTTTGTTATTCATTTACTTTTTTACTTACTTAATTTTATATGTATTTTTTTTAAATTTTGTCTTTTTCCTCCGAATTCTTTTATGGTTTATGAGATATTTTTTTTTAACATTTTTTTTTGTCTTTTTTATTTATATTTTTATATTTGTTTTTTTTGAAGTAATTAACATTTAAAAAAAGAATAATAAAACAACTTGAAAATTGGTTAAGTAATCATAATTTAAAAAAAAATTGGACATAATAAATTTTAAAGTTTGAAAAATAAGTCCTTTAAAAAAAAGGTATGCTGCATCAACACGTTTCAAAATCAACATGAAAATCACTAACATTTAAAAACAAATATCTATATTTGATACATAAGAAAATTTGAAGTGTCAAAAATATGCCCCGAAAAAAAGAAGTGTACCCTGCATCAACACTTTTCAAAATCGGGTCATGTTTTTACTACCCCTACGAAACGGGTAATCGTATCGGTTATTTAAAGTGCCAAAAACTATGCTCTAAAAAAATATGTGTGTTCTACATCGCTTCTTTTCAAAATTAGGTCACTTTTTTGCTATCTCTACGAAACAAGTAACAATATCAGTTCCTGTTTCAAAGTTTACGTTGTTAATTTCTATAAGAATAATTTGTGCAGGTTTTTCTCTCAAATAATGAGAGGTTTTGGCCCTGGCTGATAGCCTACATTGCGTGTCTCTTGTCTATTTATGTTCATGAATTGGTAGCTGTTTGATGAAGGGGAACACTAATAACTTAAGCATAAAGAATATCATAATCTAATGAAGAAAAAGGCACTCACAAGCAGTTACTAATAAAGAGAAATCACTTAATTCATGATGCCCTAAATTTCTTAACACCAGTGAGCCTCCCTTCTTTTCATGTGCAAAAAAATTGTGTTAAAATCACCACCAGTTATAGAATTTTAATGCCACAGTGTTTCCATAAGGGAAATAAGGTTGTTCTAGAATTCAACTTTCTAGCCATATATTAATGGGGCATAAATATTCAAGAGTTTGACTCTTTCTCCAATTCCTTTATTTTCTAATTCCATAGCTACCCAATGCATTGACAATTGAGAATCCTTTAAGATGAAAGAATTATT
Organism: Pinus tabuliformis; assembly: GCA_031772625.1. Classification (NCBI taxonomy): domain Eukaryota; kingdom Viridiplantae; phylum Streptophyta; class Pinopsida; order Pinales; family Pinaceae; genus Pinus; species Pinus tabuliformis. Next base: position 1,471,014,991 of record CM062820.1, on the reverse strand, counting down.
ATCCCAAAACATACCAAGACCTCTAGATTCTCCCCTTGAGCTTTGAATGACTCCACAACTTTCTTTCCAGAATATCTTAGAGGCTCCCATTAGCTCGCAATCTTCTAATTTCAATTCTTGAATAAAAAAAATTGAGGGTTTCTCGAAATTGACCAAATACTTTATGTAGAGGGATTTTTAGGGGTCACCCATTCCCCTTATATTCCAAGAAATTAACTTCATTTTTTTTGGAAGGGGAATCAAATTTCTGACCTCCATTTGATTTTCCTCCACCTCCTTTGCAAGTCGATCCTTTGAGAATGTATGAAATTTGAGTCCAATCTCCCAATTTCTTGTTTAGTTATGCCTCGTTCTCCCTTAATTCCTTTTTTGATAGCCCACCCTTTCTATTTAACCTGCTTTTCACTTCTTAACTACTCGCATCTTGGGACCCAATTGGAGAGAGGGTCATATTTCTAGTGATGATCATCCTTGGAGCACTCATTGGTTGATATGGCCCAGGTGGAGTAGATTCCATTGGTCAGATTTGACACAACACCAGACCCATCTTCTCTACTTTAGACTTCAATTGTTCTTGAGTCTTTTGGCTAGGATTTTTGGTTAGGCCTTTGTATGCTATAGCTTCCGTTTCCTCTCCTATATTTGTTGGCGCCAAAATATCCCCCTCTTCATGCATGTCATCTTCAAATTCATCTTCGTTTTTTGACTCTAAGGGTTCATTCAAATCCTCTGTTTGTTTTTCTCTTGTCTCTTGAAGCACCCCAAAGGGATTATTAGAGGATGTAGGTGCAACATTGTGCTAGCCCACTTATTTGGGGCTTGACATCTCATGTTTCCATTTATTCTTTTGTTTGCCACTTTTCTTCTTTCTAGGGCTGTGTTGGTTCTCCCTGTTTAGCTTTCTTGCAGTCTCGAGAGAAATGACCATAATGACGACAAATTGTGCACTTGAATGGAAGTTTCTTGTAATCTAATATTTGATGAGAAATGACCATAATGATGGCAAATTCTACACTTGAATGGAAGTTTCTCGTAATCTAATATTTGATTATGCTTCCAATATCCCATAGTGAGGAGGATTTCTATTAGGAGTCCCTTTCCTAAGTCCACCTCCACACATATCCTGGCGCAACCAAACTGACCTCCTTTAGGTTCTACTTTGTCTATATATCTTCCAACTCTGTTACCAATCCCTCAAAGACAATCATATCCCCAACAAGAGAGAGGTAGCCTTGGAAATTTCACCCATACTAGCACAAATGTGGGGATATCTTCTATCGATTTAAAATCTATAGTCCATCGGTTCAAATACATTCCCTTGGCCCCAAAGAAATATGGGCCATTTTTGCAAATTATCTCCATGTCCCCCTGAAATTGAAGAAGAGTGCACAATAGCTATTGTCGACTGCATAAATTCCCAATCCACCTTTCATTTCCGCTCTCCAATTCTTCTCCACCCATTGTTCGATGGAATTAGGGGATGGCCACATGCCAGTGAATTTTCGAACCAACATACATTTCGTGTATGCTATCGTAGATCAGCAGAAGGTTGGAGGCAACATAACAACAAGAATGTTCTTAGCTTTTTAAACAAACTTTGAAATGTTGTCTTTCGTATTTTTCTTCTTAGGAAGAGAAGCGATTGTGGCCTAGAAGGCTGCAATGACCACGTTCAGCCGAGGACATGATGGAGGCATAGGATCCCCCCAATGGATGACCATTGGCCGCAGATGTTAGGCTTGTAGGTTGCAGAGCAGGAAGCTTATATCTTGAATTTGACCATAAATATTAATAACAAAATACAAGTTAGAATCTTTCAATATCAATCATCATTAAAATGATTTTATTTCCACCTTAATTTTACATCAACTTTATATAGAGGGAGATGAAGCCATTAAAAGTGAAAAATATCTAATTTTATCCATATGCATTTTGGATTTTTTAGTATGCGAGAGATGTGTAATTCCTTCACTTATTAATATGTTGAATCTAAAATAACATATCTATTAATAATATTATATATGTAACAAAAGAAATATTTCATATTAACTTGAATAAATAAAATATTTTAATGTCTATATTAACTAATCTAATTTTATATAAACTTTATAAAGAGATAAAGTAAAGTAACTAAAGTGAATATATATATATATATATATATATATATATATATATATATATATATATATATATATATATATATATATATTCCTTCCAAAGATATGTAATTCTTTATTGCTTAAAATTATTTTAATGTTGGCTTTAAATAAAATATTTGAATATCTATATTAATTGTGCCAATATGAGCTCTATTATAGCTCTATAGCCTAATTTGGGGGATATGTGGTGTGAGATGATATGTTATAGCTAAGGGTTGAGAGGGATCAATTCCTTTGACCTGCAAACCTCTTTTAGAGTGCAAAACTGGAAGAAAGAAATGCACCTCTAAAGATTTGAAGTTGAACAAATTTGAAATTAAGATGAATATAACCTTGTTATATATATATATATATATATATATATATATATATATATATATATATATATATATAAACCTTTTTATTTTTAAGTGTCTTACATAATATATACATATTTGATATTAAAATATTTTGCTTAACATTAGTATTGGAATATTTTGTTTTACTTTATCTCTCTCTATATATATCAATTTATTATTATTATTATTAATATATTTTTAATACACATTTTCTTCATACTATTGTTCATATTAAGATGTATTTTTATTTTTAGATACACATCTCACTCCCAGTGAAAAGTAGAAAGCACAGAGACACACATATTATTAGTATTTTTTGGAATATTATATGTTAGCATTCCATACTCTAAATCATGAAATAAGACATAAATAAATTCCCTCCTTTGTATATATGCCTATGTAGTTTTTTTTGCTTTCAATAACTCTATATGTATCTCTATAAAGTTGATGTAAAATTGTATTACTTAATATGGACATTGAAATATTTTACGTGAATATTGAAATATCTTATTTATGTGATATTGATTTTTTTGTTATTAACATTTTAATTTTTTTTAATGTGAGTTATTTTACTACATTAAAAATGTTATAGCACAATGTCTACACGATAATGGGTTGTAAAGTGTTGGTTGACGGCAAAAATTGGTTCACTGCAAAATTTGTCCCAAATGTTTTTAGAAAAATTTCATATAATACATAATATTACAAAACTTTAAATAGTTATAACTTATGATTCATATTGATAACAATCATATTTTAGAATTCCATTTTAAATTTAATTAATAATCGTATAAACATTTAAAACTTACAACAAACCCTTATATACATATTTATGTATAAAAGAAGAAAAATACCATATCGATATGTATGCATGTATCATGAGAATTTTAATAAAAATAAGAATATTTATATATATAAAAATAAGAATATTTATATATATAAAAATATAAATAATAGTTATAAATTATAAATCCATTTTATTATATAAATTCAAATAACAATAATTCATATTCATAACTATAATATTTTACAATTCTATTTTAAAATTTAAATAATAGATATTTTAAAAATAAATATTCTTTTGATTAAATTATATAAATATATATATATATATATATATATATATATATATATATATATATATATATATATATATATATAACTAACTTCACATCAAAGAATGCTTTAACAAAGCACAAAATCATCGTCTTTCTAAAACCCCATAAACATCAACTATAAAATTTTGAAAATAAATAATCTAAAAAATACTTAACCATATACAAATATGATATACACTAACATATTTACCTAATATATAATGAGATTATCTATTTTTTTATAACAATAAATAAATATTGTTCTTATTTATACCAAATTAGTTCAATAAACCACATAAAACTAATCTAAAAATATACACTACCCTAACAAAATACTTCAAATGAGATTATCCGAGACAAAATGAAATATTAAAAAGAAAAAAACAGTCTTAATCAATGTTAATAGAGACTTACATTGTTGTCTGTCGTATAGACTCTATAATCAAATTTAAAAAACTTGTATTTAAATTATATGTTCAAATTTTAGAAATGCATATCTAAACCTTAAAAATTTATGCATAAAACATTTTTATATGGCAACTAAGGACAACTCTTTTTTAAACGTATATTTATACAATATACAAAATTTGGAATGTCACCGGAAGTATATGGCAAAATGAGCCATCAACTTTATTTTTAAATTTAAATGATTTTATTCTGTAACTTTGAATGTTAAAGATAATTGTTTTTGAACATATCATAATTGTAGATTTCGAGAAGTATATAGCAAAATCACAATTGACTTTGCTAAATAAATTTAGCTAACTATAGTCTCTAACGGTTCAATGTCAAATTCAAAGACAATTTTTTTGAACTTACAGTGATTGTAGATTTCAGAAAGTTTATCACAGAATAAAAATTGACTTTGTTTCATAAATGCAACAAATTATATTTAATATATTTTAAATATCAAAAGCAATTGTTACTGAATTTATTTGATTAATTATAATTAATATATTTTAAATATCAAAAGCAATTGTTACTGAATTTATTTGATTTATTATAATTGTAGATGGTAAGAATTTAATGGAAAACAGTAAAGTCAAAACAAGAATATTTAAAAATCTAATAGACAACAGAAAGGTTAAACAATTAACCTGGAACAAATAATCTTGTTCTAGAATATTTTTTAAATTAGTGATGAAAAAAAAAACTTTAATTATTAGGTTTTTTTTACATAAGTTATAATAGGTGATTTTGTTTTCAAAACATCTAATCATACCAATGTTGGAATATTATTAAAATCATATAATAATTGAAATAAATTCAGTATCATAAAAAACTGAAGCATCTAAAATGTTAAAGCTTAACAATTATAATCAAAATTTCTAAAATTTCTATAAATGCCTTTTTTTCAAATTAGCCAAAATTTCATTATTTTCCAAACAAAATTGTGCCTATTTAGACTGCGCTTACTATTATATATAGTTGAGTATACAGTGCACTGAGAATGCCATGCCGCTGTTTGATCCGTTCAAGGAGATGGATGACTTCAGAAGTCAATCCGGTGCAGTGAAAGAGTTACACTGGCCTGAATGAGTGAGTCAATTGATTAGAGGGAGTGAAGAAAATGTATTTCCAACAATAAAAAATTGTAATTTTACTTAAAAAAAAAATATATTATTTAATTTTTATTAAATTTATTTATTATTTCAACCATATCTATTATGATTAACTATATTAGTAAATATTTAATAAATAAAAAATAATTTTTTTAAACATATTTTTATTTAATATTTCTCAATAAACAATATAACAATGGATGAGTTAAATCTAGCCAATCTGAACTTGAACCTAATAATTATATTGGTGACTAAACTAATTATTTAATATATAATTTGTTTTACAAAATTATCAATAAGTAAATATTTTATAATCAAAAACATTATTTTTTTTTCACGATAAATCATATAACAATTGATGAGTTAAATCTAGCCAGTCTGAACCTAATAATTATACTATAATCTAGCCAGTCTGAACCTAATAATTATACTATGGTGACTAAAATAATTATTTAATGTATAAATTGTTTTACAAAATTATAAATAGTTATAAATATTTTATAATTAAAATGCACGAGAAATCTTAAATTTATTTAGTTTCTTGCTGCAAATTTCTTAATGTTATTTCATTCTCATAGCAGAATTATACTTTAAAAAGTTCAATTCCAAGCTTATAAACACATATTATATCAAAGAAAACGCATTAGAAGACTGTAACTATCAAAGCACATATACATAGTCTCTAACTTATATCAAAGTACATATAACTATATTCCTCTTTTTTCGGTTTCATTATCAATACACATTATAACCAGCAAAGTATTTACACATATCTTGAATTATATATCTTGAATTATATATATATATATATTTGTTTTGTAGTATACGTAAGCGGATTTTTTTGAATGCAACCGTAAGAAATATTTTATTTATCACATATACACACATAAATAATAAAAGGTAAAGAAATAAGAACAATTTTTAACTGTACATATATAAAAGAATTAAATAAAAAATAAAGCCAACCTAATATATAAGATAAATTTATGGCTCAATAAATAATATTTCAGGAAAAAACTAAATAATATAATTTACACAACTATATTTATATGGAAAAAACCAGTATATCTTATTCATATGAAATGTATTAGCTTAAAATTTTCAAAAATAATATCATATTCTAGTCTTCACTTCTTTCAACTGGATTATATTCTAGTCTTTACGTTGTTTATAAACTCTCGCCGGAGAGTTTGGTCGCATGACATATTCTCTTGTCAAACTCTGGGATGAAAGTTTGGAAACCTTTCGGCTGAGAGTTTTTTCGATAGAATCTCTCAGCGGAGAGTGATTTTTCGGCAAAACTCATTGTAGTTAACACAAATTATAGTTGCAAAAAAATTTCGTATGAGAGGAAAATTTTTCGGGGAGAATTTTTTTTTATAGTTTTTATTGGATAATTTTTCCTGGACCCATGAAAATTAGGAAAAAATATGCAATTTTTTTGTAAATGATAATTTTAGAGAAGTTAAATCTTTGCAAAATTTAAGAGTTAGATGAAGCTTTTGGTATCACTAAAATCTAGTTTTTAATAATACAAAATTTGTTCATTTTTTTTAATGAAGAATTGATATTGATTATTAATTTTATATTTGAATGGAGATTTTGAGAGTTTTGAAATTCTATGAAATGAAAATTCAATAACTTCAAAATTGAAATACCTAATTATTTGAAAAATTATACAAAGCTTTCTCTTTGTGTCTTTTTTAAAAATATATTTTCAACTGATTTATTGATAATCACATTAAAATTAAAATTACCCTATTTCATTAAGTGATAAAAGATAATTATTGAATATGAAAATTTCTCAAAATTAGTACATGTCATAATGCAATCATGTAGATTGTGATGATATAATTTTTTTCACAAAATAAATCATCATCTCTAAAAACTATGGTGGTTCATTAAGTCACTCATACTTGCCTAACATTTTCAAGTATATGCAATCAACAAACATCAATTTTCTTGAACTATATGTCCATAATATTTTTTTTTTTAAATATGAATACAGAGGCAAACAATTCTCTACAAATCTTGTTTTAACTGCACAACAAAATTCTCCAAAAAGATATAAGCTTCCAAAGTTTAAATTTGAAAAAACATAAAAAGTCAAAATTTTCTTCCGAAAAATATTTTCCAATTTCATGTTTTTACTTGCATGTGTGATGTATGGAGTGGGTGTCACCCCCTCTCAAATGGGATGGGAGGTGACAAACTCCTCCTTCCTCCATTGTTTGAATTCAAGCATATAGAAGAATAAAGTGGATATCCAATTAAAAGATATAGAAGCAACATAATTTGATATAAATATTGACATTACTATTTGTGTTGTATTTTGTATCCTCTATTTTTTTAATATATTATAAAAGAATATTAATAATGAAATTACAAACTTATATTTTATTTATTAAATTCTTTAACATTTCTTAAAAAAACTAAATAAACCAAACCCCAATTTATATCCTTCAAATATTATAATATTATACACTCAAAGTTCCCAATTGTATTTTAATAATTTACTATTTCTTACCCAACTAAACCAACCTAACTCACTATAAACATAATTTTTTTGAAATTTTTTCCATTATTCAAATATTCATAATTAACTAACTCAATATAAAATAGCCCAAATTATTATTTTAACTCCTTAAATACGAAATACAATATCATACCAAATACTTTGGACCAATTTTGAAATTTAACTTAATAATATAAATGATCATTTATCAATATCTAAATGTAATATATTATAGGCTTGGAGTATGTCTCAAAATTATTTTTGTTTGGTTAAAAGCTATTTTTTAGACTTGAAAACAAGTTAACAACTCAAGACTTAGAGATATCTAGTAAGAGTGAAAACTTGACGTTTTGACAAGTGTCATGGTTTTCTTTGAGTAACAATAATTTCTTTTTGTTTGGTTAAAATCTAGTTTTTAGACTTGAAAACAAGTTAACAACTCAAGACTTAGAGATATCTAGTAAGAGTGAAAACTTGACATTTTGACAAGTGTCATGGTTTTCTTTGAGTAACAATAATTTCTTTGAATAATAGTATAACAATTAGTAATAACTATCCTACTATTGATTTGAGAACTAAAATATAATAAGTTTCCTCATATAAAAAAATTATAATATACATTAACTTAAAAAATACCTCAATAAATAAAATAATTGTATTGGGCGCATGGGGGTAGATCTCACATAAACATGTAAAGGTAAACATTTAATATTTTTAATTTAATGTCGGCCCTATATAGAAATCAATGTAATGATAAACACAACTTAAATCTAAAATATAAAGAGGTTTATGAACACTAAAAAATAGGTATGGTAAATAAATAAAAATACAAATAAACTGGAGATACGGTAAATAAGTAAAACCTCTTTTTTATACTTATTCCAAAGGTATGGTAAATAAATAAAAATATAAATAAATTAGAAGTGTGGTAAATAAATAAAACATCTTTTTATATTTACTACATAATTCACTTTATATTTACAAACACTCAAAAATGAGGTTTTATTTAGGTGAAGCCTATGGGCCAAATACCATGGGCCAAATTATTATTAATACCATGCAAAAAAACATTATTAACCCTAATATTAATATTAATAAAAATAAATATGGCACATGGTATTGACCCATGGCATTCACGTGGAATGTAGCCTATTTAAAGGGGGAATTAAACCAACATAGATCCATCTTTACTATGGATCTACTAAGCCCAGAGGGATCAAATATCTTAATATGCAAACTAGCATAGAGTGAAAAACGATTTATATCTTAATATGCAAACTAGCAAAGAGTGAAAAAAGATTTCATCCCTCTAGCTTGGTAGATACAGAGTAAAGATGGATCTATGCTGGTGTAATTTATGTCAGATTATCCTCAACAAAATGAAAGATTGAGTAGAAAACATAATATCTTAGACTTACATTTTTGCTTGCCATCTAAACCTTATATTCAAATTCACAAAAACTTACACCACCATATGCTAAAAATCAATGGATGTCACTATTTATATAATTCACCCAGAATTCCATGTTGTTATTATATCCATTCAAAGCCTAGGTTTAAGGTATGTTTTAATGTTGGATAGAAAAACAATCTACTCACTAATGGTGTCAGCTTCAATATGAGATAGAAAAACAATCTATCCACTAATAAAATATTATTAAAAAACTCAATCAAACTTGAATTCTCCCTGAAATAATTTAATTCTAGAAAATGACACCCATTCTCAACCTTGATATAAACTGCACACCCATATGGGGAAGATCAATGGATGTCACTATGTATATAATGCGCCAAGAATTCCAAGTCGCTCTTATGTGCATCCACTGGGATCAGGGCTTAATGGGGAAGATCAATGGATGTCACTATGTATATAATGCGCCAAGAATTCCAGGCCGCTGTTATGTGCATCCACTGGGATCAGGGTTTAAATTTGACAGGTGCCCTACACATCATAAATTTTTTTAATGATGATTTTATTTTTAAATTGCCTATCACATGACTTTCAATATTTATTTTTTCACAAGTTTTTTTATTGACTGTTTTAAAAATGACTTTGTGGATGTTGTGTGACAATAAACTATGGTATGTAATAACAAAGATTTAGGATAGCTATTATTTTGGCCTTTTCTCGATCACTGTAAAATCAAAATGGAAATGAATAAGAATAAACCTCTTATCCTGTATAACTAGATCCCTGATTTTTGTGAGGTTTTTAAATAAAAAACCGCATGGCATGCATGTGTTATGGATTCCAAATATAAAAGACGACAAAAAAACTATGGACATCTTTTATTTGGTCACCCAAATTGCAAGAGAAACTAATTATGTGTGTCCCATCTATGTGATTTAATTGAATGGGTTGGGTATCACTTCCTAGACCTCCTTCCTCTACACAAATCCTTTCCTGAAACTAATTTCCACATTGATCCATGGCATTGGCCCTATATCCTTCAATAGAATCAAGTAGATATAGTCCAAAACTAAAAATACATTACACAGATTCCACTTTTGTAGAAAGGAGGTGCCGATTCCCAATATACACAACAAATCTCGTTAAATTTAACCATCGGTCCCACTCTCGCGATTCAATAAGCCAAGCTTTTAAATAGTAAAAGAAAACCTTAAAAGCGTAGTACATTAGGTCTGATACCATGAATTTAAAAGGAAGTGTACACTGTGTTACACAATGGTACACTCTAATAAGGAGAATAGAGATTTATAGCTACATGATGAATGTTGTATTCGGTTAGAATTTTAACCTTTTAAGCTTTATGCAGGCCGATGTGATCCTTAATACATTTATTCATGGCTTTAGTGTCAATTTATAAGAATAGGTATTTGAATAATCTCACTGTTCACAATTTTTCACCGACTTTCATGACTCGAGTTAAAGTAGTAGCAACGCGGTACCGACTGTTCACTAAAAGAATCAGCTCAAGTGGGCCCAATAGAATTCACAACTCTCACTTAATTCTTAAGGCTCGTTCACATTATTCCTTTGCCAACCAAATAATATTATATTTGAATTAAAATGTATAAATTAATTTGTTTGATGCCAATTTTTTAAACTATTTTTTAAATAATTAAGCAAAAACAAACGTGCCCATACAAATAATGAAGGTGCAAGTGGCACTTCTTTGCATAATTTTTTAATTGAACCTTATTTTCGTCTCATTTTCCATAATGGGCTACTAATGAACCTTACTTCACCCTTAGAACCGTCCACCTTTTACATAAGGATTTGTCATATTCTTGTTTTCAAGAGACTTCTAAGCTGGTATTAGGTAATAGTGAAATGACCAAGAATTATTAAAAAGTACGGTCTCAATTGCAAACCTCTTTAAGTCACACTTTCACAACCCATGTAACTTGTGTGACTATCCAGATTTCCATCACTGGCTATTTGTCCTCTACTACATAAATGTATTACAAGAGCCTCAGATGCTATATTCTATGTATACTGGCTACTTGTCCTATGCTACATAAATGTATTACAGAGAGCCTTGGATGTTATATTCTATGTATATACACATACAATATAAATATACGGTGTATATTTACACACAATGGTTGTTAATGGGTTTACATAAATCACCCACCTACTATAGAAATTCTCACTGTAGATTAACCTGATAATGCAATATAACTAAAGAAAAATACTTTAATCTACTTCTACAATCAAACTTGCAGACGCTTAATAGATTTGAGCTGAATCAGAGTTGAACACATATAACTAGAAGAAGAATCAATGCACATGAAACACAGAAGAATACTGAGGGGAAAGCCTCAGCTAAAAACCCCACTATCTGTATTATCATACAAGGTGGAAATACATAGGAATTATACAAAGCCTTAGCTCTCACATCTATCTAGCTCTCAGTACAATCCTCACAGATGCTCACAGGTAATCCAGGCTTCTCACAAGCCTTCTCCTCAGCCCTCCAAGCCTTCTATTTCCTTGCGCAGTTCCTCTGGGATGGTTCTCCTTCACCCAGTGGAACACTGCTCTCACACACTGCTCTAACACACTGCCAGAATTGCGTAATCCTCAAGGAACTTTACCTTGACTGCATGCCTGAATTTCCTTTATAGGAGAAAACATGCAACTGATAGTACAATGTCCTTGACATTTAGCTCAACTGGGTATTTCTCAGAATAGACATGCATGAGTTTGTGATGAGGGAATATTCAATTATCTGGAGTACACTCGTTGAGTGCATGCATGCATCAATTGACTGATAACTCACAATTAGTTCCTCAAACAGTTTGGAACTAATTTAACTGTACTTAACATAGTAAACTAAGTTAACTAATTACAATTAAAATATAACTCAATCTTATCTCCTTAATTAAGGGATAATCTCCTTAATTTAAGGGATAACTGTTGCATGACTTCACAAAGACTTCTAACTTGAATTTCTCTAACTAATTAATCCAAGATGAATTAATTAATTATTTTTCAAGCAGCTGGTGAGACTAAATTCGAATTTTAATTCTCAATTTTAATTCAAAGACAAATTAAAATTGGAATATACTGGATTCTATTTTTATCATTTCTTGTTGCTATTTTTAACACTCCCTCTCAACAAGAAAGGAATTCAACTCGATCCCAATCCTGAAACTTTGGAATGTTCTGCATGCAACACTTCTCTCTAGTGTTGTTGCTTCAACAATCTCCAAAAACAAAGAAAGCATCCAACTTGAATCAGAATGATGCATCTATCATCAAAGTCTCTGACTACTATTGCCTATGTCAACTGAAAACTCTGTGCTTCTGCTGACTCAACCTTTCTGCATTGTTGTCAATCCTTCTCTGCGCTCTTTAGTATCTGACTGCTCTAGCATCTATCACTTTGATCTTTGACTACATCAATTCCATTGATTCCTCCCACTACTCTGTACTTTAGGCTCTCGTAGCAAGGTACGATCTATGAGATAAAACCTCTCAATGGACCCTGCCCAATTTCAGCCTTCTTGGGACAATCACTTCACATCGCCCCACCTCACACCTAGAGGTATGGTTGCATGTGATCCCTTTGCTGACTTGGCTTGAAATTCCCCCCTACCGAAGGTTTCTGCATGAGTGGATGCCTTCACTCGGTCTCCTCTCAGCATCTCCAATTGTGGCTACTCCACAATTGTCTGAGACTTCTTTTGGGGATGCATGTTGAGAGGTAATTTACTCTCCCTCTCCACCACCAAGTCTCTAACATTTTCCTTGCTCCTCAAGGCTTTGCATGCATCTTAAAGCTCAAGAGCATACAGGTTCTTGACTCGTGAACTGATTTGCTTCACTTGTCTCATGGTGATGTGTTTAAGGAAAACCTTTCCCTTACTGAAAACAACATTGTAGCCTTTGTCCTCCAACATCGCAATTGATACCAAATTCTTCTTCAGTCTAGGCACATACTTCACATCTATCAAGGTGATGAGAGCTCCATGCTCCCTCTGAAAAGCAGTCGTGCCCACACCTGAAACACTATACCTTTCATTGTCACCCATCTCTATGCAAATCTTGAGGTCTTTCTCCTCCAAGGTATTGAATAAACTTTTATCATCGGTCATGTGGAATGAGGCTCCATTATCAAGAAACCAACCACTACCCATCATCAATGACACCATGCATGTGATGAGGGTGAAGTCCATCTCGAACTGAGAGGTTAATGCCTCACCTTCCAATCCTACCGAGGATCCCTTCTTGGACTTCTTCGATGGGAAATTAGTCGCATAATGACCCAGCTCGTGACAATTAAAGCATCTCCATTTAGACTTGTCAACCTTCTCCCCTCCATGAGAAGAATTTGATTTGGAATGGGAAGCCTTCCCTTTCCATTTCCTTGCCTTACTCGCTAAGGCTAGATTTTCTTCATCATCACTCTTTGATGAAGAACCATCTCGAGTGCTCCTCCTGATCTCCTCCTGCATGAGATCCGATCAGAGTCGTTCCCAATCCAACAGTTTCTCCCTTCCATTCACAGAGTCCTGGTAGCTATTCCAGCTCTTTGGAAGGCTGAGGAGAGCGAGGCTCACCATATCTTCATCAACAGTAGTTATTACCACACTTCCAAGCTCATATCTACAGGTGGTGAGCTTGTTGAGATATTTGGAAATAGTATCACCGTTCTCCATCTTGATTTTTCAAAGCTTATCCTTGAGCACTAATTTCCTCTGGTCACTACTATTCTGGTAGAGGTCCTTCAATGCCTTCCACATTGAATATTTAGTATCCTTCCCATGGAGACTTGAGACAATATGGTCTCAAACTCCCTCAAGGATGATCCATCATGCCCTCGCCACACACTTCTTCCACTCAGCCAATTCTTGATGAATGAAATCCTTCAAGTTGTTGTCTTCTAATACAACCTCCATGCAATATTTCCATGCTATGTAATTCGAGCTGCCTTCCAAGGCATACTCAAGTCTCAAGCCATAGAACGCCATTGACCAACTTCAAGTATGAGATGAATTCAATTTTCACCTGCAACCTTGAACTTCAAACTTGGAATTTTCTTCTTAGTATACTATTAGTACACTATTCACAACTTCGATAACCTTTTCTCTGATACCATGTAGAAATTCTCACTGTAGATTAACCTGATAATGAAATATAACTAAAGAAAAATACTTTAATCTACCTCTACAATCAAACTTGTGGAAGCTTAGTAGATTTGAGCTGAATCAAAGCTGAACACATATAACTAGAAGAAGAATCAATGCACATGAAACACAAAAGAATACTCAGGGGAAAGCCTCAGCTAAAAACCTCACTATCTGTATTATCATACAAGGTGGAAATACATAGGAATTATATAAAGCCTTAGCTCTCATATCTTTCTAGCTCTCAGTACAATCCTCACAGATGCTCACAGGCAATCCACGATTCTCACAAGCCTTCTCCTCAGCCCTCCAAGCCTCCTATTTCCTTGCGTAGTTACTCTGGGATGATTCTCCTTCACCCAATGGAACACTGCTCTAACACACTATCAGAACCGCACAATCCTCAAGGAACCTTACCTTGACTACATGCCTGAGTTTCCTTTATAGGAGAAAACATGCAATTGATAGTACACTATCCTCGACATTTAGCTCAACTGGGTCTTTCTTAGAATAGACATGCATGAGTTTATGATGAGGGAATATTTAGTTATCTCGAGTACACTGGTTGAGTGCATGCATGCATCAATTGATTGATAACTCACAATTAGTTCCTCAAATAGTTTGGAACTAATTTAACTGGACTTAACTCGGTAAACTAAGTTAACTAATTACAACTCAAATATAAATCAATCTTATCTCCTTAATTAAGGGATAATATCCTTAATTTAAGGGATAACTGTTGCTTGAATTCACAAAGACTTTTAACTTGAATTTCTCCTTGCTAATTAATCCAAGATGAATCAATTAATTATTTTCAAGCAGCTGGTGAGACTAAATTCGAATTTTAATTCTGAATTTTAATTCAAGGACAAATTAAAATTGGAATATACTGGATTCTATTTTTATCATTTCTTGTTGCTATTTTTAACACCCACCAGCTGTGTTTCCCTCTCAAAATGTGGGTTTACATAAATCACCCACCCACCAACTGCGTTTCCCTCTCAAAAGGTGTAAACAAAAGAAACGTGCCTAAAGTCTTCAAGCCTCCAGGCATGAAAATATTTTTAATATGAATGCAAAGTTGTGTTAGAAAAATATAGGAAATTTAATTTTCATAGAGGGGAAGAGAGTTATGATTTTCGCCAAGCTACTTTCGCGCAACTAGCTTCACGCATCGTGGAGCTGATTTTGTACAGCTACCTTCATGCACTGCGGAGCTATTTCACAGACTTGGATTTCGCGGACCTGGATTTCGCAGAGCTATTACATAGACTCAAATATAAACAAGATAAGGTTGGAGCAACACAATAAAAACTTAGTATTGAATTCTAAAACATGAAAATACATTCACATGAGGCTACGACTCATTCACCAAGTAAAAACAAAAATTTCACGCGAAATAACACACAGTAAAATACAGTAACTGTTGTTTTCATGCACCCACCAAAATTTTCTCCACCATTTTCTCCTCAAAGACTTGCGCTCTCTTCCTCTCCAACTCTCTTACTCTCTAACCTATCAAAATGAATTTTTACATTCATATTTAACTCAACATATAATTTTACATTTAATTCATGACAGAGCGAAATTAATATGATGTTGTTGTTGAGTGTGATCAGAATCATGCAGGTGTTTCTGGAGTGTGGGAAATAGTCGCTAAATAAATGCTTGTCCATATCTATTTACTAAAGTACATTAACTACGTAAAATTCCTTGTTGCATTTCAGAATGGTTCACGTCTCGCTTCAATCCTTCCATCCTCAAACAAAGACGCAACCTGCAAAAATACATCTCAGAAGTATGGATGTTGTCAGGTTGTTTATTGCGGTGGTTGAGATTATTATCTCCAACACTCCACCTTAATCACAATTTCCACCATTAACAATTCCCAAACAGTTTCTGAGATAAACAAAACTTTCACCTGCGAGTGGCTTTGTGAAAATATTAGCAAATTGTTCGTGCGACCTGCAGTGTTGCAATACAATTTCATCATTGTTAATAAACTCTATAATAAAATAATATTTAGCATCAATATTCTTGGTCCTCTTGTGGAAGACATAATTCTTTGACAATGAAATTGCTGAGGTGTTGTCACAGAAAATAGTTGTCGCTCCCTCTCGGTCATGACAAAGATCCCTTAACATCCTTCTCATCCAAACTGCCTAACATGTTGTTGCTATTGCCGCGACATACTCAGCTTCTGCTGTTGACAGTGACACTATTGGCTGCTTCTTGGAGGCCCATGAAATGGCTCCAGAACCCAAATGAAAAACATATCCTGACGTGCTCTTTCTGTCATCGAAACTGCATGCCCAATCACTATTAGTGTAACCAACCAACCCGAAATCACTTGTTGCTATGTACAAAATGCCATACTATTTTGTTCCATTGACATACCTCAGAATCCTTTTCGCTACTTGCCAGTGTGTCTCTTTGGGTGTCTCCATGAACCTTGACACCAAACTTACTGCATATATTATATTCAGCCTAGTGGCGGTCAAATACATCAAGCTACTTATCATGCTTTTGTATAATATCGGATTGGCATTGCTGCTGCAATCGTCTTTGCTCAACTTCAACCCTCTGACAGTTGGAGTTGGTGCGGACTTGCTATTTTGCATTTTAGACCTCTCCAATATTTCTGCCACATACTTTTCTTGAGAGATAAAAATGTCATTTTTTGTTTGCTTCACTTCTATGCCCAAAAAATATCTTAACAATCCTAAGTTAGTTATTTCAAATTCACTCTTCATGGCTTGTTTGAAATCAGTGACGAGGAAATCATCACTGCCTGTAAAAATCAAATCATCTACATATAAGATGACAATGAGAATCTTACCTTTTCTCTCTTTGATGTAAAGAGTAGGCTCACTGTCACATTTGTCGAAACTATTGTCCAACAAGTAAGCATCTATTTTGATGTACCATGTGTGTGGTGCTTGCTTCAACCCATAAAGAGCTTTCCTCAACCGATAAACTTTGTCTTCTTGGCCTTCAATCTCATAACCAAGCGGTTGTGTGACATACGCTTTCTCTTTCAACACTCCATTCAAGAACACTGATTTTACGTCCATTTGATACACTCTCCATTTGTGTTGTGCGGCAATCGCCACAACTGCATGCACTGTCTCCATCTACACGACTGGTGAAAACGCCTCCGCGTTATCTCTTCCATGCTATTGCTTGTATCCTTTGACAACTAGTCTTGCTTTGTGCCTTTCAATCTTTCCTTGAATGTTGCTTTTGGTCTTATAGACCCATGTCACTCGAATAACATGTTTTCCTTTTGGAAGGCTCACTAACTCCCATGTGTCATTCCTTTCTATTGCTTCTATTTATTCCTCCATTGCCACAACCCATTTTTCTTCTTTGAATACATCTTCAAAGTGGATTGGGTCATCTACATGAAAAATAATGCAAATAAGGAATTTAGACCTGCGCCACTATCAACTTCCTCTTGCTCATAAATTTCATTTAAATTTATGAACTTTGGTCTTCTTGTGATTGTTGAAGATGGGCTTGACAGGTCACTTGGTGTCGTGCTTTGGGGTGTGCTTGGAGAAGCACTTGCTTGGCTGCACGAAACTATCCCATTATTTATTGATGGCGTTGCTTGTTGCCAACTTTGTTGTGCTTGAATAGGAGTAGAGGGAGTCATTGTTGAGGAATTACTTGTTGCTGTTAATTCCTCTTTGTCCTCATGTGGTATACATGCTTTGACATTGACTATCTTTTCTAAACTTCCATCCCATGCTTCCTCTTCTATGAACTGCACATCTCTGCTGATTATGAACTTCTTAGTTGATGGATTGTAGATCTTGTATGCCTTGGATTCATCATTATATCCAACAAATATACATTTCTCCCCCTTTCTGTCCAACTTCTTCCTTAACTCATCAGGGACATGTGCATAGGCCACACATTTAAAATCTCTCATGTGAGTGACATTTTGTTTTCTTCCACTCCATGCCTCTTCAGGAACAATGTTCTGGATGCTTTTTGTTTGGCATCTATTCAAGATATATGTTGTACAAGCAACAACTTTAGCCCAGTAGTCATTTAGAAAATGGTTTGCCTTCAACATACTCCTTTCCATCTCCATAATGGTCCTATTCTTCCTTTCTGCCACACCATTTTGCTACGGTGTATATCTTGTTGTAAATTTCTTGTGAATTCCATGCTCCTTGCAAAATCGAAGGAAGTCATTTGACATGTATTCTCCACCTTTGTCAGTCCGAAGGAATTTGATGTGGTGTCCACTTTGCTTTTCAATAAGAGCCTTGTATTGGTGAAAGCACTCAAACACTTCAATTTTCTGTTTTAGGAGAAAGACCCATGTCTTCCTTGTGTAGTCATCTATGAAGGTCAATACGTAGTGGTTGCCACCAATTGATGGTGTCTGCATTGGTCTACATAAATCAGAGTGGAAAATCTCCAAAGGTGCCTTTGCCCTCACTAACTTTCTTGCTGGAAATGTCTCTCTCTATTGCTTGCCCAAGATACATCCTTCACATATGCTGTTTGGTTTTTCTATGAGTGGTAAACCCTTCACCATGTCTTTCCTATGCAGCAAATTCAAACCTCCAAAGTTGAGATGTCCAAATCTCAAGTGCCATAACCAGTTTTCATCTTTTACCTCTGCTTGAAAGGTTACTTGTGTGACAACTGCCTATTTTCTTCCATCTTCTCGCTAGTTCATAGATAGTTGTGCTTGTGCACCTTCTTTCTGCAAATTTGATATTATTTTTAGGGGAAACATTCTATTGTTTGTCATCTCAACCTTTGCAATCAACTGTTTGCTTGGAGGCCTATCCAAAATTGTGCACACATCATTTTTGAAGAAGGCATTGTAGCCTTTCTGCATGAGTTGTCCAACGCTCATGAGATTATGTTTAAGACCGGGGACAAAGTAAACATCTGAGATGTATTTATTCTCCTTCTTTTTTGTTAGGATATTAACTTTTCCTTTTCCCATGATAGAGACTTTGCTCTCAGTCCCTAATTTCACTTCAGATTTCACACTTTCATCTAGATCAGAAAACATTTCTATGTTTCCTGACATGTGGTTGCTACACCCTGAAAATAGATACCATATATCACTCTGTTTTTTTTGTGCTACATTACAAGCTAAAAACATGCTATCATGGTTTTGATTTTCTCTTCTGAAATTTACACTTGGTTTGTTACTAATTTCGTATTGATTCTTTCTCTATTCATTTGCATAATGACCATACTTCTTACAATAATGACATTGAACTTGAGATTTATCATACCTCTAACCTTGTGCTTGATTTTGGCTTGGGCCTTGACTTGGACTTTGATTTCCGCCTCTTCCACTTGAGCTTGAAGGGCTGCTTCTTCCACCTCTGTGTGGGCTTCTTCCTCTTCCTCTAGCATATGATCTTTCCCTGCCTCGACCTTGACCAAATGATACTTGTGTCTTGAAGGCATACTCCAATGAGGAGCTTGCTTCTTTATTCAATCTATGTTCATGAGAAATCAGTGATGCATTAAGCTCGTCCACTGAGAACTGCGAGAAATCCTTTGTCTTTTTTATGGCCACAACAATGGCCTCAAACCTTGCTGGGAAACTTCTCAAAACTTTATCAACTATTCTTCTTTCCTCAAGTGTCTCACCATGAGACTTGATTTGAGTAACTAGCCCACTTACATGTGTAAAAAATGAGTCTATATTCTCAGGCTGTTTCATACAAAGTGTTTCAAAATCTCTCCTCAACATTTGCAGCTTTGCTGTCTTGACTTTTGCCATGCCTTGGTAGGCTATCTGAAGGGTGTCACATGCTTGCTTGGACTTCATTGTTGCTGCAACCCTTGGGAAAATACTTTCATGAATTGCTTGGAAAATATAAAATAGGGCTTTTGAATCCTTCTTCATGTTGTCCCTTAACAAATCTTTTTCTTGTTGAGATAAGGCATTGTATGCTACTGCATCTGCTGGTTCTTGAAAACCATTCTCCACCAAATACCAAATGTCTTGAGAAGAAAACAGGGCCTTCATTGTAATAGCCGAATAATCATAATTTTGGCTATTAAACTGAGGTATTTGAGGATTAGTGAAGCTTGTGCTTTATGTTGCCATTTCTAAGCGTAAAAAAAAAACTTTCTACCTGCTGGTAAATATGCTAAAAACAATCTGCCTTTAAAACAATTCTTACTACTAATAAAAACACTTGCTTTTACACTAACAATATTTAACCTGCTCCGATACCATGTTAGAAAAATTTAGGAAATTTAATTTTCGCGGAGGTGCAGAGAGTTATGATTTTCGCAAAGCTACTTTCGCACAGCTAGCTTCGTGCACTGCGGCGATTTTTTCGCACAACTACCTTCACGCACTGCAGAGCTATTTCACAAACTTGGATTTCGTGAACCTGGATTTTGCGAAGCTATTACACAGACTCAAAGATAAACAAGATAAGGTTGGAGCAACACAATAAAAACATAGTATTGAATTCTAAAACATGAAAATACATTAACAAAGTACATTAAATGCTTTAAATTCCTTGCTGCATTTCACAATGGTTCACATCTCACTTCAGTCCTTCCATCTTCAAACAGAGACACAACCTGCAAAAATACGTTTGACAAGTATAGCTGTTGTTAGGCTGTTTATTGTGGTGGTTGGAATTATTATCTCCAACAAGTTGTACCTTAGTGCTCAACAAGTTGTACCTTAGTGCTTAGCAAATTGTGGTTTTTTAACCTGTGAACCTAGCAACCTAGCACGGGGTGCATCGTTGGGAGTTTATCATTATAATTTTATCCATCAATTAGATTCGAATTCAAATTCACGTGGTCATGGATGCCAATTCCCTTACCTTTACTAGCGGGATGTTCCCCCTTACAACAGATGTAAAGCACCTTGCAACAAAACTCAACCATTCCACTACACAGATGATAGGTATACATAGGGTGAACAATAGAATATATTATTCAGCCTTAGCTTTTTTGGTTCTCTCTATTTTCATGAAATCCCTTAGAGATCCTTACAATCCTTACACTGGTTCTATCTCAAAACGGGTACGAGTAAAGTTAATCATTTACAATTTAGTCATGGGTAATCCTAATGAAGAAATGAGAATCCCCACAATATGAGGAAAACACAATCAAAAGAGAGCCTGGTAAGTTGTAACTCTCAAAACAAGGTTTTAAATCTGTATCTAATTAAACGACAGTGTTGCTTTCCCTAAGCTTGGCCAATAGGGTGAACTGCTAATATCTAGTAGCATCCCCTATTGTAACTTATTTAACTCTGAGATTATACTGATGAAATGGCTATAAACGATATTACGGTATATTTCCGTGAAAATCTAATCTCCTAGCTTGACAGTCAGATGAGTAGCATGTACAACACTGCCCTTTTCAATGATTAGTCAGATGAGTAGCATGTACAACACCATGCCCTTTTCAATGATTAATATATTGAGTTTTGACGTTGATGATAAATGCAACCAAACTATGAGGATCTTAGTCATATGAGCATAGAGTCGAAAAGATGTGAAATAGGAATATGCTTTCAAGTGAATTTTATTTCTAAAATTGGATGTGTTCGTTCATTATTTCAGAAAAAGTTGAAAGTCGAAATAAGAAATTGTCTTTATTGATTAAAGACACAAATTTGCAAATCTAACAAGCTCATAGCACCTCTCTCTTTCGGTGACCTTTTGAGTGTATGATCTCCAGGTACCATGATTTCCAACTTCTATATGCCTGCTCAGTGCTGCATATGCCCCTTCTCGCCAAGCTAATTCACACTCCAATAACTTGCAAGTTGCAGATTTGCAGCCAAGCAATAAGATAATTGTGTTGTTGGAAAGGTAAAGAACTTCTTTCACCAACCTACGGTACCAATTAATTGAAACTTGTTAAGTCCGTAGCCTCACAGCAAGTTTCCGTACTATTGAACTTCAATTTTACATACACTCATTTAAAAGGTTTTTTTTTGGTTTGCATTACAGATTATGAACTTGTGTTTTTCAAATTTAAGCAAAAACAAAATACCAGCAATAAAACAGGACAGAACCCTCCAGCAGTGTCGCTCGATGCAAACAAGGCGTTACCCCACCACGGTTTTTTTTCTTTCACAACCCCTTGGAATCTACGTGGCTGGAAGGAGTCAGCTTACAAAATTCGAAGGTAACGCTGGACATGAACCGTATATCCTTATATACGTATAAAAGGTTGAAACTGGTCATTTTTTTACATCCGGTCAATATGACATTTAAAAATATTACCAGTCAAAAATAACATGTATATTTTGAAACCGAAAGCATTTGACGTCTAAAAAGGCAGAAAACTTGTAAACGGGTGTCAAATTTAACCCTTGACTGGGATGGATGACTTCAAAGATGTGAATGAGTGAGTCGGCTACTGGAGTCACGACAGCGCAGGAGATCTCTTAATATGTCCAAGCTGAACTCCGCCACCTGTTATGGCATGAGTTTCAAAGATAATCGTGGACCATTATTTTATATTCACGTCGCATCCTTACCTGACAAGCGAGATGTTAAAGATAAGCGATGATATGATCACTCCGCTTGAAAATACAAATCTTGGTATCCGTGTAATTCATGGTGATCGCATCATTTAATTGACGGCTGAAGACGTGAGAGGTCAGGTCCAGAAGCTTATCCTGTGCCCCACGGGAGAGCGCAAGATGAAATACACATAAAACTGGATGATATCAAGTCGTTTTCGCAAGCGAAGAATCCGATTGCATGACGAATTCAACCCTAAAAGCTGGCAAGAAGGAGATACCTACAGACGACTCTAGTCCGAGTCGTTCATGTGCATCTTATCGTATCCCCCAAGGGAGAGCGCAAGATGGAATCATGGAATACCTAATGAACTGGTCGATGTCATGTCTTTACACCGATTTTCTGACAAATTCAACCCAAAGAACCGACAATAAAGAGACACTTGCGCAAGTCCGACTAATTGCTGGAGAGCCACACTTCAATCGTGCACCCTAGTCCCAACAAAACTAATAATCATCACTTAAACATCTGCTTTCCATGCAGGCAAGAGTTAAATCTATAATTTATAATACTCTATGTAGGCAAGAGTTAAATCCATAGGAAATTAAATTTATAATACTCTATCATCTTTTTGTATTTTCTTTAAGGCCATGAGCGGTTATTCGTTTCATCGAAATTTAAAAAACTTAATTCAAATATGAACAACATTATATTTATTTGAATTTGAATATATCAGGTTGACTGGCAATTTAAGGAGGGACTTCAACTCTCTACCTAATTATAAGCTAGTTATACTGCAACCTTTATTGCAACTCACAACCCTTGAATAAGATCCAGAGTTTGAGGGGATTCTTGCTCAAGGGAGAATTCACACTAGGGCTAGGTCAAATACTCAGGAGAAGGAGTCAATTGTTGAGATGTTTTGACAACTACTATCTAGTAATAAGCACCATAGTGCCTCACTTACTCTCTAAGATCAGTCATAGTGATTCACTCAAGGTCTAGGTAGGCTATTTCTTAGTTTGAGGAGAATAAATTCATTATATAGGTGGCTTAACAATTGTGTTTTCAAGGAAAGCATTGCAAGAGGTTATAGTCCACTATTCAAGTGGTTTAATAACCTCACAACAAGCACCACACTGGTTCATCTTACCTTGTTGAGTGGTTTATCAACTTTACAACAAGCACCCAAGTGGTTTATTAGCCCTTTCAACAAGCATTAAGTGGTTTAATTCTCCACTGAACTTCCCACCAACCAATCAAGCTTAGACACACAATCTAGGGCCTTGAACCTAGGGATACTTCCCAATCATATAGCACCAACTTAGGAATATTTCAACCCAAAAGTTAGTCTTCTCCTTTTTTGCTGAGCTCTGTCCCCCTTTTTAGGCATTATTCTTCATCCATGTCTGCTATGTGAACTCACTTGCATCTTCTATTCATATCTCTGCAATCTCTTCTCAATTGTCTCTTATTCTCTTGTGTGTGTGTGTGTACTTTGTTAGGTTTGCCATTTATCTTTTCACTCTCGAGACAACTGTTCTTTGAATCAATCCTCAAGAAGGAAGCATGGATGGGCACTGTCCTATAACCTTGTTTCCCACTCCAAAACTTTTGCCCACCCCAAAAATTTAATTTCTATCATTGTAAGAAGCGTCATGGTTAGGTGATAGGTAAGGGGATTAAATGGGATGGTGTGGCCTACTCACAAAAATTCCTTAGTAATACCAACAATTCATGCAACATTCCCCTCAAAGTTTTAATCTATGTCCCTCCCTTCAATCAACCATCAACTTTTTTTACTTGAGTTTTTTTACATATGTCCCCAAAATTTACATAGGGATATTTACAATCACGGGGTGCAAAAGAAATGGTTGTTGCAAATCCCTCCCCCTTAAGAGAACAACGTCCTCCATGTTCTATAAATATCACACAACAATTAACCATTGAGCTTTATATTTACAACATTTACATATGCATATTTTACACATTAAAAGAAAATGGGTAAGAGATATTTCTTTGATCTTTCATTTTTCAGGTTGCTTTATTTGGTCCAAAGTGCTTCCATTGCATCTCAACCTACTCTATTATTTAATTTAGGAGTGTAATTTGTTTTTTGTCCAAGATACATAGTGGTTTCGTTGGAATTCTCTTGTGAATTTTCAACTATAGCATAGACTGATCCAAAACATGATTTGTGTCATGTACATGCTTATTAAGTAAATAAATGTGGAAAACATCATGTGGATTGACTATAGGTGGTAAGACCAATCTATAAGCCATTGTCCCACTCTTTCAAAAATTTGAAATGGTCTAGAAAATATAGGTGTCAACGTAACACTAGACCCCACTTTTAGTGAGCTATTTCTTAGCATGATGTAGAGATATACATGCTCTTCCACCTGGAATTCCTTGTGCATTCTTAGTTGATATGCATAACTCTTTTTTCTCTCCTGGGATGCCTTCAATTTCTTCTTGTAGTGGAGCACTTATTTTCCCATTTCCTTCAACATGTTCACCCATTTACCACCCTATCCACTCGATCATCCTAGTTAATAGGAATCTTACATTTTATGCCATATAAATCTTCGAAAGGGCTCATCTTTAACGACTCTTGGCACTTGTTTTTGTAGGAAAATTCAACTAGTGGTAGGAATTCTTTCCACCTCTTTGGCTGATGCATGATATACATCTTCAACATGTCCTTTAATATTTTGTTTACTCTCTCAATTTGGTTATTAGTCTAAGGATGATACGTTCTATTAAAATCTAGTTGGGTTCCAAAACCAAAAAGCAATGCCTTCCAGAAATTGGAAGTAAACTTGACATCTTAATATGAAATTATCTTCTTAGGTATGCCATGCAATTTGATTTTTCCTTCATGAAAATATGAGATATATCAATGGTTTTGTGGGTGAACCTGAAAAATATGAAACTCATTTCTTTACTCAATTTATCCACTGCCACCTTAATGGCATCGTGCTTCTTGGGTGTTCTTGGCGATCGTGTGATGAAGTCCATAGATATGACTTCCCACTTCGATGCAGAAATGGGGATTGGTTTTAGTAGTCCCAATGGGTGTCTACGTTCCACTTTGACTTGTTGACATTTTAGGCACCTTGAAATATATTTAGCAACTTCTTTCATCAAATCCATCCAATAATATATTTTCTTCATTGTTGTTATCATTTTCTGATAACCAAGATGACATGACTAAGATCTTTTATGAAACTTGTCCAACATGAGCTTCTTCAAGTTTCCCATACAAGGTACATACCATCTATCGTTGAGATTCAACATTTCATCGTGCACATCACATGTGACAAAAGAAAGTTTATATCTCTCAATGAACACAGAGGTGGTAATTTCACTTTTGGTAATAATGCACAAACAATAATAACAAGTAAAAGGACAATGGTTTTGGAAAAGGGAAATACCGAGGCTCAAAATATGTTATATGTATATGGTCTTAAGCATATTATTTTAAGTGTCAATTGGATGTGTAACTAAGGACATGGAGTTATATTCAGGTTAGATAGTTGTGTAGTAAAGGAGGTAGATTCAAGAAAAACTATAGTGAAAGGAGTGAGGGCTCCAAGCCATGTTTATGTGCTAAAAGGTAGAAAAGAAAGTTGTTATGTGGTAAAGGATGATGAGAGCTAGTCATGGCATAAGAAACTGGGAAACATCATCTTTGATCATTTAGTAAAACCCAGCAAAAGGGAGGTAGCAATCTATTTTCACGAGGTCTCAAAACCACATAACAACATTTCTAAATCATGCTTATTCAGGAAGCAAACTTGAGTACAGTTCAAATAAAAGGAGCATACCACAATACAACCTCTAGAAATCATTCATACTGATGTCGGTGGCCTCATTAGAAAATAGTCCCCATGAGGTGAGGGTGTTGGGTCCCTATAATACTAGTGATTACCCCATTACTATTGTAGTTATACCCCTTATTTATATTGTTGTGCCCATATTACCCCCATATTGTTATTTCTGTGCCCCATAGAATCCCTCTATTGTTATTTTTGTGGCTTTATATTATTATTGTTAGGTCGGCTGGATTATATTGTGACTCCTTAGACTCCTATATATAGAAAGGAGGTTTTGTCATTTGTATCATCCAAGAATTGTTCATTTATGTAATGTAAAGGAGGTTGCCCCCTCGAAGAGGCTGAATTCTAAGGCGTTGATCTATCTTTTCTATCTTTTCTTGAGCTGGTTTCATAACATTTGGTATCAGAGCTTTGGATTCTAGGGTTTCGCTGCTCCAAACAGGTCATCGTGGCATTTTCGCTATAACGTTTTTTCTGTGACGTTTCAGAAGTCGCAAAAAAAACCCATTTGAGAAGAATCGGTGCTAAACCTTGGGTCCGAATTTCAGAGCTTTTCGCGTAATATTTTCGGAGATATGATCTGAGGAAGTTGGCTTTTTGCAGACTCCTGAATTACATTCAAAACAGGTGACCTGGGGAAAATCGTCATAACTCTCTCTCTGAGGATCGGATTGAAATTTCGTAAAAAGGTACAGAAAGAGGACGGACTGTAGTTTCTTGTATGTGTGTTTTAGATTCAAAGGTTGAAACAGTGACTCGTGGCACGTCGTACAATTTCGCTCTACTGAACCAGTCTAAAAGCAAGTCACTGTGGGAGATTTCACATAACTCTTCCTTGGAGAATCCAATTTGGCTCAGACTTGTGGCATTGGAAAGAGGACGCAGAAGGCTACTACAGGTAGCAATTTCAGAACTAGATGATCCGAAATTACAGAGATACATCAGATTCAATATCAGGCTTCTATAAAGTGAAAAAAGGTGTGTAGTTTTTTTTTAATTTTTTATCTAAGCTTGGTTTAACGGAATTCAAAGGGCATAGTAAAGCATTATTATCGGTAACTGATGCCCCGAGGAAAGAAAATGCAAACACCTAGTAAGGAACCTGAAAGCTCTAGCATGACTCATGAAGAAGAGGAAGAAATGCTACATGATATATCAAAATTACAAGAACAAGTGCAACAAATGTCACGCTCACAAAAGCTAACAGAAGCTAAGATAAGTGGCGTAGAATCTAAGATAAATGGCGTGGAATCTAAGATAAATGGCGTGGAAACTAAGATAAAGGGCATGGAAGCTAAGATGGAGGATTCGATGGTAAATTTGAAGATAGATTTGAAGACAGACATGGAAGAATTGAAGAAGTTGCTACAAGAAAGGGTCACTAATGGTGAAAAGGTAGTAAAGGAAACTCATGATGAGAACAAAAGAAATGTTAATCATGATTCCATAGACTCTAATGTTGGATCGAAGACTCACCATGTTCCAAAAATCGATATGAGGAAGTTTGATGGCAAGGATCCCGCCACATGGATATTACAGATGGAGCAATTCTTCGATCTCAATAATGTGCAAAACACACAAAAGGTACGTATGGCAACTTTATATTTGGAACCAAATCAGTTTGTATGGTATCAATGGCTTTGTTCTCGTAAACAATTTATCACTTGGGCAATTTTTACGGAAGAATTGATAGCACATTATGAGGATACAAAAAGCAACACTTTTTTTAGCCAATTGATAAGTCTCAAACAAAAGGGTTCAATAATGGAGCACATTGAGGAGTTCCAAAAATTGAACATAAGGGTAAAAGATATTCCAGAGGAGCATAGGATTGATGTGTTCATAGGGTCTTTAAAGGATAATATCCAACATGATGTGCGCCTTTGGGAACCTGATTCATTAGAGAAGGCATTCAGGTTAGCAAGAAAAATGGAAAGCAAAATTATGGCAACTAGGAAGCATACCATTCACAACTATAAAGATGGAAGTGTTGTTGCCCATAGTCTTCCACAACCTACAAGGTTGACACCACAACAATTGGAAGAAAAAAGAGCAAAAGGGCTTTGTTACAATTGTGATAGCAAATACACAAAAGGTCATAAGTGTGCTGAGAAGAAATTATTCTACATAGATTGTGAAGAGGAAGAAGAAAAGGAGCAAGAAAGGTCAAAAGAAGAGGATATATTCCAGGAACAAAGCCTAGATGAAGAAAAAATAAATCCGACCATATCTTGTAATGCATTGGCGGGAATTACCACTCCTCAAACCATCAAGATAGAAGGACAAATCAAGAAGAAAAAGGTAATAGTGTTGATTGATTCAGGAAGCACCCACAATTTTATTCATTGTAGGGTAGCAAAAGAATTGAATTGCTTCCTATATCCAGCACCAGAGTGTCAAGTGATGATTGCAAATGGAGGAACAATAAATTGCTCTGGAAAGTGCCATAATATCAAGCTATCCATGGGAGAATATGTATTGACTAGCCCAATGCTTTCCATTCCAATGGGAGGTGTGATGTTGTACTAGGAGTCCAATGGCTACAATCCTTGGGTACAATAGCTTTTAATTTTCAAGAACTTTTCATCAAATTTTCTTCGGAAGGAAAGGAAGTTGAATTAAGGGGTATTGCAGGGAAACCAGGAAAGATAATCAGCTCTAATGGTATGACAAAGCTTCTAAAAAAGGAGCAAAGAGGTGTAATTGCACAATTATGTTCGCTAGATGTTTCCACATTGGAATCATCTATTTCTCCAGATCTCCAAAAAGTCTTGGACAATCATTCCAAGGTATTTGAGACTCCCAAAGGTCTCCCACCTATGCGTGATCATGATCATGCTATTCATCTGATTCCAGGAAGTGTTCCTCCAAACATCAGGCCGTACAGATATCCCTATGTCCAAAAAAGTGAAATTGAACGTATGGTTGCAGAAATGCTAGAGGCTGGTATAATTCAACCGAGTCAAAGTTCTTTCTCAGCTCCAGTAGTATTGGTGCACAAGAAGGATGGATCATGGCGCATGTGTCCAGATTATAGGGAGCTCAACAAGCTCACTATTAAAGATAAGTTCCCCATTCCTGTCATTGATGAATTACTGGATGAATTGCATGGATCAATTTACTTCACCAAGTTGGATCTTCGTTCAGGATATCATCAAATCAGAATGAAGATTGAAGACATTCCAAAAACGGCATTTAGAACTCATGAGGGTCATTATGAATTTTTGGTCATGCCTTTTGGCCTTACCAATGCACCTTCAACATTTCAAGGTTTGATGAATTCAATTTTCAAACCATTCCTTAGAAAATTTGTGTTAGTATTTTTTGATGATATACTAATCTACAGCAAGTCTTGGAAGGATCATGTTGAACATGTTGACAGGGTGCTACAACTATTGGAGGAGAAACAATTATATGCAAAAAGATCCAAATGTTTCTTTGGAGTCCAGGAGGTGGAATATTTGGGTCATATTGTATCTCATGAAGGAGTTAAGGTAGACCCTAGCAAAATTAAAGCCATTAAGGAATGGAAAATCCCCACATCCATAAAGCATCTGCGAGGATTTCTTGGGTTGACAGGGTATTATCGCAAGTTTGTTAAGAATTATGGGAGAATAGCAGCACCTCTAACAACATTATTGAAGAAAGATTCATTTTCATGGACTTCGGAAGCAACAAAGGCCTTTGAACATCTTAAAGAGGCAATGTGCCAAGCACCGGTCTTAGCTACACCGGACTTCACAAAAACCTTTATTGTGGAATGTGATGCTTCAGGAAATGGAATTGGTGCTGTTCTAATGCAAGATGAAAGACCCATTGCTTTTGAAAGTCGTCCAATCAAGGGAAAGTTTTTAAGCAAAGCTATTTATGAGAAGGAAATGTTGGCAATACTCCATGCACTTAAGAAATGGCGACCCTACCTAATGGGAAGACACTTCAAGGTAAAAACGGATCATGATAGCCTTAAATACTTTTTAGAACAAAGATTATCCTCTGAAGAGCAACAAAAGTGGGTCACAAAGATGTTGGGTTATGACTTTGAAATCATCTACAAAAAAGGGAAGCAAAATGTGGTGGCAGATGCACTCTCAAGAAAGGATGAGGATGTGGAAGCATTGTTGTGTGCCATTTCTATTATCCAACCAGATTGGATAAACGAAGCAAGGGAGGAATGGAAGAATGACGAAGAAGTGTGGGCACTTATTCGAAAGCTACAACAAGATTCCAGTACTTCTGATACATTTAGCTGGCAAAATGATTCGTTATGGTACAAAGATCGCTTATACCTCTGTAAGAATTCCCAGCTAAAACAAAAGATTCTTATGGAATTGCACACTTCTCCCTTAGGAGGGCACTCAGGATTTTTAAAAACTTACCACAGGGTTAAGAAGGAATTTTTTTGGGATGGCCTTAAATCAGATATTCAAAAGTTTGTGGCGGAATGTTTGGTTTGCCAACAAAATAAAGTTGAAACAATTAAGACACCGGGTCTATTACAACCTTTATCCATTCCAAGCCAACGTTGGGAGGAGGTTTCAATGGATTTTATCACAGGTTTACCCAAGTCTGAGGGAAAGAGTGTCATCATGGTGGTAGTTGACAGACTTACCAAGTATGCACACTTTTGTGCATTATCACATCCATTTAAAGCCAGTACAGTTTCTACTGCATTTATGGAAACAGTTCAAAAGCTACATGGAAACCCAAAGATTATTGTAAGTGACAGAGATCCCATTTTCACTGGAAATTTTTGGACAGAATTATTTTCTTGTCTTGGTACTCAGTTAGCTCATAGCTCATCTTATCATCCTCAATCTGATGGGCAAACTGAGATAGTAAACAAATGTTTGGAAGGATATCTTCGTTGCTTTGTATCTGATAAACAGACACAATGGGTCAAATGGTTGCCTCTGGCTGAATGGTGGTATAACACTTCCTTCCATACAGCAACAAAAATGACCCCATTTATGGCACTTTATGGGTATCAACCACCATCCATCACATCATATTTAAGAGAAAATTCTAAGGTTCAGGCAGTGGAACATCACATCGAACATCAACAACAAGTCCTCCAACTCTTAAAGGATAACCTCGTGTTGGCACAAAATAGAATGAAACAACAGGCAGATCAACATCGCAGTGAAAGAAGTTTTGATGTAGGTGATTGGGTATTCCTACGGCTACAACCATATAAGCAAATGTCCCTAAAGCAAGCTAAGAAGGATAATAAATTATCACCAAAGTATTATGGTCCGTACAAGGTGTTGCAAAAGATTGGTACTATGGCATACAAATTGGAGCTTCCTGCAGCTTCTCGATTGCACCCAGTTTTCCATGTTTCATGTTTAAAGAAGGTTATAGGTGACAAGCTCCCAATTCAAACAATATTGCCAGAACTTGACGAGGAAGGAAAAATTATATTGGAACCGGAAGCAGTCACAGAAACAAGAACTCGACAGCTACGAAATCGATCAATTTCAGAGTATCTTATCAAGTGGAAGAACTTATCCGCTGAAGATTCCACATGGGAGGATGAGAATTTTATGCAGAAGTATCCAGAACTACTCAAGCGTTGAGGACAACACTTTTTTGAAGGAGAGGGGCATGTTGGGTCCCTATAATACTAGTGATTACGACATTACTATTGTAGTTATACCCCTTATTTATATTGTTGTGCCCCTATTACCCCCATATTGTTATTTCTGAGCCCCTTAGAATCCCTCTATTGTTATTTTTGTGGCTTTATATTATTATTGTTAGGTCGGCTGGATTATATTGTGACTCCTTAGACTCCTATATATAGAAAGGAGGTTTTGTCATTTGTATCATCCAAGAATTGTTCATTTATGTAATGTAAAGGAGGTTGCCCCCTCGAAGAGGCTGAATTCTAAGGCGTTGATCTATCTTTTCTATCTTTTCTTGAGCTGGTTTCATAACAGAGGGCTACTTCTTGCTATTAATTGATGATTTTACTAGGATGACCTAGATTGGTCTACTTAAAGAAAAATACTAAACATTTGAGAAATTTAAAATACTTAAGGCACACATAGAGAATGTTATGGATATGAAGATCAATGTTTGAGATCGGATCGAGGAGGAGAATATACCTTGGATGAATTCTATGTTTTCTATGGGAAATTTGAGAGAAAGAAGAATTTCTCAGTTATAAGGACCCCACAAAAAAATGGTGTTGTTGATAGGATTAAAGGATGCTCCAAGAAATGGCTAGGGCTATGCTCTATGAAGCAAAATTGTCGCATACCTTTTGAGGAGAAGGTGTACAAACATTAGTCAATATTCTAAATAAGACACATATAATATCAAAGAATATTAAAACACCATAATAGTTATGGTATGGAAAATAAACTTCCATAAAGCATTTCAAAATTTTTGGGAGAAAATGTTAAATTAAGAAAAATAAAGATAATCTTGGAAAGTTTAACTCAAGAGCAGACAAAGGAATACTATTTGGCTATTCTTATAGAAGAAAAGGATACAAATGCTACAATAAATGACTGCGTAAAATCGTTGAAAGTAATTATGTAAGGATTGATGAGGCTTCAATATATAGAGGAAAACAACAACCCAAAAATGTTTTGATCAACTATCAGGTTGAAGATGAAGAAGAAGATTAACAATGAAAGCTTGAGCACCATGAAGAAGAAGACAATGGAGCTGATCCGCAAGCTGCTAAAACTCCATCAAGGTATGCATACAAACATGATCCTGAAAGTCAAATTTTAGGAAATAAAGTAGTAGGATTTTAGGCAAGGAAGTTTGTAGGCTCTCCTAGCCATGCCAATTTTTCTTTGTTGTCCATAATATAACCTAAAGACTTTGATCAATCTATTCAAGACCAATATTGAATTAAGGCCATGGATAAGGAAATAGATCAAATTCAAGAGAACCAAACTTGGAAGTTGGTACCAATACCTAGGGATAAGAATGTGATACGTACCAAGTGGGTTTCCAAGAATAAACTAAATGAGGATGATCAAGCCATGGGGAATGAAGCAAGACTTGTTTGCAAAGGATATTCTCAAGTGGAAGGTGTGGATTTCGAGGGAAATTTTGGTCTAATTTCCAGAATTGAGGAAATCAAAATGTTCTTGGCTCTTACATGTTGTAATAACTTTAACATATATCAAGTGGATGTCAAATTGAATTTTCTTAATGGAGAAATTAAAGATGAATTCTATGTTGAACAACCTGAAGTTTTTCAATTGAAAGATAAAGAAAATATGCGTGCAAGTTGAATATCGAGTTGTATGTGCTAAACAAGCTTCTAGAGCATGGTATCACAAACATGATGAATATCTCCAACAATAACGTTTTAGAATAAGAACATCAGATAACACTATAACAAATACCTGTGATTAGCTTCCTCTTTAGCTCCCAAATTTTTTTCTTCAATTGTTTGTTTTAGTGTATTTTATCCACCTTTTTGAAAAAAAAACACTATTTATTAGGATGGCGCTATCTTTGACATGTTTTCCACTGATCATAGCTAGGCGGAATTGAAGCCGACGTTTTTTTGTGCCAAAGTTAATGCCAACTTTAGCACTGACGTAAACACCCATTTTAACCTATTCTCAAGTTCTTGATGTAGCTTCATGTATAGATTCCCGTGTAACATCCTATTTTTCTCCTCGTTATGGCACTTTTTGCACCCACTTTAGGTTCCGTTTTAGCTTTTGTTTTTGCTTCCTGTGTAATGTCATATTTTTCTCCTCGTTATGGCATTGTTTTTAGTGTCCACTTTAGCTTCCTTTTTAGCCACACATGAAATATTATATAGCATTGATCTAGTCACTTTCCTTGCACTTCAGGTACGTTTGATTGCTATTTACTTGTAGGATCTAGATTTAAGTGATGATACGATTTTTTTCTGTTACACATGCCGAGGATGGATTTTGTAATTAAGTTGGGGGAGGTGTGTACTATTTCTATCATATGATACAATATGATTGTACCCCAATTCAATAATTACCATTTGGATGACGCACAATACACTTATACTAATTCAGTAATTGCCCACTGTCGTCGTTACACCTATCATTTTTGAAAATCAATGTGAATACTTGGAAATTACTTTTGGTAGTTGTCACTTATGATGAAAGTCCTAAATTCAATGAAAGGGTAACCTTAATTATTCCCTTCCCATTTCCAAATTTCATTTGAGTGTTATTCTCTACTATAGAAAGCGTTTGTATGTATCAAGTGCAAACTTGTAATAATTTCTTAAAGGTTCTGAGTAGTAATAATATTTGAAACAACCATGGGAGGAAAGACAATTTGTCATGAACCAAACTCCATTGATGCGGTGCTACACCATCCAAAAGCCCTAGAAATATTTAGGAATGTAGGGTTGTTAGTATACTTTGAGAAGTTCCAGTGTTTTAACGAACAATTTGTTATGGAACTTTCACAAGATCTAGAGGAGTAGCATTCAAAAGTTAGATGATTCATAATTATTGTTACAAAGGACATAATTGCCTCAGGTTTACCTTAGATAGTGGCTTGCTAGTTTTCTAGGAAAATAGCAATCCCAACAGCCAGTGAAAGATTTTTACTGCGAGGAGAGGAAGTAAGGAGCAAGGGGAGAGGTATTGATAAAACATCCCTTCCTCACCCTTGGGATGATGTGGATTTCTTTATTTAGAAGTTGATTATTTTCCCTATTATATGCTAATATTTTATAATATATGGAAAGGATGATGCGTATGGAAAAACATTGAAAGACCTGCTTAACCAACCATGCACTCATCAAGTTAATCATAATTCATTCACTGCAATAGAAGGGAAGCACATGGACTGGTTTATTGAAAAAGTCACATGCACCATGCACTAAAATACAGGAAATTGAAAGTGAAGAACATGAAGTAAGTGTTGAAACAACACCAGAAGATATATAAGTTACACCTCCTAGACAAAGTAGAGAAACTACACTTGCTAGACAAAGAAGAGCGATTACACCTCCTAAACCCCATTGTAGAAACCATAAGAGATGGAGTTCCACAAGAACTTATGTTGGTACATTCGTTGAAGTAAAAATATCATGAAATAAAGAACCTATGGATATATCTAGTGGAGAATCTGAGGATAGTTATTATGGATGTCCTATTGAGGGAGTAGTGCCTAAGGTAGAGACTGTTGAAATAGGGGCACTTGGAACAATGTCAGCTAAAGCAGGGGTTCTTGAAATAGAAATTCTTGGGGAATCTAAAAATGTATTTGAAAAATATTCTCCTATACAAACTGTAGTGAAAAAAGAGGAAATTGAAGAAGCCATTGGGTGGAAAGAATCCCAAGAAGAGAGTGCGGGTAACTGTTACACCATCAACTGCCCCACTATCTTAGTAATGTATTGATACAACATAACCAAAAGAGTTTGAGGGAAAATAGAATGAATAGAAAGAGGACGAATTTGTAAAAGAACATAACCTGACACTTGAAGATCATATTGTTCCACATGAATCAAAGGAAGTTGAGGAATATCAGAAAGAGGAGAGAAAAAAAGAACAAGAAGATGTTTCTTTACTAGGTATGTCTAAAACTGACTTCCTTATTCAATGAATTAATAAATCGTAGGAGGAAAATGATAATTTAAGGAAACAACTTACCATGGTTGAAGGGAAACTTCAATTTAGAAAACAAAATGGATTAGATTATGTGATGGATGTAAGAAAGTGTTGGAGGAAGTAGATTGTG
Organism: Pinus tabuliformis; assembly: GCA_031772625.1. NCBI lineage: Eukaryota > Viridiplantae > Streptophyta > Pinopsida > Pinales > Pinaceae > Pinus > Pinus tabuliformis. The sequence goes on along the minus strand of CM062820.1, from coordinate 1,470,978,672 downwards.
GAAGGCCAACCACTATTTTAGTTGGAATTCAAGTTGGAGAGTAAGATGGATAATTCCAAACTGTTGCTCCATAATAAACTGCTGAAGATGCTACTATTATAGAAGAAAAAATAGTTGAAGTAGAGCACGATGGAGAAAATAGTGTGATATTCCATAAGAACATGTTTATGATGCTACTATTACACAAGAACCAAGCTGAAAGAGAGAAAACTGAAACAAAACAAGCCACTGCTGCACAAGAACCTATCGAAGATTCTGTTGTCACAAAAGAACCAACAACTGAGATAATGTAACCAATGGAGAAAGGGAATGAAGAGATGCTTAAGGAAACTATTGAAACTATCACTATAACAGTAACATATACAACTTAGTTAAAGCCCGAGGAGCCATTTTATTCAACATTTTTTATTGAGGAATTGGAGAAGTGGAGGAAATTATCTATCTTGTTGATAGCTGAAGCTATTCCTCTGAAAAAAAATATAAGGAATTTGTTGATAATATGAAGAGGACATGAGATAAGAAATTTAATGTTCAAGACTTGGTGAGGATTCAGAAAAAAAGAAGCAAGCATTGTTGCAAGTGGAAGAATTGTAAAATGAAGTACAACTATTACAATAGGGAAAGGAGTCTATGTATAAACTTCACAATATATTAAGCTACAAACCTCTTTTTATGTGGTTATCCCCTGTTTTTGCAACAAAAGTGATTCCTTTTTTGATTGACAACCCTCAAGGAGAAAGAACCATATGAGTTAAGGGAAGCTCAAGACTTTTTGTAAACTCTACAGAAGGCCACTTTTCCAGAATAACATCTACTATGTGAATTATATCTACATGACTATGTTTATTTTGGTGAAATATCTCTCAACCTCAAACCATATGTTGGTTGCACAAAGTCATGATAGTTGGAAGGGCTCTAATGATAATGTAACAACTAATGAAGAAAGGGTAAAATTGCTTATTCGAAATGAACCAGTGCCCGTTGAAAGATTTTTGAGGATTTATAGTAGGATATGGGAGTATCGAGACATCAAAAATATGCTAATGGATTTCATAAACAAGGTTTTAGAACGTTGTCTTAGAAGCATTAGAGGGATGAAACATGATGCTTTAGATAGGAGCAGAATTAGATGGGACACTTGTAGGAAGGAGTTATGAGATGAGGACCCTTTTTTTTAATTAATTAATTATATTTTTTTTCTTTTTATTTATTTATTTATTTTTTTTGTCAGAATTTTATCTTAGCACTCTCTATGGTTTTTCAATATGTGGAGTGTGTTAGGAGATGCTAGATTAGTTGGCTTGGACGTAGGTTCATATTTCCTCTTATTTGGCTTCCTACCTATTGGTATCAACATCCATATCATATTACTAATAATTTATGAGAAATGGAATTGGTACTTTCTAAAGGCTACAAAGTAGATGTAAAGGATACTACAGGAGCCTACAATTTTACAGAATTTCTCTCTCAACACATCAAGAACCAGTTGCAAGGGTCTGGATGAGGACATGCAGATACATAAGTTACAGTTTGATGGTGTGTTCATTTCATTTGAATGAGTGTTTCAACATTTGTTGAGAGAATGGTTTCCAGAAGTGTTTTTATTTTATAAATAAGAGTGACAGTGTGACATAGTGGTTTTGTTCTTCATTATGTGTTTATTTCTTGAGAGTGTGAACAAGGTCTGAGAGTGTAACAACTAGAGTGCTGAATTGTTGAGAGTGTGATTACAATGATTGAGTCTAAGATTCATTAGAACTAGTCATCATTCTACCTTGCATATATTTTGCATAATAGCATTGCAATAAAAAAAGCTGCCCATATTGACAAATAATGTGAAGAGTTGTAACTATTTCTCAGAATTAAAAGGACAATTGTTCTACCCAACAACAAGCTGAAGCAAAACCTATACAAAAATTTCACATAACGCAAGTTGAAGAAAAACTTGCAATGTTGTATGACATCTGAAGAATTATTATTGAAGGATCAAAGTAAACATATTATAATTCAAAAGTGTGTAAAATAATTAAATAAATAGTCTACAATTTGAACCAATAAGATTGGTTGATAAATGAAGCTTAGGCATGCATTTTAGTGAAGCAAGGCAATTTTGTCCCGCCTCAAAAAAATGCACCCCCAACCTTCATTTTAAGGCCAAGTTGAATGATTCAACGAGTTTTTTAGTCATAATTAACATTAATTTTGCACATAGAAATTTTGTTTGTGCAAGAATATACCAAGTTGGATCGATTTCATAGGGTTAAAGTGAAGCTTTGTGTGTCTCAAGTAAATGCACACTAGGAGCTATACTTAATTGACTATGTGATAATGACCATTCCAAACTAAATATAAAACCATTTTATGCAACATATCATAGTCATTTTCATAAAGGAAATGTTATACACTAAATCCACGTCTTTAGGAATAACAATTGATCATATTTGCTAATGATCATAGTCGGAACAAATATGCACTCCTAGGCCAAACCAATTACACTCTTGGTAATGAAATTTGAAATAGGACATGATTGGACAATTACTAACATTAGGATATAACCTTGCATCATGTCTGAAAAATATCCTACATAATTATGTTCCCCACTTATACACAACTTTTACATAAGGCAACTCGAAGTAAAACTTAGAAAGTTGTATGAAATCTGAAGTATAAATATTTAAGATCAATGTAATGATATATGTTGGTATCATCCCAAGACCCCTTTTTCCTCCCAAAAACATATCATTTATCCATTCATTTTCATCATATATCCCTTAGAATCCTTGAAAATTGATTATTAATAGTATTATAGTTATTAAATTGCATAGAAATTGATTTAGGGGTTTTATGTTGAAGAATTAGAAGTTTTTGATGAAATGGTTACAGGAAGTTCCCACATCCTGTAATAAGCTTATCGTTTGACATGTGGTGCAGAAGTTGGGCTAGAACGAAAGGCATGGACGAAAAGCAGAATGTCCAAGCATGGACAAACACCTATCTCCCAGCCGAATCGATCCTCCTATATGCGCGGTCAACTCAAGTCAAAGCATGGCACCTGGTAGGAAAAAGCAGCAACAGCAGCTCGTTCTATTTTTATTTGGTTTTTGTTATTTTTGAAAACACTTAGGATAGAAACATTTTGAAAAGGCTTGATGTAATAAAAGCGGCAACAGCCGAATGTACATTCATTGTAGCAATGATATGGCTGTGGATATGCATATGTAAATACAGTCCGGTTAATGGTTAATGTTTAATCGTTGAATCATTCCAGAACAGAGTTTTTAAGTTTAATTCTAAGACCTATTCACAGTTACGACTTGTGTATCTCGTGCATTGATTTGGTAGCCGGTTGATTATAAGCCAGTGTACCCTTGGAACGCGGACGGGCCCTGCGTTCAATCGGTATACTATCCATTTATTTCATTTACATTTCGGTTATCGTATGGTTTTCACAGTGATTGGATTTCGATTTCAATAGGTTTTATATGGTTTTCATAACAGTTACAATTACATAGCTTTCAATTTCCATAGCTTTCGATTTCCATTGAATGTATATGGTTTGCGCTTATGGTTGGTTTGCGTTTATGGTTATGCTGCACAGTCATCACTGAGATTTGGAAGTGCGTCCTGTAAGGGATTCGATCCTTGTGTGTCTTGTAAAAGCACCATCATAAACTCTGTTTTTATTCCACAATTCATTTATGCTCTCTATATAGTTTGATATAGTGTAAATATCATTGAATGCTGTGTGTTTACTGAACAAGGGTTTTCTGGGTAATATCTTTGTAAGGAGATTAAAATCATTGTTACATTCATACGCAGTGCTTAGGTTTGCACAGTCATACACAATGCTTAGGTTTGCATAGTCATACACAATGCTTAGGTTCAGGGTTTAATTTGGTAAATGCATTTAATGATAAGCATTGTAATCAGGTATATTAGTAAGGTAATCTGAGTGTTTGAATGATAGGTGACATATCCCAGCCTTCCGTAAAGAAGCCTTGTAACCTACATCATAATCACTTGGCCAACAATCCTTTATGTCTATATATTTTAGACCATGCCTCTAAGCTTACGCACCTTGGTCGATATTAAATATAGAGTCTAGCCTAGTACCCTAGCTAGAACACTACATTTTGGCGCCGTTGCCGGGGAGGCGTACTTAAAGGATTCAAACAAAAAGAAAAAAATTTCAATACACAAAAATAAACAAAAACACAGTTAGAAATCATGTTCATTTATGCCTAGACTTAGACACAATCAAGGGAGATTTGTAAAAACCCCCCACCATCTAAAAACTAACCCATCATCATCAGGAGCAGACTCTCTAGGGAATACAACACCAGCTGAGGAGGATATCCAAACATTGGAAGAAAGATTTTATTCAGGACAGCAAATTACTCTTGCTGAGAGAGAAACTCTAATTGCACATAAATCACAGCAGAAGCCCTTTCCTAGATCTTCTACACAAGGGAAAAGTAGTACAATTACCAAGCAATCTTCCTTTCTCTCTTTTCCACCAAGTGACACTGACACAAAGAGACCAATTAGAATGGCTGAGGAGGGATCTGGATCAATTCCCCACCAAGAGGAGGAGGAGTCAACTTTTAAGTTCCCTATACAAGAACCACAGGAGGATGAGGAGATCAAAATGAAAAATATACCCCCATCCGTGCTACCCAATTTCTATGGTATGGCTTCAGAGGATTCAGACTCATTCTTATTCGAGTTTGACATTGTAAGTCGAACTTATGGTTATACAGATGATGCTCATAGGCTCAAATTGTTTCCAGCCACATTAAAGGCAGCAGCCTTGAAATGGTTTATGGGGCTAGGTGAGCATGCCATAGTTGATTGGGATGGCATGAGGAGAATATTTCTAAGGAAATATCAGCCTTATTGCAGATCCAAAGACTCTAAAGATGACATATTTAGAATGAGTCAGCAGGAGGATGAAACCTTAGAAGAATATTTAGAACGGTTTGTCTATAACTTGCAAAAATCTAAACACCGAACAATGCCTCCTGATCTGGTCCGCACAATATTCTTGAAAGGTATCCGGGAAGAATACATGGATGATCTCAACTTAATGGGCAAAGGTGACATTTTTGCCTTACCCTTTGAAAAAATAGCTGAGCTGTGTGAAAAATATTCAAGGAGTAAAGCTAAAATGGGAAAGAGAACCTTGTCATCAAGGGTCACAAAAACTGCCTCTGCTAGTGTCACCCGGGTTGAAATTGGTAATCTTTTAGAAGAGTTTAAAACAGATTTGTCGAGCACTCTAGGGAACCAAATTGATACCTTAAAGGCCAAAAATAAACAGGAAGAAGAAGATAATATCATGGCTATTTTCTGCCCCAAATGCCACAAGAAACATGCATTAAAAGACTGCCCTCTAGAAAATATCCAAGTTTGTGCTTTCTGTACTGAACATCATGATATGCTTAACTGTCCTAAAGTTAAAATTTTGCAGAACTGTAACATGGCAGCCAGTACAAAGATGGAAAACGTGTATTACATGGGCGCAAAGCGACCATGGCAGCCAAGGCGAGCACCCCAAGGTATGTTTCCTAATCAAAATCTGCAATTTCCTATGAATGATCAGATGTATGCACAAAACTCATGGAATGTACCCATGCCATGGCAGCATGGAAACCAACCACAAAATCAATGGAGACCGTCTCAACAATACTCACAATCTTATCATCCATATCCTCAATCATACCCACCTTACTCATAGCCATATCAACAGTACCAACAGCCATATCCATCACATTCTCAAACATATCAGCAGCACCCTCAGCAAGTTGTTTATCAGCCCCAACCTTCTCAACAAGCACTGCCTGCTCCTCCACCAATAAATGTACCACAACTGCAATTTCCAACTAACCCACAACCTCCCAGATCCACTCAAATACCTGCTCAAACTGTCCCAAATCCGAATAATAGAGCAGAGAGGCCAGCCTATAATGTAGAGGAAGGAACTTCATACTCCACACTGCCTTTGCAAAACATTAATCTGAGGTCTGGTAGGGTGCTCCAAAAGGATTCTCCAATAACAGATCAGCAAGAAGAAAACTCAAAAAAAGACAATGAAATGACAACTCAAACAAAACCAAATAGTGATACAAAAGATAAACAGATGCAATCACTGCATCCACCTTTTCCAGACCGATTGGTCCAAGTAAAACCATCACTGCCTCCACCACAATTTGATGTCTTGGATGAACTTAAAAATGTCTACATAAAAATCCCACTGCTGCAAGCTATAAAGGACATTCCTATCTATACCAAAGCCATCAAAGACATGTGTCTCAAGAAGCCTGCTAGGAAAAGGATTGATCCTCAGACCATTCATGTTTTAGGAAATTTAGCAGGCCTTATGACCAATACCATCTCCATGGAGAAGTATGTTGATCCTGGCATTCCCAAAGTGACCACCATCATTAACAACATACGGATTCCAAACACTTTGATAGATCTTGGAGCCGCAATCAATGTCATGACCCTTGAAACCATGAGAACACTCCAGATCATGAATTTGCAACATACCACGATTGTTCTTGAACTAGCTGATAGGTCCAAAGTCATTCCTGAAGGGATTTTGGAAGACATCATTGTCTCACTGGACTCTTGGGAGTATCCAGTGGATTTCCTAGTCCTTCAACCCAAATCCAATTTAGGAGGACACCCTATCATCCTAGGTAGACCATGGTTAGCGACTGTTGATGCATTCATTGGATGCCGATCGGGCAACATGATTATTTCCAGAGGGACCGAAAGAAAACAACTCACCCTCTATCCATCGGCACAATCACCAGCAGTAACACATAACTTGTGGCTTGATGATAAATTTAATGATAAAGAAGAAGTACAATCTGTTTTTAGCATTGACCAGATCTATGATTTCCACGAAGACAATAATGATTTGATAGAATTATTTCTTTCTCAACCCGATGTATCTGAAAATTTGAGAAATGAACAATATAATGTTGCAGATGTACTTTTGGCTCAAAACTTTCAAGAAACATGCACTATCCACTCTTTGCAATCTACATTTCACGACATCTTTCCAGTTCAATCCATCACCAATACACAGAGTCAGGTCATAGAGATCAGTCCAGGGAAAACTTTGAACATAGGCAACCACCTAGACTCATCTCAGCAAGAGAAATTGATTAGACTCTTGAAGAAGTACCAAAAAGCCTTTGCTTGGGATTACACTGACATGCATGGGATTCACCCCGACGCATGCACTCACCATATCTACACAGATAGCACCATTAAACCAGTGAGGCAACCACAAAGAAGAATGAACCCCATGCTCCAAGACATTGTGAGAGAGGAATTGAAAAAACTTTTGAGAGTCAACTTTATATATCCTATTTCTGACAGTCAGTGGGTATCTCCATTGGTTATCGTGCCCAAGAAAAATGGTAAGTGGCGCATCTGTGTTGATTACAGACAGCTGAATAAAGCAACGCTCAAAGATTACTTCCCACTGCCATTTATTGACCAAGTGTTAGACACCCTAGCTGGCAAATCATCATTTTCTTTTCTTGATGGTTTCAGTGGATACAACCAGATCAGGATTGCCTCTGAAGACCAGGACAAAACCACATTCACCTGTCCTTGGGGCACCTATGCCTACAATGTTTTGCCATTTGGACTTTGTAACACTCCAGCTACATTTCAGCGAGCTGTGTTAGCTATTTTCGCTGATTTAATTCATGATTTTGTTGAAGTGTATATGGATGATTTTTCAGTATATGGCAATTCATTTGAACATGCATTAGAAAATCTTGAGAGAGTTTTGAAAAGGTGTATTGAAGCTAACCTGTCCCTTAGCAACGAAAAGTGCTTTATGATGTTAAATGAAGGGATAGTGTTGGGCCATTATATCTCTTTTCAAGGCATCCAGGTTGACCCAGCCAAGATCCAGATTATTGCCGATTTGCCTATTCCACAAAATCAGAGAGAGGTAAGAAGTGTTCTTGGGTATGCAAGCTATTACCGCAGATTCATTGAACATTTTAGCAAGATAGCTTTACCTTTGTTTAAACCTCTAACCAAAGATGTACTTTTCAACTGGACTGAGAACTGTCAACATGCATTCGACCAACTCAAAAAGAAACTATCTACCGCACCAGTCTTGAGAGGGCCTAATTGGAGTTTACCATTTCATATTTTTACCGATGCATCTAACACTGCAGTAGGTGCATCATTAGGCCAAAAATAGGAATCTTGTACTTATGCCATTTATTTCATTAGTAAAAATCTAACACCTGCAGAGCTAAACTATACAGTTACAGAAAAGGAAACGCTTGCCATCATTTATGCTGTGAATAAATTCCGACATTACATAACTGGTTATGAAGTCTTTGTACATACTGATCATTCTACCATTAGACATCTCATGAATAAACCAATAACTAGTGGCAAAGTTACTAGATGGTTACTATTGTTACAGGAATTTAACATCACAGTGTTAGATAGACTAGGCAAAGAGAACCAGGTGGCTGATTTTCTCTCTAGACTGCAAAATCTAGGTGAGGTTGTTCCAGTTGAAGATTCTTTTCCGGATGAACACTTATTTGCAATTTCCATAGTAACTCCTTGGTATGCTGATTTGGCTAATTACTTGTCTACAGGAAGGACACCTCCACACTTCACTGCAAAGGAAAGGAAAAGACTAATCAAACAAAGTGCTAGATATTCATGGCTTGATGGTGACCTATTTTATATTCGTTTTGATATGATCATTAGGAGATGTGTAAGAAATGATGAGGTAATTGACATTTTAAAATCTTGCCATGATGAACCGTGTGGTGGGAATTTTGCAGCGAAGCGGACAGCCTTCAAATTTCTTACTCTTGGATACTACTGGCCATCCATTTTCAAGGATGCCAAGAAGTATGTAAAGAGTTGTGACAGCTGCCAAAGAATGGGCAGACCAACAACTACCGATGAGATGCCCCTTCAGCCCCAAGTTCACTTAGAGCCATTTGATAAGTGGGTTCTGGACTTTATAGGACCTATTAACCCAGCCTCCAATGGTAAGAAGTACATCTTAGTATGTACTGATTACGTCACAAAGTGGGCAGAAGCAAAAGCACTGGTGAGAGCAACCGAACACACATTAGTCAATTTCCTTTTTGAGGAGATCTTTGTGAGGTATGGAGTACCAAGGGAAATTGTAACTGATCAAGGTACTCAATTCACCTCAAATCTCATGAAGGACATCACAGACAAGTACCAAATAAAGCATAGAAAAAGTACCCCTTATCATCCACAGGCCAATGGGCAGGTGGAATCAACAAACAAAACTTTGGAGGGGATCATTACCAAAACTGTTGCAATGAACAGGAAAAATTGGGAAGAAAAGTTCAAAGAGGCACTCTGGGCTTACAGGATTACTTGGAAAGATACCACAGGATTTACACCATACCAATTGGTGTACGGTAAGGAGGTCATGCTTCCTATTGAATTCCAAATTCACACTTTTAAACTGGCTGCAGATTTACAAATTGATTTGGACCAAGCAAAAAAAGAAAGAATCCAGCAGTTGAACCAGTTGGATGAGATGAGGCAGCAAGCAGAACAAACCACCATCCGCATGCAAAAACACAGGAAGCAATGGCATGATTCACACATTAAGAAGAAGCACTTCAAGGAAGGTGACTGGGCTTTACTTTTTGATTCAAAATTCAAGGATCATAAAGCCAAGTTCACCACCCATTGGATGGGCCCCTATGAAATTATTCAGGCTTATGATAATGGTTCAGTTAAGCTAAAAACTATTGATGGCGAAGGTCACTCCTTCACAGTCAATGGTCATCGCCTGAAACTGTACACCAAGCCCATCAGCAAGCAAGATTTTCTCCATACACTATCTCAGCAAAGAGAGGTTGAGATACTGCAGCCCTCAGCTGCAGTATCACTGCCTTAGTTTCATTTCCTTTCAATTTCAAAGTCAAAAAGAAAAAATAATAATAAAAAAAAAAAAAAAAATTATTTAAAAAAAAAAAAAAAACTAAAAAAATAAATAAATAAATAATGGGTTAGATGTGAAAACCAGTATCTGGCACAATCTAACCCCGAATTCCTACTTGAAAACCAATTCGTTGGCAGGTATGAATTCTCTTTCTTTTGTTCACTATTTACTTTCTCAGCTGAATCATGACTTGAGGACAAGTCAAACTTTAAGTCGGGGAGAGAGGCATCAGCATTCTGTTCTGTTACTTTTATCTCTCCCTTGTAAATTCTTCAAGATTTCTTATTCTATATTTTCACTGTAAATTTCCAACAGCAGCTTGTTCCAGCATTCCAGACTTCAATAAATAAGCTGTTTTTTCATGATTTTATTTCAGAGGGACCTGGTTATAAACATTTTGCAGGGGGACCTGTTCTGTTCAGATATCTACGCTACCAACACCAGCAGTAATGGGACCTGTTTTAAGACATTCAGAAGGGACCTGTTAAATAAATTGACACCAAGGGCTACTTCAACAGAATTTCATCAAGCTTCTACAAGGATTTGGGCACCAACACTCCATCAAATGCCAAGCTCAGTGAACCTGTAACAATATAAGGAGCTGCATGAACATTTTCAAAAATTTTCTGAGGGACCTGTTACATCTTCAAAATTTTTCTAAGGGACCTGTTACATCTTTAATTTTTCTCAAAGGACCTATGCATTCAATCTTCCTCAGAGGACCTATTACAACAAGCAAAAGAACAGTCCAAAAAGGGACTAGCTACTGAGCATGTCAATACAATAACGATCAACAAAAGAGTAATGTGTTTCTGTTCTTAAACATTTAATTTCCTAGATTGATTTTTAATGTAACTTTGATGACTATGAACTGTTATGATTAGTTTCAAGGACACCTACATCAATCTCCTATCACCCCTTATCCCACCGATTCTCATCATTCCCATACATCAACCTATTCATATCCCTAAAACCCATTACCAACACATCCACCTTGTCATATATCCTACAGTCATACCAACATCCTCTATACGACCGAACACCAACTGAAAAGGGCACGTGGTGAGTTGTGTTTTTAAATACAAAGGAAGAGACAGATGTAAAGCGGCCTATATATATTTCACTCCACACAGCCAAATCATAATAAGCGGCCTATATATATTTCACTCCACACAGCCAAATCATAACTTCACCACCCAACGTACCCAATGATCAAAAGGGGCTCCCCGAAATCATACCCAGCATTATAGATACGCTACCAGCGCTCTTGTGGTGACATCCATGCAAGCGTACAGCACTCCTCTGTTTTTTTTTTTTTTAAATGAATGGTTACGTTGTGAAGTGAGTACAGGGTTATCTCACCATCATTTCCACCTTCGATTCCCATAACTTCCAAAGTGAGAACCAGAAGCAAGGAGCGCCGAAGAGAGTATTATCATTTGGGTAGATTTACACAGTGGAATCAGAAGCAAGGAGCGCCGAAGGGAGTATTACCGTTTGGGTCGATTTACACAGTGAAGATTGAAACTAGTGAGTGCCGAAAGAGGAAAGTATCACCATTCTATTTTGACTCCCATCACAGTCATATCGACCGGCCGAGCATCATATTGAAGACTGAAGGAAGCGATACATCAGGTAACCAACTCAAAATTTCTTTGTTAAAATTGTAAGAATATAGACAGAGAAGGGTTAGAAGCATGACCCTCTGCCACCACCATGACTAATAGGGTCGAACCGAGTGTGTTCGACAGTTCACAATACCATGAGGATTGCATTAAAATTCTCAAAGAAATACAGTGGTTACCATTTCTAGAAAAATTCCATGGAAGTAATGAGGAAGTTACCAAGCAATTTGCCTTCACCTTTAATGGAGAAAAGGCTCTAATAGGTAACTTCTCCTTCAGAATTTCAGAGGATACTATAGCTCAGGCAATAGGGATTAGTCCAGAAGGGGAGAAGTACTTTAAAACCAAGCAATTTAAAGAGAAATCATGGACACAGTTCATGTCTAGATCTAGAGTCTCCTTAGTAAACTAGAAGAAGGGTGTTCCAAGAAGTTGGTTAGTTCATCCTTGGGATGAAATGGTTTACATCCTTCAAAAATTCATAACCTGTGAAGGTAGGTACAGTATTGTTTATCTATATCACATCAAACTACTCCTCCATTTGAAGAAACAATGTGTAATCAGTGTGCCATATTTTCTGCTACAAAGCTTAACTAAGATGTCCAAGACTATCCAGAAGCAGAAGGGGAATGAAGACAAGAGCTTGTACCATTTTTGCTTAATTAAAATCCTCATTGAGCATGAATTGCAGAAAAGAGGGAAACCATGGAAAGAATTCCTAGCTGTCAATCAAATTAGAGATGAGGAAGAAAAAGAAGAAGTGCAAGAGGACTCAGGGTTTATGAAGGACATTGATGAAGAAATTCCAGTATCCAAAGCCATCAAAGCACCTCTACCTGTGGGCAGCATAAGGACCAGGAACATGCAAAAAGGAGATGCTAAGAGGGCCGAAAAAGACAAAAATTTTACCACTTACTCACGAAGAACAAGGCGGACACCAAAAGCCCAGTTGCAAGAAGACCAGTTTGAATCTCATGCACCTGCACAAATGGATGTTGAGAGTGGTGACCATTCACTACCAGCACCAGAAGTTGACATGGAGGTAGAAAGCAATAACAAACAGGAAAAATGTTCACCACCTCCCATCAAAAGACAAAAGAAGTTAGAGAAACAAATTGAAGAATTGAAGGAAGAGCTCATGGAAGCTAACATGTTGGAAAAAGTTAATAAAAGAGAAAATGAAATGCTCCGGGCACAAAGCAAAGAAACTCAGAAGAAAAATGAAAAGTTAAAGGAAAGAATCAGTGAATTGGAGACTGAGCAAACTGAGATTTATAACTGGGCCACTAAGTGGTACAATCAGAAGAAGACCCTTAAAGAAAAATATAAAAAGTTAAAGCAGGAGCTCAAGGGACAGAAAGATAACCAGGTGAAAAAGAATGTAGACACCTTGCTCAAGGCAGCAAAGATCCAGGCAGGGACAGAGTTCAAGGGAAGCACTTCGGGGGTAGCATGAGGACATGCTAATCCTTAAGTCGGGGAGAGATGTTGGTATCATCCCAAGACCCCTTTTTCCTCCCAAAAACATATCATTTATCCATTCATTTTCATCATATATCCCTTAGAATCCTTGAAAATTGATTATTAATAGTCTTATAGTTATTAAATTGCATAGAAATTGATTTCGGGGTTTTATGTTGAAGAATTAGAAGTTTTTGATGAAATGGTTACAGGAAGTTCCCACATCCTGTAATAAGCTTATCGTTTGACATGTGGCGCAGCAGTTGGGCTAGAACGAAAGGCATGGACGAAAAGCAGAATGTCCAAGCATGGACAAACACCTATCTCCCAGCCGAATCGATCCTTCTATATGCGCGGTCAACTCAAGTCAAAGCATGGCACCTGGCAGGCAAAAGCAGCAACAACAGCTCGTTCTATTTTTATCTGGTTTTTGTTCTTTTTGAAAACACTTAGGATAGAAACATTTTGAAAAGGCTTGATGTAATAAAAGCAGCAACAGCCGAATGTACATTCATTGTAGCAATGACATGGCTGTGGATATACATATGTAAATACAGTCAGGTTAATGGTTAATGTTTAATCTTTGAATCGTTCCAGAACAGAGTTTTTAAGTTTAATACTAAGACCTATTCACAGTTACGACTTGTGTATCTCGTGCATTGATTTGGTAGCTGGTCGATTATAAGCCAGTGTACCCTTGGAACGCGGACAGGCCCTGCGTTCAATCGGTATACTGTCCATTTATTTCATTTACATTTCGGTTATCGTATGGTTTGCACAGTGATTGGATTTCGATTTCAATAGGTTTTATATGGTTTGCATAACAGTTACAATTACATAGCTTTCAATTTCCATAGCTTTCGATTTTCATTGAATGTATATGGTTTGCGCTTATGGTTGGTTTGCGTTTATGGTTATGCTACAAAGTCATCACTGAGATTTGGAAGTGCGTCCTGTAAGGGATTCAATCCCTGTGTGTCTTGTAAAAGCACCATCATAAACTCTGTTTTTATTCCACAATTCATTTATGCTCTCTATATAGTTTGATATAGTGTAAATATCATTGAATGTTGTGTGTTTACTGAACAAGGGTTTTCTGGGTAATATCTTTGTAAGGAGATTAAAATCATTGTTACATTCATACGCAGTGCTTAGGTTTGCACAGTCATACACAATGCTTAGGTTTGCATAGTCATACACAGTGCTTAGGTTCAAGGTTTAATTTGGTAAATGCATTTAATGATAAGCATTGTAATCAGGTATATTAGTAAGGTAATCTGAGTGTTTGAATGATAGGTGACATATCCCAGCCTTCCGTAAAGAAGCCTTGTAACCTACATCATAATCACTTGGCCAACAATCCTTTATGTCTATATATTTTAGACCATGCCTCTAAGCTTACGCACCTTGGTCGATATTAAATATAGAGTCTAGCCTAGTACCCTAGCTAGAACACTACAATATACCAATGTAAAAGTGTGTAAAATAAATAAATAAATAATATACAATTTTAGTCAATGAGATTGCCCAATAATGAAGTCTGGGAATGCATTTTAGTGAAGCAAGACAATTTTAGCCTGCTTCACACAAATGCATGCCCAACCTTCATTTCAACGCCAAATTGAATGATTCAACTTGGAGAGTGTATTTTTACTCATATGTAACATTCATAAAATTTAATATTTTTATTTATTCACATATATATTTCCGTTGTTTAATAATACTCCCAATTGCATGGATTTCATACGATAAATGGTAGGTTTTGTGTGCCTCAAATAAATACACACCAGGAATGTTTGGGAACAAGGGGATGGACTAAGAAAAATCAAATCTGAATTTTAATAGTTGAAACTTTTAGTTTCTTGGTTAAAACCCTACAACTAAGTAATTCTGAATGAGCTTATTTTAGTAGTAATTAGGTTTTCATTTTGCGAAGGGATAGATAAAGAGATAGCACCTAGGGTTTATAAGGTATATTTTAGAGATTTTTCTATATTTTACATATTTTTTAGGGTTTTAAGTTTAAGATTAGGTCAAGTGACCCAGTTAGGATGTGAAAATAAATAGGTAAGTAGAATGGAGACAAACAAGAATATTTCTTATTTCTTGTTTGGTAATGAAGTCTTAGTAGATCTAGGGTTTCAATGCCACACATCGATTGGAAAAGTCCTGAATAGGAATTCCCAACACACATGAAAATGGTGACTCGAATTCTATGGTTTAGGAGAATTGGGAACTTATTGGATCCGCCAAGGTGCTAACATACCATGATAATACTTCAAGAAAGTACATAACATTTCGATGTTGAGTAAATATTAAAAGATGAAAACTTAAAACCAATCTCATAAAAGACATAATACCTGATAAACCGACAAATTGCATCATCATGAGAATCAATTCCACAATAGTGCTACTCTTCCTCAATAGTAGTAAGATCCTTCCTGAAAATATGGCATGATGAAGACAGTAAGAGATGAAGCAAGACTAGATATAAACTAATGGAACACTTTAAGATGAAAGGAATGATGACATGACTGATTCATGGATGAAAGTGATGAATGGTCTATGCCCTATGAATAAGTCTCAAAAGATGAAGACTCCATAATAAATAAGAAATTCATGACATCGAAGGAAGGAGTTCTTCAAGCAACTGGTTGTCCCATGATCTCCACCTAAGGAGCTACTGTAGGTCCCTAATTAAGAGGGACCCTGAAAACAAGTTTCTTACTTTGAAGAAACTTGGAAATTCCTAAGCCAAGAGGGAGATTAAGTACATTCCTTTATTGGAATAGATATTTCCTCCCTAATTGAGAGAGAGAGAGATAGACACATCATTCTGGTCTTCACCTGGGAAGAGTGAATGGAGGTTTGGGTAATCATTTGGCATCTGATGCTCTTTGAGGATGAGATAGGGCATCCAAGATAAGAGTAGTCATAGAGGACCAATATTATTTGAGGATTGGGGAATCCAATATAAGAATAGTTTTGATGGAACACACCTTGAGAACCCGGGTGGGGTATGTTCCGAGAGAGACAATGATGAGAGTGTCTATAAATCATTGGTGTTACCAAAACTGATCTTAGATCTTGTGGAGGTAGAGCTATTAGTCAAGGCCTTGCTACATAACAATGATAGGATGCTAAAATAGATGGGTTACCAATCCGATTCTTCTTATGAGAAATTCTTTAGATTGAGAATGACCAAGTACCACTATGAATACCTCCCTAGTTAAGAGGGAGTGTTGAAAAGTGTAAATAGGTTGGGTATTCATAATAACATGTAATTATGATTTTTGTAAATGATGAAAATAAGAATATAAAATTATTATCGTAACGTTTGCTTCATGGGTTTCATGAGAAAGAGATTTTATTTTTAGTGGACCCCATTGACAATCTTTAGGATTTGTAAAAGAGTCAATGTCATGTATGAAGAATCCTTCTTGGGGATATGAAAAACGTAAATGAGTCTATAAAAGTGTCTAGAGGCCCTCCAATGACAAGCACTAGTTATCCTCTTTATGTCGGCCTTAAGATGAAGTATAAGATCATGTCGGCTCACCTAAATGAAGATACACCAATTCAAATGCACATGTCTGCTTATTATATAGGACAAACTACTATATACACGTAGTTGGGGTCTTCACGTTTATACAGTTCAGGAGTTTGGATTCCTCTGAGATTTTTAGATAACAGTTAAAGTCAACATTTTGGATTCCTCTAAAATTTTCTGGTGACCAAGAATAGTGACAAGTTTGGATTTAGATAGGAGACATCTGTATTGGGTTTAGATTTTAGAGCAAGTATAGTTCAGGGTTGACACAGTTTCAGATAAGGATATCACTACAGTCATTTCATATTTTTGTGAGAGAGTCTCAGTACTATGAAGGAAGCATTGGATGAGTGCTATAAGGAAGACCACAAATTCAGTGTTATCTCAGAAGATATATTTCGGTCCTCACAATGATTATAGGTTCAGTGCTATTATAATATTGTGAGCTTCGTGCTTCTACAGTGTTAAAGGTTCAATGTAATCACAGTAATAAGGATTCCATCACAATTAAAAGTAATGGATCTATCACAGTTCGAAGGATGACCATCATAGAATTAATGTCTCAAGAATATGATAGCGAGAAGGTCTCATAGTAAAGGAAATCTCAACATGGAGACAATGATAACTATATCTTGATGCAAAGAAGGGCGAAGCAGAAGAGGAGTCAAGAAGAGAAGAAATTTAAGAGAACTAGTGTCTTGGTCTTGGAGTGGCTAAAAGGTCAAGGTTCTTGGCCTTGGTATTCGTTAATTGGAATCTCTATAAGAAGAATTTGTGCGGTTTTTCCTCTTAAAGAATGAGAGGTTTTGGCGCTGGATGATATCCTACATTCTGTGTCTCTTATCTATTTATGTTCATGAATTAGTAGCCGGTTGATGAAGAGGAACACTAATAACTTAAGTAGAAAGAAGATCCTAATCTAATGAAAAAGAAGGCACTCACAAGGAGTTACTAATCAAGAGAAATCACCTAATTCATGATGCCCTAAATTTCTTAACACCAACAAGCCTCCCTTTTTTCATTTGCAAACAAATTTGTGTTAAAATCACCACCATGTTATCGGGAAATCTAATGTCCACTCGGAGCTACTAGTCTCGCTAAGACTGGTAGCTATCTTAGAAACAAACAAGCTAAAACTACTTTCACTTTCCTTTATAAAAGTAGATAAGAGGGGAACAAAGGACATCGACCTCAGTCTTGCGCTTAGTTCCTTGCTTGGTTCCTCTCCCTTCTGACATATTCTTGCCGCTTTGCCTTCGTCTACCTAGCTTCAAAGAGCACCTGTGGAATAAAAGTAGCATAATAATATCGAAGAATAGAGATCTACAATCATAAACAATATAGGACCAGATATATATTGACCACATAAATGCATATATCATCAAACATACAAGAATGTGGAGGAAAACTTGAATAGCTTTATTAATATCAAGAATAGCAAAGAGGATTACAACCAATTGTTCTGACCGAGCATCACCCTCCCAGCATCAAAGCCCTTCTTCACCTCATGAAAATCTTAGATCACCCAACACTATGATATTCCACCAAGAAACCAATAGCACTTCCTTACAAGATACAAAATTCCAGCCTCTGGATCTCTGGGATGAGGGATCCATATATAGATGATTGCAGGGGGGTGAGTCAGCTTCTGGGATTTTGATTAGTGTCCTCTCTCTAATAGTTCTCGATTCCACTTGGAGATTGATGATCTCTTACTCATCCCTGGGTGAATTTAGAGAGGCGAGTGTCACAGGAGAAGTTTATGGAAGATTCCATGACAATCCACCTTGCAAACTGTCTCTGCCATTTGTCTACTCTCGCCCATCACACCCTACAAAAGGGATTTCTACTATGCATTGCACCTTTTACACTGAGTAGGTGAGTTGCATCGCACCCTCTGCACTGGGCAGTCTGTATGGTCCAGCTTTGACCAGTTCTGAGCAGTTTCCTGTGGAGAACTTCTGGGAGATGATGTAATCAGCTGACCTTGTTCCTTTAGGTTTTGAAGCAACACTTTTATGGACTTAGGAGACCTTGGTTTATGGACAAGTATGATTGGGGTTGCGGTGCCCAAAAATGTCTGTAACAGTTGCCCCCTAAATCATGAGTTCGTTAATCTTTTGATGTCGGGTGAAATGCTTTATCATGAGGATCCGAATTTTTTTCGAGGTGGAAGGTGACTTGTAATAAGATACAATACAATAAATTATCTTCATAATATTTTTCATGATCTAGCTGAGGCGGGCATTCCCATGCTCAGCTTTATAAATTCATTCT
Organism: Pinus tabuliformis; assembly: GCA_031772625.1. Taxonomy (NCBI): domain Eukaryota; kingdom Viridiplantae; phylum Streptophyta; class Pinopsida; order Pinales; family Pinaceae; genus Pinus; species Pinus tabuliformis. Next base: position 1,470,959,768 of record CM062820.1, on the reverse strand, counting down.
CATGTACATAAGATAGACAACCGTCTGTGTGGTAGACTGATGATTTTGGTAGAGTCATCATCCTTTGATTTGGATGATCATCTGTGCATCAATGATGTACATTTGATGTCTTCATTTTCCTAAATATACCGCAGCCTGGATGGATGAAACTAGATCCGTGGTCTTCAAACTCATCCAATCTTCACTCGAAGTACAAGTCGATCCATGTGAAAGATGTTCTGGAGTCGAACATGGAAAGAAATTGCCTGATTACCAGCCAATTGTGTAAGCTGTTAACAGGCACGAGAGGAATCATCGATAATGATGATGACCCTCAAGGTACTATAGTACAATTTGCGTGGTGTGAAAAGCGACTTGGTGTCGAACACCACACAAAATCTTTCGGTAGAAGGCCATTGATGTAAACCTATCGCCGGAAGTGAGAAACTTGCCATTGAGGCATGCAAGCTTCAAAATACTGAAAGGGTTATCCCTAAGTCGACTTCTTGGATAATGAGCTAATGTCGACAAGAAGCGACTCATTGTAGGAAGGCCTTAATGAATCCCACATCTACGACATGGAATGGAGTAAATTATCTTTGGAGGTGAAAATGATATGATGATACAGGGTTCAAGGTGGCGGTCATGAAAAAATGGAGCATGAATGTATTGCAGCGGATGAGACACAGGTGAATTCTCTGAGCGACTTCTCTTGAACATACCGGCGACACTAAAATGGATTGGTAGCGTTAACCCCAAATATCGATGGTGCGATGGACCAATGGTGATATGACCGGTGAACGGAATAACCCAACCCGACTCGGACGTGGAGTGAGAGTGTCATGTTCAAGAGTGACTTGCTACCAATAAAGTTTCTTCAAGTTTTCTTCCAAATTTTTCCCAGTCATTACTGACCAGTACCTCTTTATTTTTTTCAAGCTTGAGGAGGATAGCATATGCTTGTTCTATAATTTGCCCTTCGGGCAAACTCGTCGCTATGTTTTAACTAGCCTAGCGACAGTGAAACTCGTTCTTGTCTATATGGACAAGTTTGTCGCTATTCGGTTTTAACGAGTTTAACAACAAAGATAACTCGGTCCTTTTCAATTTTAGAGAGTCTGAAATGGACGTAAAGGAGACTCCAATAATCCTTTTTCATTATATAATCCCTTAAGTCCAAAAAAGTATAAAATAATACGAAAGGGATGAATTTTCGGTAATTTTAACGAGCCAAACAAAACAAGCGCTCGATCTTTTTGTGTAATAATCCCTCAGGTCCAAAAATATTAAAATATAGAGGAGGGATAGCACTTCCAGTAGCTTTAACAAGCTAGAGAGGCCAATTGCTCAACAATCTTTTCATATTTTATGAGTCAGATGAAAAGAGTTTAAAGGAGACTTGTCTTTTGAGGAACGAGTGATAATTTCAAGTAGCGGCTGATTCCATGTAAGGTTTGGAATTTTCCAATCACGACAGTGTCACAAGGATGGCTAACAAGATCACTCGTTGTATCTATTCCTTAAAAGGGGTAAACAATCAAATGGAGGTGAATGATCGGCTAAAATAGAGTGGAGGTGATGGTAAGAACACGACTAGGGCTCAAAAGCTGATGATAATGCATTCACAATGGTTATTTACCGAGGATTGGTTCATTTTTTAATGAGCTTAAACTCTGGGGGAAACATTTGCTCATTGCTAAGGTTTAATTTTTAACAAGCTTGAACTTCGCATAAAAACTGCTCGTGCCAGTCGTATAATAAGGATGTCCCATCGATAGGTTTAATTTTTATGGAGCTTGCACCATTCGAAACTTTTTTCCGGATCCTTTCATTATGCAAGCTAGGAATGACCAATCCTACGAGTTTAAAGGGTTGAGAAACTAAAAACTAAGAAAATAAATGGTCGCTGTTTACTTTCAGGCAAAAAGGTTTGCATGCCCCTAGGCATAGTGAAGTAGAGTTTCTAGGTTACCATAAGATTGTTCCATCCGCGTTGTAGACAAAACACTTCCTTGGCGATGTCTACCGAAATAGACAAAGGTTAGTGGTGCGGTCGCCTCCACTCACATAACTTTGACGAAGGAATCTTATTCCAATCTAATCCCATTTTCCTAAACAGATGGGTGTGTCAGACTAGTCATATATCCTCCGCGGAAACCTACCCTATGCCCAAGGTTTTCCTGCTGAAACAGACCAGGGTGCATGCCCCCTGGGTTTCAGTCATGTCCCCCCGAATCACTTGCGCTCTTTAGGTGGACGGACTGGAGATTGATGAGACATTCCTTGCATGAAAAGACCATTTAGGGATGGTATTTGACTATTAGCTATGTGTGAGCCAGGGAACGAAAGCTGGTCTATGAGCTGGACCACTCGGCCTTCATGCGGAAAACACATTACTCTAAAGAGTGAGGAGACAATGGCTCCCATGCTATAAATATAGTCGCGCCTAAGGAGTAGATTATAATCTAGAGGTCCTTGGACTACCATTACATTCATATAAATGGTTTTCCTTCTCAACGTTATGGGCACATTGGGAAGGATCCCTAATGGTTGACTGGTTCCTTTGTCGAAGCCTGTCAGATTTCTCATTTCAGGCAGAAGCGATGGCGAACCAAGCACTTCCCAAGAAGTTGAGGAAAAGATACTCACAGAAGCCCCTTCATCTATGATGGTACCAACCATGATCATTTTGTAAGCTTGTATAATGATTTGGAATGGTACATTAGCCGGTAAACGGGGTATGCCTAGTAGATTCCAATCGAAGGAAATGACTAGGTTGCTTGGAGGTGGGACCGAATAGACAGTCGGATATGACTCTAACGAACTTCCTTCCTGCGGTAAAGGAACGGATAGATTTCCCCCATGTTCATCAGAGTCTTTGTTTATGAAAAGAATTTTAACAGTGTCGTTCTCATTCTCTTCGATGATTGTATCATCTGAAGATGGACCTTCCGAAGACAAGACCGGGTCGACTGCCGCCTCAACCTTTTGACTTTCGTCTGGTATGGACTCAGCGGGTTTATCTTCAATGATAGATGCTTCGACCGACCACAATGATGTGTTAGTTGGATTTTGAACTAGTGATGGACTCATCAAGAGTTTCTGGTATCCAGGAGGAAGTCATAGTGGTGAAGCAGGATGGTTATCCAAGACTCTTTTAGCTTCGTCTAGGAAGGGACAACAGTGGAAGACGTGATCGCATTCACACATTTTACAAGGAAATTTACATTTCCTTTTCTGCCCAAATGCTTCGCTTTCACTAGTTGATGGTGTACTTTCAACATGATCTTCAGAGGTTGATGACACCAGATTGTGAAAACGAGTAGACCAGTCCCTTAAGATCTGAGGGATGTAAGGACAATATCGATGACAGTGGTCTCCTTTGCAAATGACACATGGAGATTTAGGGTTGGACGGTGAAGTGTGTGTATTTTCACTAGACGATGCCCGATTACCCCTTTTTGCCTTTAGCTCCTTCTTCTTCTTCTCTTTCTTCTCCTTTCCCTTCTTCTCCTTCTTAGTTACTTGATTTTTGGCTTTACCAGCTTTATCAAGCGAAGAGGAAGGAGGAGAGGGAGAATCAGATGAAGTAGAAGGTTGGGGGGTAACTTTAGTATGATCCAATTGCTGACTCGATTGTTCAAGAATCACGGTGTTCTGAATGACGAAGGTTGAGAAGAGCCATATTGGCAAGCCACTCGTCAATCCTAGAAGTGAAAATGTGGCCATATGAGGTGCACCAACATCTCCCCAAGAGGAGAAAGGACTAGGATTTCCTCCAAGGGGAAATCCTTGGTTGGTGGACTCCATTTTTCTCAACCTAAGACCAACACGGGAATGGTGATATTATTCTGATTAAAATAAATTTTAGATGCTTTGACACAACTTGTTTTTTCAATTTTTAAGAGTCGAGAAAAAAAAGATGACTCTAGTCGCCTTCGATTTTTAATGAGCCTGAAGTGACAAGTGCTCAGATGGACCCTTTCCTTTAAGGAGTCTGAAAAGGAATGAAAGAGACTGCTCTGGAAATCTAGACAGAGGGATTACCAAACCAATCGCAAAACTGCAGAATACTTTTTATGGTACGGCAGTCAATCTTCCTGAATGTTGTGTTCAGTGCATTGCGCTCGATATGGCAGCAGACACGACTTCCTATGAATAAAGGATATAACCTATTGTGGTCTCCCAATATATACTCGACGGTACGTGGGAGCATAAGTCCGTACTGGCACTTGTCATCTCAAAGAGGAGGAATCACCCAACCAACAATGAAAGCGAAAGTTACCAGGCTTTATGATGCTGAAATATGTCTCTAGCCTAGACTTCTAGATGTTGTGCATTAGGTTCCAAAGCGTTTTTCGGTTCATTGAATTTATTTTACAGTTGATCTTTCTTAAGAAATTTTCCTTTCAGGTTCACCATGTGATGTAGATATACAATTCCTAAAATGCAATCTAAGATGATAAAAAATCGTTTAATCTTCTTTTTGCAATGAAAATCCTAGCTACTAAAGAAAGAGAGATGATATTCTTTCAACATAGAGGAGAGAGCACACATTAGATGCACTGTCCTAAATCAAACCAACAAGTAGTCTAAATGCAAATGCACATGCATGTATTTGTTTCCAGCTTTCTTAATGTGTGAATGATGAGAATAATGCTAAGTACAAATCTGAATTATCTTTTCAAAGCGATAGTACTAACAAATTTCTCTTCAAAAAAAAAAGGAAGATAATGACGACACTTTGCTATTTTGAATTGAAAACTGCTTTCGACACTTGAAAAACTATTAATTCAAATCAAATACAAGAGTAAATGTATAATCAACCATCAAGAACAATGGGATTCTTTTCTATGACTGAAAATGACACTTGCAACACTTTCAGATCAAGAAACGACAGTTCGATTACGCTACTACTTTGTAAAAGAGAACTGAAAATGGCGCATAATACATAAAAACATTCACAGTTCTTTGCACAATGGAGGCAGAATGATGGAAAGGAAGGGGGTTTCCACAGTGGTATACTGATCACAGACAACAAAACTCTTGAATAGAGCTGAAAAGAGTGAAGAAAAATCAAAACCTGGAGGCAAAATTAGCCTTTTCTGATCATCGCACCTGTAACACGGGGAATCCAGTATGCATCCCACCTACTACACATGGGAGATGTGATGCATACAAACTTCCTTGAAGAGAGGGTGCGATGGTACCAGGACGAGACTTTACTTGGCTCTTGGTCATAGTTTGTAGCTTAGTTCAGGGATTTAGGCTGAGCAAGTGATGCTCAATAAATATAAATCACAGGGGTTGAACTAATGAGGTTACTAGAGCCACCACTAGGGCAATTAGAAGGTTTTAAAATAAATTGTTCAGTTTATAAACAAAACCCAGAGATAGACTAAAGCAGCATTGATCTACTTTGCACTTCCATAGAAAATGCAGTTTGAAGCTAGCTGGCTTGACTTCAGGCTCCGTCTATAAGTTTATAAAACAAACAAATATAGAAAAGAAAATAATCTATTCGCTCCCTAGTGGAGTCGCCATTTTGTTATCGGGAAATCTAGTGTCCACTTGGAGCTACTAGTCCCACTAAGATTGGTAGCTATCTTAGAAACAAATAAACTAAAACTACTTTCGCTTTCCTTTATGAGAAGTAGATAAGAGGGGAACAAAGGACACCAACCTCAGTCTTGTGCTTAGTTCCTTGCTTGGTTCCTCTCCCTTCTGACAGATCATTCTCGCTTTGCCTTCGTCTACCCACTTCAAAGAGATCCTATGAAATCAAAGCAGCATAATACTATCAAAGAACAAAGATCTACAATCATAAAAAATATAGGACCAGATATATATTGACCACACAAATGCATATATCATCAAACATACAAGAATGTGGAGGAAAACTTGAATAGTTTTATTAATATCAAGAATAGCAAAGAGGATTACAACCAATTGTTCTGACCCAATGTCATCCTCCCAGCATGAAAGCCCTTCTTCACCTCATGAAAAGCTTAGATCACCCAACATTATGATATTCGACCAAGAAACCAACAACACTTCCTTACAAGATACAAAATTCCAGCCTCTGGATCTCTGGGATGAGGGATCCATATATAGATGATTGCAGGGGGATGAGTCAGCTTCTAGGATTTTGATTAGTGTCCTATCTCTGATAGTTCTTGATTCCACTTGGAGATTGATGATCTCTTACTCATCCCTGGGTGAATTCGGAGAGGCAAGTGTCACAGGAGAAGTTTCTTGAAGATTCCATTATGATCCACCTTGCAAACTGTCTCTGCCATTTGTCTACTCTCGCCCATTGCACCCTACAGAAGGGCTTTCCAGTATGCATCGCACCTTTTGCACTGAGCAGGTGAGATGCATCGCACCCTCTGCACTGGGCAGTTTGTATGGTCTAGCTTTGACCGGTTCTGAGCTGTTTCCTATGGAGAACTTCTGGGAGATGATGTAATCATCCGACCTTGTTCCTTTAGGGTGTGAAGCAACACTTTTAGGGACTTAGGAGCCCTTGGTTTATGGACAAGTATGATTGGGGTTGCGGTGCACAAAAATGTCTGTAACACACTAGTGGTAGAATTTTGATGCCATAGTGTTTCCTTAAGGGAAATGAGGTTGTTATCGAATTCAACTTTCTAGCCATATATTATTGGGGTGTAAATATCAAGAGTTTGAATCTTTCTCCAGTTCCTTTATTTTCTAATTCCATAGCTACCCAATGCATTGACGATTGAGAATCCTTTAAGATGAAAGAATTATATCCCAAAAGATACCAGGGCCTCTATATTCTCCCCTTGAGCTTTGAACGACTCCACAAATTTCTTTCCAGAATATTTGAGAGGCTCCCATTAGCTCACAATATTATAATTTTAATTATTGAATAAACAAAATTGAGGGTTTCTTGAAATTGACCAAATACTTTATTTAGAGGGATTTTCTGGGGTCACCCATTCCCCTTATATTCCAAGAATTTAACTTCATATTTTGGAAGGGGAATCAAATTTCCAATCTCCATTTGATTTTCTTCCACCTCCTTTGCACGCTGATACTTTAAGAATGTATGAAATTTGAGTCCAACCTCACAATTTCTTGTTTAGTTATGCCTCATTCTCACTTAATTCCTTTTTTGAGTGCCGACATTTTCTATTTACCCTACTTTCCAATTCTCAACTACTTGCATCTTGGGATCCACTTGGAGGGAGGGTCATATTTCTGGTGATGATAATCCTTGGACCGCTCATTGGTTTATATGGCCCAGATGGAGTAGACTCCATTGGTCGGATTTGACACAACACTGGACCCATATCCTTGACTTTAGACTTCATTGGTTCTTAGGCTTTTGGCTAGGATTTATAGTTGGGCCTTTGGATGCTAGAGCTTCCCTTTCATCTCCTATCTTTGTTGGCTCAAAAATATCCCCCTCTTCATGCATGTCATCTTCAAATTCATCTCTGTTTGTTGATTTTAAGGGTTCATTCAAATCCTTGTTTTTTTTCTCCTGTCTCTTGAAGCACCCCAAAGGGATTATTAGAGGATGTAGGTGCAACATTGTGCTAGCCCACTTGCTTATTTGGGGTTTAACATATCATGTTTCCATTTTTTCTTTGTGTTTGCCACTATTCTTCTTTTGGGGCTGTGTTGGTTCTACCTGTTTGGATTTCTTAGAGTCCCGAGAGAAATGGCCATAATGATGGAAAATTTTTCATTTGAATGGAAGTTTCTCGTAATCTAATATTTGATTGTGCTTCCAATATCCCATAGTGAGGAGGTTCTATAGGGAGTCCCTATTCTATGTCCACCTCCACACATATCCCGACATGATGAAATTGACCTCCTTTAGGTTCTACTTTGTCTATATATCTTCCAACTCTGTTACCAATCGCTAGAAGGCAATCATATCCCTAGCAAGAGAGAGGTAGCCTTGGAAATTTCACCCATACTAGCACAACTGTGGGGATATCTTCTGTTGGTTTAAAATTTATAGTCCATCGGTTCAAATACATTCCCTTGGCCCCAAAGAAATATGGGTGATTTCTAAAATTTATCTCCCTGTCCCCCGTGAAATTGAATAAGAATGCAAAATAGCTATTGTCGACTGCATAATTCCCAGTCCACCTTTCATTTTTGCTCTTTAATTATTCTCCACCCATTGTTCGATGGACTTGTGGTATGGCCACATGCTAGTGCATTTTCCAACCAACATACATTCCGTGTATGCTATTTTAGATTAGTAGAAGGTTAGAGGCAACAAAACAACAAGAATGTTCTTAGATTTTTTAACAAAATTTGAATTGTTGTCTTTTGTCTTTTGCTTCTTAGGAAGAGAAGTGATTGTGGCCTAGAAGGCTGCAACGACCACATTCAGAGGAGGACATGATGGAGGTGGAGGATCCCCCCATGGATGGTCATTGGTCGTAGATGTCAGGTTTGTAGGTTGCAAAGTAGGAAACCAATCTCTTGAAGTTGACCATAAATATTAATAACAAAATACAAGATAGAATCTTTCAATATCAATCATCATTAAAATGCTTTTCTGTCCACCTTAATTTTACATCAATTTTGATATACAAAGAGATGAAGTCATTAAAAGTGAAAAATCTCTAATTTTATTTATATGCGCTTTGTATTTTTTAGTATGAAGGAGATGTGTAATTCCTTCACTTCTTAATATGTTGCATCTAAAATAACATATCTATTAATTATGTTATAGATGTAACAAAAAAAATATTCCATATTAACTGGAATAAATAAAATATTTTAATATCTATATTAACTAATATAATTTTATATCAACTTAATAAAAAAAGAGATAAAGTAACTAAAAGTAAATATATATAGATAAGCGATGATGGGATCACACCGCTTTGAAAACAAATCTGGTTATCCGTTTAACTGATGGCAATCACATCATTTAATTGACTATTGAAAAGCGGAGAGGCCACCTCTATAAACTTTTGGAAAGAAGACGCATTAAGCTGTCATATGCATTAACCATCTTATCGGGTTGTCTATTGTTGAACTGGGGTTAGCAGTGTTTTTGTAGTTATAGTTTTATTAATGTACTGAGTTTAGGTTAATTTTTAGATTTGGGTACATTTTTACAGAGAAGAGGCTTTAATCCATCATATGTATTAATCATTTTATTGGGTTGTCTATCAGTGAGCTAGGGTTCTCAGTATTTCTAGAATTATAGTTTTATTAATTCACTAGTTAGTATATGTTAACTTTTAAATTTAGGTAGTACATAATCTAAAAATTAGTATATATTACACGAGTGCACTAATAGAATTATATGTTAATTTTTAAATTTAAGTAAATACAAAATTTAAATATTAGTATGTACATTAATAGAACTATAGCTCTAGAAATATTGGTTACTTTATTATAATCAAATTTCTTGAAAAAAAATTCACTTGTAAAAAAACTCATCTAAAATTATAACCTCACCAACAAAACAAATACCAAAAAAATCACTAAATATTTTAACGTCTGCTTGTGGAAAAATTCAACCCTAAAAGCTCACAACAAGGAGATACTTACATATATCGCAATCGAACTTCTAAGTTGTTATGTGCATCTTATTCTATACCAAGGGGAGATTGCAAGATGGAATACCTAAAGAACGGGATAATATCAAGTCTTTCACGCCTGCAAACTAGCTGATTGTCTCACAAATTCAACCACAAAAGCCAACAACAAGGAGATACTTCTAAGCCTGACTCATTAATCCAGAGCCAGAGGCCAAACATGCACCCTAGTACCAACAAAAATAGTAAGTTTGCCAGTGGCTCAAATTCAATTAAATCATCATCATTTAACATCTGCATTCTATGGTGTAGTCAATACCTCCCGCCACCATCTCAACCGGAAGTAAGGTAATTTGATTGGCTAAAGGACCTTTTCCCCACACATTTGAACGATGATGATGCTGTCCAAGTTTTGTGTGTAGTCGAATTGGTTTATAATTTAAAAAATTATAAGTTTACCTTTTTATTTTTATTTTTATTTTGTAAGGTGCTAAATTTATTTATATATTTAAAAATGTATTTTAAATAACAAAAAATCATAATTTTATTAAAAAATATATTATTTGATTTTTATAAAAATAAATAAATTATTTGTTACTTAAATTATATTTATTATGATTAACTATATTATAGAAATAAAAATATTTAAACACATTTTTCTTCATATTTATTATCTAACATTTGTCAATAAATCATATAACATTTCTCAATAAGTTCTCAATAAATCATATAACATTTCTCATCTTATTGACAAATAAGTTAAAACTAACAAGTCATTATGAAATGAACCCAATAATTATACTATGACTGTTAAAATAATTATTTAATATATAAATTATTTTACAAAATCATAAATAAATAATTATTTTATAATTAAAACATTATTTCTTTTGCACGAGAGATCTTAAATTTATTTAGTTCTTTTTAGCGCAAATCTCTTAATGTTCTTTCATTCTCATAGCACAATTATACTTTAAAAAAAGTTCAATTCTAAGCATATAGACACATGTTATACAAAAGAAAACACATTAGAAGAGTTATTCCTTTGTTAAGGACTCTGCATCCTTCATTAAATAATGGAGTGATGTAAGGTTAGATCCCTGGGATCTGCTTGTTAGTTTTGATATCGTCTCCTTATATACCAAAATTCCCATCCAAAATGCCATTGATGTCATAAGTCGGATTATTGACCAAGACACTAAAAAATTGGTTGGCATGTGCTTCACCTCGACTTTTTTCAGTTTCCAGGGTGAATTCTATGAGAAAACATGTGGGGTTGCGATGGATTCACCTCTTTCTCCTATTTTCGCTAACTTATTTATGGGATATTTTGAGACTGGGGCCTTAGCCTCAACTCAATTTCACCCAAAGATATGGAAGAGGTTTGTTGATGACACTTGCATCATCTAGCCCCATGGCCATGAGAAATTAGACCTATTTATGAACCACCTTGATTCCCAATCTAAATCTATCAAGTTCATGATGGAAGTTGAAGTGGATGGATGCCTTCCTTTCCTTGACATTCACCTCTATAGAATGGATGATGGTTCCATTTCTCACCAAGTTTTTCGTAAAAAAACTCACATGAAACAATATCTTCATGTTAGTTCTCATCATTTTCTTGCTAAGAAATTCATTGTTCTCAGCACCCTTACTACCCGTGCTTTGAGAATCTTTGATGAAAGCCACATGGAGCAGGATAAATCTCATCTCCTTGAAGTTTTCAAAAATAATGGATATAGCAGAACTCAGAGCCTCAAGGCCTTTCAAAAATCGTCTAAAGATCCAAGAGTTAAAACTGCCCATTTTGATTCTATCCCCAAGGTTCATTTCCCATTTATTCAAGGAACCACTGATAGGATTGCACATATCCTTCAGAGGAATAATGTTTCTTCTTTGTTCAAACCTCTTAGAACCATTAGGAATTCTCTTGGTTCGGTTAAGGACCCTATAGACCCAAAGGACATGAAAGGCATTTACCTGGTTCCATGTTCTTGTGGTATTCCATATATTGGAGAAATAGGTCGATCAATTAACTAGAGGATCTAGGAGCACGTTGGAGACATAAGGCACAATCGTTCTCGCTCGTCGAACTTAGCTGAGCATGTAGAGAAATCCAAGCACCATGTTTGTATTGAGGATTCCAAGTTCATTGATAGCGTTAATTGTTGGCATTATGAGACAAGTGTTGTCCTTGATGGCAAATCACACTGATGACAAATCATAGTGCAGAAGGATAGCAGCAAGGAATTGATGATCAGACTACAAGTATGAAGAGAAAATATGTACACACTGGTTCACTATATACCAAGTCGCGTATACAAGCAGGTTCACTATATACCAAGTCGCGCAGGTTAGCTATATACCAAGTCGCGTGTACACGCAGGTTGGCTTCAGTAAAAGAGCGTGTATGTGGAAAACTTATCTTTGGTCCGTGACGGTTAGTCCTTGGAAGTTGTGCCTATGGTTTTGGACCATGGTGTCTCGACGGACGTGTCGATCCCTAGTTTTGAAGTTGATGGTATTGTGTTACTATGGTTTTGGCCCGTGGTATTGTGAAGGGCCTAAGGCTATATAAGTAGAAGATCATTAGGCAAAGGGTATGCATGGTGTGTCTGACGAAGTGAGAAGATCTGGTATTGCTTTTTATCTGCTCGGGACGCTTGGCAAGGGTCGGATCTGACAGCGAAGGCATAAGTAATTATTTCTAGATCTGCACGCGGGTTGCCTTTGGAGAAAGCGCGTATACACGCAGTTTTGGTACAGTGAAGTAGTGTATGCATAATAAGATTTCATATTTCAGGTTGCTGTTGATTCTGGTGGTTGTTGCAGAGTTCTGGGCTCTGGTTTGGGTTCTGTGTTCTCGATGACAGGGTTTCAGTGATTCAGTATTGGGTTGTTTAATGAATTATGATGCAAGTATAAGTTGATGATTGTATTGCAGTAATGTTTGTTTTGTACTCTTGGATCTAGTCTGAAAATTGATGAAACGTGGTCCCTGAAGGAAAGAAGGTTGTAGGGTCAGCACCTACGTACTAGTGAATGGATCGGCTAGTACAAGAGCTGAGGGGGTTGTAGCTCCCTTCCAGAAGTAGTTGGAAAACGAGAGAGGGTTGTAGCCCTCTGCAGTTGTAGCCTGCGTACTGGTAAAGGACTGCACTAGTACATTGTAAAAGAAGTTTCTTATTAAAGAAGAAAGAGACGAATTCCAGCAAGTGGTTTTCACCCACATTGGGTTTCCACCTTATATCATGGTGTTCATGTGTGTGGCTCTTGTGTGATGTTCTGTTCTGTTATACTACACCTGTTTACTGTTAATATGCTTAATAATGTTCTGATGCATTTACTGAAGATTAAGCTAACTGAATTATAAGATCTCTAGATATACGCTAGTTGCATTAGACACAGTAGCGTGTACACGCGGGTTCACTTAATTGAAGTAGCGTATATGTTTCTGAGTATGAAATTGGAAAGGTTTTACTGATCTGATAATACTGATTCACCCCCCCCCCTCTCAGTATTATTTCCAACAATTGGTATCAGAGCAGGTCCTTCAGAGGAAGCTTGATCGCTTGAAGGAAAAGATCCATCAGAATGGCTAATCCAGAAAGAGAGGCACACATCAGGCCACCAGTCTTTGATGGGAACAATTTTACTCACTGGAAGATAAGAACCACTGCATATCTACAATCACTTGGAGCATAAATTTGGGGAATCATAGAAGGAGGATACAAATTCCCATCAGCAACTCCTACAGATCCAGCAGAGAAAAAGCAATATGAGCTCAATGCCAAAGCTGTTACTGTCCTATTGAGTAGTTTGACACAATTAGAATTTATGAAGATCATGCATTTCAAATCAGCTAAGGAAATATGGGACAAAATCGTCACAAGCTACGAAGGAGATGATCAGGTAAAAAGAGCAAAGCTTCAAACTCTCAGAATCCGGTATGAAACTCTTAAGATGCATAGTAATGAAAGCATAGCTAATTATTTCCTGCGTATGGATGAGATTGTGAATTGTATGAGGGATCTGGGTGAAGAATTTGAGGAATTTGTCTTAGTTGAAAAGGTTTTGAGATCTCTGTCTGCTAAATTTGATTCTAAAGTATCTGCCATAGAAGAAAAAGAGAATGTGTAGAAAATCACCATGTCACAGCTTCACGGGATCTTAACTGCTTTTGAAATGCGACAAGAGGTACCACCAGAAGCCGCATTCGAAGTGTCAGAGGAAGAAGATGAGGTAAATTTTGTCAAGAATCTTGAACGGGGAACTAGACGGTTCAAAGGTAAGCTACCTTTCAAATGTTTTCTATGTGGTAGAGTTGGTCACTATGCTGCTAGATGCCCTCATAACAAAGGAAAGATATCTGAAGAAGATGGTAGAAGCTATTATACCCATATTACAAGTTCATTCAATGATAGTGAAGATATTAGAAGTCTCATGGCACATGAAAAGAAGAATGCAGAAACTGAAGAAGTTACCAAATTAAATGAACAATTGGAGACAGTAACCAGGGTAAGGGAGCAATTGCAGGATGTAGTAAAGGATCAGAGCATAACTATTCAAAGGCTTGAATCAAAGATCCTCTCTCTAAAAGAAGATATTAAAAAATCAAGAGAACAGAACAGAGAAGCTCTTGAAGATCAAGAACATGAAGTGATGAAACTAAAGCGACAAGTGGAAGAAGGAAGAAAAGCTGAAGAAGACCTAAGGAATCAGTATCTGAAAAAGGAAGAACAACATCAAGTTGAGGTAAATATCTTGAAAGGTAAACTAGAAGAAAAGGATAAGCTTTTACGATTTCAAGATAGTACTAAAGTCTTGGATGATATTCTTAATAGCCAAAGGTCTCCTGCTATCAAAACTGGTCTTGGTTTTCATGAATATGTTGAAGGTGAATCTAGTTCACAAGGTGAGGCAAGAAATTCTAAGGAGAAATCTGAAATGCTCAATAAGGAACAACCAAGGAAAGAAATTCCTCAAGGAAGATCCTTTAATCCTAACTATGGACGTGATAGACGATTATCTGCTCCACTGAATAATGTTGAATGTCATGTATGTCATAATCTTGGACATGTTGCAGCCAGATGTAGAAGTAGAATGGTTCAAGACCATTACAAAAGATCATTGCATCCCAGGTATTTCAGAGGATATTGCTTTGCCTGCAATGCATATGGACACAAAGCAATTGATTGTGATAGAAGGAACATGAAATATGTAAGATGTTATACATGCAACAAACATGGACATAAAGCAAGGGAATGCAGGAGCAGATTTCAAAATTCAAAACAAGAGGACCATACATCATCAGAGTTCCAGGAATTGAAGAAGACAGAGACAGAAAAGTGTGGCATAACTCAGTCAGCTGACATAACAGACACATGGGAATATGAAAGTGATGAATTTCAGTATTCCTTGCATACGCTGATATAATGAAGACAAGTCGCGTATATACGCGAGTTACAGGCTGCAAAGTCGCGTATATGAAGAAAGGGCAGCAGAACAGACCCAGGTTCAGTCATGGTTGGCTCAGGCTCAGGGGGAGAAGAACAGACTCAGGAAATGGTTGGCTCACACTCAGGGGGAGCATATACTTCAAATAATTCATTGTTGGCATTATGGTTAGAAGTTGCTGATGAAACTAAATGATACATCTTGTTGTTTGATCAAAGGAATAGTATTGCAGACTGATGCTTATGGTACAGATCTGAATGGCTGGTCTTAGAACCTGCATCTGCTCAAGGGGAGCATGGATTGATTGGTACACTTTGGCATAAACAAAGGGGGAGCCAAATCAGAAACTTCAGCATGTACTCAGGGAGAGTATGGACAACAGTATGGACAGCAGAAGGTATACCAAAGAAGAAAATATCTTGGTCCGCCCTTTGCCCTTGATGTCAAAGGGGGAGAGTGACTTGGTGTGGTGGTTTCCATCAACTCCAAAGGGGGAGATTGTTGGCATTATGAGACAAGTGTTGTCCTTGATGGCAAATCACACTGATGACAAATCATAGTGCAGAAGGATAGCAGCAAGGAATTGATGATCAAACTACAAGTATGAAGAGAAAATATATACACGCTGGTTCACTATATACCAAGTCGCGTATACAAGCAGGTTCACTATATACCAAGTCGCGTATACGCAGGTTAGCTATATACCAAGTCGCGTTTACACGCAGGTTGGATTCAGTAAAAGAGCGTGTATGTGGAAAACTTATCTTTGGTCCGTGACGGTTAGTCCTTGGAAGTTGTGCCTATGGTTTTGGACCATGGTGTCTCGACGGACGTGTTGATCCCTAGTTTTGAAGTTGATGGTATTGTGTTACTATGGTTTTGGCCCGTGGTATTGTGAAGGGCCTAAGGCTATATAAGTAGAAGATCATTAGGCAAAGGGTATGCATGGTGTGTCTAACGAAGTGAGAAGATCTGGTATTGCTGTTTATCTGCTCGGGACGCTTGGCAAGGGTCGGATCTGACAGCGAAGGCATAAGTAATTATTTCTAGATCTGCATGTGGGTTGCCTTTGGAGAAAGCGCGTATACACGTGGTTTTGGTACAGTGAAGTAGCGTATGCATAATAAGATTTGATATTTCAGGTTGTTGTTGATTCTAGTGGTTGTTGCAGAGTTTTGGGCTCTGGTTTGGGTTCTGTGTTCTTGATGACAGGGTTTCAGTGATTCAGTATTGGGTTGTTTAATGAATTATGATGCAAGTATAAGTTGATGATTGTATTGCAGTAATGTTTGTTTTGTACTCTTGGATCCAGTCTGAAAATTGATGAAACGTGGTCCCTGAAGGAAAGAAGGTTGTAGGGTCAGCACCTACGTACTAGTGAATGGATCGGCTAGTACAAGAGCTGAGGGGGTTGTAGCTCCCTTCCAAAAGTAGTTGGAAAACGAGAGAGGGTTGTAGCCCTCTGCAGGTTGTAGCCTGCGTACTGGTAAAGGACTGCTCCAGTACATTGTAAAAGAAGTTTCTTATTAAAGAAGAAAGAGACGAATTGCAGCAGGTGGTTTTCACCCACATTGGGTTTCCACCTTATATCATGGTGTTCATGTGTGTGGCTCTTGTGTGATGTTCTGTTCTGTTATACTGCACCTGTTTACTGTTAATATGCTCAATAATGTTCTGATGCATTTACTGAAGATTAAGCTAACTGAATTATAAGATCTCTAGATATACGCTAGTTGCATTAGACACAGTAGCGTGTACACGCGGGTTCACTTAATTGAAGTAGCGTATATGTTTCTGAGTATGAAATTGGAAAGGTTTTACTGATCTGATAATACTGATTCACCCCCCCCTCTCAGTATTATTTCCAACATTAATCATTTCCACCATAGGAAGCTTCGGGAGGCTATCGAAATTGAGAGGCATGCCAGAAATCTCAACAAAGATGATGGCTGGAAGTTTAGCAGGAGCTGGATTCCAACCCTCTCCTGATGACTCTCTTGTCTCTTCGCCCTTTCTTTATTTTTATTTCTTTTTCCTCTCCCATCTTTTTCTCTTACTATTGGTTATCTTTGTTTTAATTGATTCTCTTGCTTCTTAACTTACTTTTTATTTTTCTATCTTATATTATCCCCCACCCCCCTTTTTTCCCTTTGGTTTTAAGTTGTATTTTTTGACCCCCCTTTTAATAAATTATGTGCTCCTTTTGTTTTCTATATCTAGTACATACATACATACATACATACATACATACATACATACATATATATATATATATATATATATATATATATATCCTAACATAGGCTTATAACTTACTCCAATACCTCTTATTAATTTATGGAGTGTTATTTATAATAGTTTATAATATCAATCTCCATTATAGAGTATTTTTACACTTACGCTTAACCTCTTTATACAATTTTCGTTTTAAATTTAATTATATAACTATAATTTATTATGATTTAATATTATATCCTAACAACTATTTTTTTTTAAATCTTATTCTTATTCCCCTTATTAATTTTCCTAACTATATTATTATTATTTATACTCCTATAACCAATTTTATAACTATATTTATAATATGTTATTAAATTTACAGCTAATAAATATTAAATAATTCCTTTGTACGATTTTTATTTACCTAATCCCCATCGGCTAGTTCTCAACAACTAGCTTTCAAAGGCTAGTTTTTACCCTGGACAATGATGCATCCTTACTATTCATTCATGAAGATTGTATGATTTTTTTACACCTTGTCCTAAGGATGAACCACATTAATTGGTTCAAAACGTCGACCAAATCCTGGAAATGTGATTAATCCGAAAGATAATCATCTACATTATGGATAACAAAAGTCACAGATCTAACATTAGAAGACTCTAACTATCAAAGCACATATACATAGACTCTAACTTATATCAAATTACATATAATTTTATTCCTCTTTTTTCGATTTGATTATAAATACACATTATAACAATCAAAGCAATTACACATATCTTGAATTATATATATATATATATATACATATATATATATATATATATATATATATATATACATATACATATATATATATATATATACATATATATATATATATATATATATACATATATATATATATATATGTATATATAGATATATATAGATATAGTACACGTAAGAGGATTTATTTAAAAGCAATAAAGCGTATTTATTTCATTTTATTTAGACAAGGTAAGAAATATTTTATTTAACACATATACACAAATAAATAATAAAAAGGTAAAGAAATAAGAGCAACTTTTAATTAACCCCCGATCGGGGTGTGTGCCTGAGTACGTCTGTCAACGATGGTTGCCAGGCCAACTAAGGGATGGGTAATATCCACTGCATCCCACACGCTCATGGCGATGGGTGCAGTGGCCTCCTGCATGACAATGGATATAGGGCAATGAAGAAGTGGTAGTTTGTAGAAATTCCCACTGTAGATCAACAAATTATGCAATATACTAAAATACAATACAAGATTTACTTCTACAACACTTTGCGGAAGCTTAATCGAATTGAGCAAGATCAAGAGAACACATATAACTGAGAATGAGAAATCAATCACACATAACACAGAAGAAATAACCCGGGAAAGCCTAAACCTAAAACCCCAATCTCTATATTATCATACAAGTGGAAATCTTGTTCAAGTCACAAAAATAATAAGCTCTCAAGTTATCTTGCTCTCTCTGCAATCAAACAATACTGTTCTTAGATAGTCAAAGGATCTCACAACCTTCTCCTCTGCCCTCCAAGCCTCCTATTTCCTTGCACAGTTTTTCCTGGGGTCCTGGGCTTCCACTTGTGTGAATTCCCACCTCACACTGCTCACTTGGCTCAGTAATAACTGCACAAACCTGAAGGAGATGAATCCTTATGCTTGGATGAGTTTCCTTTATAGGAAAAAATCATCCAATTAATAGTACACTGTCCCTCCTCTGATCTCAACTGGGTTTCTGACTGAACTAACATGCATGAGTTATTTATGAGAGAATATTTAGTTATCTGGAGAGCAACAGTTACATGTATGCAAGCATTAATTAACTAAACTCACAATTAATTCAACAAACTATTTGAATTAATCTAACTGGACTTGACTCAGTTAACTGAGCCAACTAATCACAACTCAATATTACAACTCATCCTTATCTCTTTAATTGATGGATAAATTCCTCAATCAATGGAGAAACTGTTGCATGTCCCCACATAGACTTCATGTTTGATTTTCTACAACTAATTAACCCAAGATGAATTAATTAATTATTTTTCAAACAACTGCTTAGATAAAATTCGAATTTTACTTCTCAATTTTAGTCCAGGGACTAACTAAAATTGGAATCCATCATGAACTGTTATTTTTAGAAATGCTATTTATAGCACTTCCATTTTTCATTCCCTGCTGCTATGTTCAACACTGGTACCCGAATTGCTATTTATAGCAGTGCTATTTTTAGCATTTCTTGTTGCCATTTTCAACAGTGCCAGGGTAGTGATGGAGGTGGGAAGGACATGACAGGAGGGGTGATGAGACAGAGAATGGAGGGAGTGGATTATGAAGGAAGGCATGGTGGTGGGAAGAGCATAGTTGTTACGGGAAGACGAAGAAAAGAAGCAGCATACCAGGGAAGAGATCAACAAATACCTCTACGCATCGGCTTTGGGTATGTTAACTGGCCTTACACATCTAATGCAATGCTTTTTGTGTCATTCCATGGCGGGGGGGATGAGAGAACAGACTAGGGAGGGGAATTGGGGAAAAGGTGGGGGAGACCTCTGCATGATGGGAGGGAAGGGAATCGGGTCCGAACTAGAAACCGACACTGAGAGAGATAATTGGGGCTCAGACCTTGAGAAACCACCTGTAATTAAGCAAGATAACAGGATTACCAGGGAGGGAGGGGAGAATGTAGATAAGCATGAGCGAGGGAATGCAATTGGGAGTGGTAGAGAGGAGCAAAAGCTGCATAGGAGAGAGGGGCGAGGGAAGGTTATGAGAATGGGAGTGTTGGTAATTTGGCTCGATGGGTTGGTGGTGAGTGTCGTAAGCATATTTCGAGTCGTGCACTAGGTCATCACCCCCGGGAGCAGAGGAGAGATACACCAACACCAGAAATGTGGAGAGGCTATCGCTTGGCAGGTGAGTGGTGCTGATAATTCAGGCAGAGGAGAGGCATTTCATCCTTGGGCAAAGGAACATTGGGGCAGAGGCAAGTGTGACTTGAAATGTGGGGGGAGGAGAAGAAGCAGAAACCTGGAACGGCTAGAACATATACTCGTGAACTAATGTAAATTGTGTGTGAATAGGCACGCACAACAGAAGAGATGGCTAGACCAGCTTGTGGAAGAGGATGAGGTTGAAGGGGGAGGGAGTTGCCTAGAGCAGCAAATCCAAGCACCTCGGAGCCTAGATGTGGGAAAAACTGGTAGAACAATTCATTAGTAAAGCAAAAA
This sequence comes from Pinus tabuliformis, assembly GCA_031772625.1. NCBI lineage: Eukaryota > Viridiplantae > Streptophyta > Pinopsida > Pinales > Pinaceae > Pinus > Pinus tabuliformis. The sequence goes on along the minus strand of CM062820.1, from coordinate 1,470,939,303 downwards.
AATCGATAGGGTAGGAACAGATGCAGGGATCCACAAGATTTTAGAATATTGGGAGGAACAGATAAAGGAGGAGGCGAACTCCGAAGAGGAAATGGAGACCTAGTGAAAGGTAAACCCAGATCCAAGGAATACTAGGGATAGACTCACACAGTTTAAGCACACTTTATACGTGTACCAGCTCATGAAGAGCCTTCTGGGGAAGGCCATGGAGCAACTATCAGTGGGGATGGCCATGACCCTCCGAGACATGCCAAACTACAAGAAAGATCTGCACACCATTCAATTCCAGCTGTGCAAGTAGGAAATCCACCTAAATCGTATTCAAAGGCATATCCCTTGTATTATCGAGTTGGCGGATGCACCAAGAGACTCAGCCGAAGACCTAGCTCGAGTGGACTCAGCCTCAGAAGATTAGAAGGAATAGTCATGTTCCAGAATGTTTTTTGGTTTCTTGTGGATAACATTTAGTTTTTACTGATGTATGCTTATGATAGATAGAAACTTATAATCTTATCATAATATAGATACATATATAGCTTGGGTTGATCGCTTGAAACTATGTTATTTTTGGAAGGCTTATAACGAGGATAGGTGGCCAACAGACTTGGTTTCCCACTGGGCAAGTTGAGGCCATCTATCTCATTCATGTGGTGTAAGTTTGTCTTTTATAAATAGAAAACAAAAGGTCCTGCCAAGCTTTACAAAAAAAAAGGAACAACTTATAATTATAAATATATAAAGAAATAGATAAAAAAATAGAGACAACATAACAAATAGGTTATAAATTTATGGCCCAATAAATAATATTTCAGAAAAAAAGAACTAGATAATATAATTTATACATGTACATCTATATATAAAGGACCATTTATTGAATAATGTGTTACATTCATATGAAATGTGTTAGTAGAAAATTTTCAAGAATGGTATCATATTCTAGTCTTCACTTCTTTCAACTGCAACCAAGATGCTGTGACTAAATGACTATATTAGGCACATATAACATCTGGATGGTAGCCTTTAAAAACAATGTATTCTTTACACTTTCACTTTTTTTCCTTCAACCTAATCTTTCAATCGAGAAAATATATGATTCTCTACTAAAAATTTTTCACATTGAATAGGTTGTGTCAATTGAGAAAATGATCGGGTCGACTGAAATTCTCATCGGAGAGTTTGGTCACATGATAGATTCTCTTCTCAAACTCGTGGATGAAAGTTTGGAAACTTTTCGGCTAAGAGTGTTTTTGACATAATCTCTCGATCGAGAGGTTTTTTTTTGGAGAAAACTCATTGTAGTTAACACAAACCATGGTTACAAAAAAATTTCATACAAGAGTTGAAAATATCTCGGTGAAGAATTTATTTTATAGCTCTGATCTGAGAAATTTTTCTAGGCCAAGAGTTTTAGGTCAATGAAAATTAGGAAACAATATGCAATTTTCTAGAAATTATAACTTCAGAGAAGCCAAATCTCCACAAAATTTATGATTTAGATGAAGGTTTTGGTACCACTAATTTCAACTTCGAATCTAGTTTCTAATGATATAAAATTTATTCATTTTTCATGAAGAATTGATATTGATTATTAATTTTATACTAACCGTGTCAATGGAGATTTTGAGAGTTCTGAAAATTGTCTGAAATGAAAAATTCAATAACTTCAAAATCGAAATACCAAATTATTTGAAAAATTGCACAAAGCTTCCTCTCTGTGTCCTCTTCAAAAATATTTTTTCAATTGACTTATTGATAATCACATTAAAACTAAAATTCATGGATAACCGAATGTGTTGAAAAATCGTCTTTTTTTGTCTTACCCTAATTCATTAAGTGATAAAAGAGAATGATTAAATATGAAAATTCCTCAAAATTAGTGCATGTCATAATGCAATCGGTGTAGATTGTGATGATATAATTTTTTTCCCAAAATGAGTCACCGTCTCGAAAAATATGGTGGTTCATTAAGTCACTCATACTTGCCTAACATTTTCAAGTATATGCAATCAACAAACATGAATTTTCTTCAACTATATGTCCATATCTTTTTTTTTTTTTATACAAGTACGAGGCAAGACAATTCTCTACAAATCTTGGTTTTACTACACAACAAAATTCTCAAAGAAAATATAAGCTTCAAAAAGTTAAATTTGAAAAAAACATACAATGTCACAATTTTCTTCGTCACAAACAAGCGAAAAATGTTTCTCAATTTCATGGTTTTACTTGCATGTGTGATGCATGGGGTGGGTGTCACCCCCTCCTAAATGGGATGGGAAGTGGTGAGGTGACAAACTCCTTCCTCCATTGTCCTGAATATTGAAGAGTAAAGTGGATGTCCAATTAAATGATATAGAAACGACACAATTTGATATAAATATTGACATTACCACTTATATTGTATTTTATATTATCTATTTTTTCTTCTTCCTTTAATATATTAAAACAATGTTAATAATAAAATTACAAACCTGTATTTTAGGTGTTAAATTCTTTAACATTTAAAAAAGAAACCAAATAAGCCAAACCCCAATTTATAGCCTTCAAATATTATGATATTATACACTCAAAGTTGTAAATTGTTTTTAAATAAATTTTTACAATAACTTATTATTTCTTACCCAACTAAACCAATCCAACTCACTATAAACATAATTTTTTAGAATTTTTTTTCATTATTCAAATATTGATAATTAACTAACTCAATATAAAATAACCCAAATTGTTATTCACTCCTTAAATATGATATACAATATCATACCAAATACTTTGACCAATTTTGAAATTTAACATAATAATATAAATTATCATTTATCCATTATCTAAATGTAATATATTATAGGCTTGGAGTATGTTTCAAAATTATTTTTGTTTCCTGAAAAGCTAATTTTTGTACTTGAAAACAAGTTAACAACTCAAGACTTAGAGATATCTAATAAAAGTGAAAGTTAGTAAGTGTTATGGTTTTTTTTTAATAACAATAATTTCTTTAAACAACAATGACTTACATTTACCAATAACTAATAATAACTATCTCACTATTAATTTGACAAATAAAATAAATATAATAAATTTCCTAATATATAAAAAAAAATTATAATATACCTTAACGAAAACATAATATCTTACACTTACTTTTTTTCGCTTACCAATCTAAACCTTATATTCAAATTCACAAATTTGTACATTTGAAACTGCCCCACCATAGGCTGATGTTACTGTTTATATAATGCACCCAGAATGTCATGCTGTTATTATATCCATTCCAAATCTCGATTAAGTTCTGCTTCAATGTCGAATAAAAAAACAATCTACCCACTATCATTAGTCAGCTTCAATGGCGTCAGCTTCAATAATAGATACCACTAATAAAGTGTTATCAGGAAACTCAATCGAGCTTGAATTCTCCCTAATAATTCCTGAAAATGACACCTACCATTTAACCCTGATATAAACTGCGCAGCCATATGGGGAAGATCAATGGATGTCACTATGTATATAATGAGGCGAGAATGTCAGGCCGCTGTTATGTTCATCCATTGGGATGGATGACTTCAAAGGTCAATCCGGGACGGTGAATGAGTGAGTCGGCTACTGGAGTCACGACAGCGCAGGAGAACTCAGCCACCTGTTATGGCATGACCTTCAAAGATAATCGTGGACCAGTATTTTATATTCACGTCACATCCTTACTGGACAAGCGAGATGTTAATAAGAAGCGATGATTCCGCTTAAAAATACAAATCTTGGTATCCGTGTAATTCATGGCGATGGCATCATTTAATTGACGGTTGGAGACGTGAGAGGTCAGGTTGAATCTTTCTGCAGAGAAGACACGTCCAAAAGCTTATCAAGTCTTTTGGACGTATAAAACTGGATGATATCAAGTCGTTTTCGCAAGCGAAGAGTCCGATTGTGTGACGAATTCAACTCTAAAAGCCGACAAGAAGGAGATAGTTACGGGAGATACCTACATACGACTCTAGTCCGAGTCGTTCATGTGCATCTTATCGTATCCCCCAAGGGAGAGCGCAAGATGGAACTATGGAATACCTAAAGAACTGGTCGATGTCATGTCTTTACACCGATTTTCTGACACATTCAACCCAAAAAGCCGACAATAAAGAGACACTTGCGCAAGTATGACTAATTGCTTGAGAGCCACACTTCAAGCGTGCACCCATGTCCCAACAAAACTAATAATAGTCTTCACTTAAACATCTGCTTTCCATGCAGCCCAGAGTTAAATCTATAGGAAGTTAAATTTATAATACTCTATGTAGGCAAGAGTTAAATCTATAGGAAATTAAATTTATAATACTCTATCATCTTTTTGTATTTTCTTTAACGCCAAGAGCTGTTATTAGCTTCATCAAAATTTAAAAAACTTAATTCAAATATGAACAATATTATGCTTATTTGAATATATCAGGAAGATTGGCAATTAAAGGAGGGACTTCAACTCTCCACCCAATCATAAGCTAGCTATACTGCAACTTCTCTTGCAGCTCGCAACCCCTGAATAAGATCCAGAGTTTGAGGGGATTCTTCCTCAAGGGAGAATTCACACCAGGGCTTGGTCAAATACTCAGGAGGAGTCAATTGTCTAGGAGTTTTGACAACTACTATTTGGCAATAAGCACCATAGTGACTCGTTTACTGTCTAAGATTGATCATAGGGATTCACTCAAGGTCTAGGTAGGCTATTTCTTAGTTTGAGGAGAATAAATTCACTATATAGGTGGCTTAACAATTGTGTTTTCAAGGCAAGCATTGCAAGAGGCTATAGTCCACTATTCAAGTGGTTTCATAGCCTCACAACAAGCACCACACTGATTCATCTTACCTTGTTGAGTGGTTTATCAACTTTACAACAAGAACCCAAGTGGTTTATTAACCCTTTCAACAAGCACTAAGTGGTTTAATTCTCCACTGAACCTCCCACTAGCCAATCAGGATTAGACACACAATCTAGGGCCTTGAACCTAGGGATACTTCCCAATCACAGAGCACCAACTCAAGAATATTTCAACCCAAAAGTTAGTCTTCTTCATTTTTTCTGAGCTCTGTCCCCTTCTTGGGCATTATTCTTCATATGTGTCTGCTATGTGAACTCACTTGCATCTTCTGTTCGTATCTCTGCAATGTCTTCTCAATTGTCTCTTATTCGCTTGTGTGTGTGTGTACTTTGTTAGGTTTGTCATTTATCTTTTCACTCTCAAGACAATTGTTCTTTGAATCAATTTTCGAGAAGGAAACATGGATGGGCACTATCCTATAACCTTGTTTCCCACTCCAAAACTTTTGCCCACTCCTAAACTTTAATGTTTATCATCGCAAGAAGCATCATGGTTAGGTGATAGGTATGGGGATTAAATGGGATGGTGTGGCCTACTCAAAAAAATTCCTTAGTAATACCAACAATTCACGCAACTTTCCACTCAAACATTTAATCTATGTCCCTCCCTTCAATCAACCATCAGTTGTTTTTACTTGCGTTTTTTTACATATGTCCCCAAAATTTACATAGGGATATTTACAATCACGGGGTGCAAAAGAAAGGGTTGTTACAAATCCCTCCCCCTTAAGGGAACAACGTCCTTGATGTTCTATAAATGTTACACAACAATTAACCATTGAGCTTTATATTTACAACATTTACATATGCATATTTTACACATTAAAAGAAAATGGGTAAGAGACATTCCTTTTATTTGCCATTTTTCAAGTTGCTTCATTTGGTCCAAAGTGCTTCCACTGCACCTCAACCTGCTCTATTATTTAATTTAGGAGTGTAATTTTTTTTTTGTCTAGGATACATAGTGGTTTCTTTGGAATTCTCTTGTGAATTCCGACTATAACATAGACCGATACAAAACATGATTTGTGTCATGTACATGCTTATTAAGTAAATAAATGTGAAAAACATCATGTGCTTTGACTATAGGTGGCAAGGTCAATCTATAAGCCGTTGTCCCACTCTTTCCAAAATTTAAAATGGTCTAGAAAATATAGGTGCCAACTTAACACTATACCCCACTTTCGGTGAGATATTTCTTGGCATGATGTAGATATATACATGCTCTCCCACCTGGAATTCCTTGTGCATTCTTAGTTGATATCCATAACTCTTTTTCCTCTCCTGGGATGCCTTCAATTTCTTCTTGTAGTGGAGCACGTATTCGCCCATTTCCTTCAACATGTCTACCCATTGACCACCCTATCCACTCGGTCATCCCAGTTAATAGGAATCTTACATTTTATGCCATATAAATCTTTGAAAGGGCTCATCTTTAACGACTCTTGGTACATGATTTTGTAGGAAAATTCAACTAGTGGCAGGAATTCTTCCCACCTCTTTGGCTGATGCATGATATATATCCCCAAATTGTCCTTTAAAATTTTGTTTACTTTCTCAATTTGGTTATCATTCTAAGGATGATACATTCTATTAAAAGCTAGTTGGGTTCCAAAACCAAAAAGGAATGCCTTCCAAAAATTGGAAGTAAACTTGACATCCTAATATGAAATGATCTTCTTAGGTATGCCATGCAATTTGATTTTTTCTTCATGAAAATATGAGCTATATCAATGGTTTTGTGGGTGAACCTAAAAAATACAAAATGCGTTTCTTTACTCAATTTATCCACTTCCACCTTAATGGCATCGTGCTTCTTGTGTGTTCTAGGCGATCGTGTGATAAAGTCCATAGATATGACTTCCCACTTCGATGCAGAAATGGGGATTGGTTTATCAGTCCTAATGGGTGTCTACATTCCACTTTGACTTTTTGACATTCTAGGCACCTTGAAATATATTTAGCAACTTCCTTCATCAAATCCATCCAATAATATATTTTCTTCATGGTTGTTGTCATTTTTTGATAACCAAGATGACTTGAATAAGATCTTTTATGAAACTTGTCCAACATGAGCTTCTTCAAGTTTCCCATACAAGGTACATACCATATATCGTTGAGATTCAACATCTCATCGTGCACATCACATGTGATAAAAGAAAGTTTATATCTCTGAATGAAAACATAGGTGGTAATTTCACTTTTGGTAATAATGCACAAACAATAATAACAAGTAAAAGGACAATGGTTTTGGAAAAGGGAAATACCAAGGCTCAAAATATGTTATATGTATATGGTCTTAACCATAATATTTTAAGTGTCAATCGGATGTGTGACTAAGGACATGGAGTTATATTCAGGTTAGATGGTTGTGTAGTAAAGGAGGTAGATTCAAGAAAAACTATAGTGAAAGAAGTGAGGGTTCCAAGCAATGTTTATGTGCTAAAAGGCAGAAAAGAAAGTTGTTATGTGGTAAAGGATGATGAGAGCTAGTCATGGCATAAGAAACTGGGAAACATCATCTTTGATCATTTAGTAAAACCCAACAAAAGGGAGGTAGTAGTATATTTTCACAAGGTCTCAAAACCACATAACAACATTTCTAAATCATGCTTATTCAGGAAGCAAACTTGAGTACAGTTCAAATAAAATGAGCATACCACAATACGACCTCTAGAAATCATTCATACTGATTTATGTGGCGTCATTAGAAAATAGTCCCCATGAGGTGAGGGCTACTTCATGATATTAATTAATGATTTTACTAGGATGACCTAGATTGGTCTACTTAAAGAAAAATACAAAACATTTGAGAAATTTAAAATACTTAAGGCACAAGTAGAGAATGTTATGTATACGAAGATCAATGTTTGAGATCGGATCGAGGAGGAGAATATATCTTGGATGAATTCTATGTTTTTTGTGGGAAATTTGAGATAAATAAGAGGTTCTCAGTTGTAAGGACCCCACAAAAAAATGGTGTTGTTGAGAGGATTAAAGGATGGTCCAAGAAATGGCCAGGGCTATGCTTTATGAAGCAAAAGTGTCACATACCTTTTGGGGAGAAGGTGTACAAACATCAGTTAATATTCTAAATAAGACACATATAATATCAAAGAATATTAAAACACCATAATAGTTATGGTATGGAAAATCAACTTCCATAAAGCATTTTAGAATTTTAGGGAGAAAATGTTAGATTAAGAAAAATGAAGATAATCTTGGAAATTTTGACTCAAGAGCAAACAAAGGAATATTGTTTGGCTATTCTTATAGAAGCAAAGGATACAAATGCTTAAATAAATGATTGCATAAAATCGTTGAAGGTAATTATGTAAGGATTGATGAGACTTCAATATATAGAGGAAAACAACAACCCAAAAATGTTCTGATCAACTGTCAGGTTGAAGATGAAGAAGAAGATTAACAATGAGAGCTTGAGCACCATGAAGAAGAAGAAAATGGAGTTGATCCACAAGCTGCTAAAACTCCATCAAGGTATGCATACAAACCTGATCCTGAAAGTCAAATTTTAGGAAATAAAGTAGTAGGATTTTAGGCAAGGAAGTTTGTAGGCTCTCCTTGCCATGCAAATTTTTCTTTGTTGTCCATAATATAACCTAAAGGCTTTGATCAATCTATTCAAGACCAACATTGAATTAAGGCCATGGATAAGGAAATAGATCAAATTCAAGAGAACCAAACTTGGAAGTTGGTACCAATACCTAGGGATAAGAATGTGATACGTACCAAGTGGGTTTCCAAGAATAAACTAAATGAGGATGATCAAGCCATGGGGAATGAAGCAAGACTTGTTTGCAAAGGATATTCTCAAGTGGAAGGTGTGGATTTCGAGGAAAATTTTGGTCTAATTTCCAGAATTGAGGAAATCAAAATGTTCTTGGCTCTTGCATGTTGTAATAACTATAACATATATCAAGTGGATGTCAAATTGAATTTTCTTAATGGAGAGATTAGAGATGAATTCTATATTGAACAACCTGAAGTTTTTCAATTGAGTGACATAGAAAATACATGTGCAAGTTGAATATCAAGTTGTATGTGCTAAACAAGCTTCTAGAGCATGGTATCACAAACTTGATGAATATCTCCAACCATAACATTTTAGAATAAGAGCATTAGATAACACTATAACAAATACCTGTGATTAGCTTCCTCTTTAGCTCCCAAGTTTTTTTTCTTCCATTGTTTGTTTTTGTGTATTTTATCCACCTTTTTGAAAAAAAACAACACTATTTATCAGGATGGAGCTATTTTTGGCATTTTTTCCACTGATCATAGCTAGGCGGCACTAAAGCCAACGATTTTTTGTGCCGAATTTAATGCAAACTTTAGCACTAGTGTAAACACCCATTTTAACCTCTTCTCGAGCTCTTGATGTAGCTTCATGTATAGATTCTTGTGTAACATCCTATTTTTTCTCATTGTTATGGCATTTTTTGCATCCACTTTAGCTTCCTTTAGCTTTTGTTTTTGCTTCCTGTGCAATGTCATATTTTTCTCCTCATTATGGCATTGTGTTTAGTGTCCACTTTAGCTTCCTTTTTAGCCACACATGAAATATTATATAACATTGATCTAGTCACTTTCCTTGTACTTTAGGTATGTTTGATTGCCATTTACTTGTAGGATCTGGATTTAGGTGATGATACGATTTTTTTTGTTACACATGCTGAGGATGGATTTTGTAATTACGTTGGGCCGAGGAGTGTACTATTTCTATCGTATGATACAATATGATTGTACCCCAATTCAATAATTACCATTTGGCTGACGCACAATACACTTATCCTAATTCAGTAATTACCCATCACCATCATTATTCCTATCATTTTTGAAAATCAATGTGAATACTTGGAAATCATTTTTGGTAGTTGTCATTTATGATAAAAATCCTAAATTCAATGAAAGGGTAACCTTAATTATTCCCTTCCCATTTCCAAATTTCATTTGAATGATATTCTCTACTATAGAAAGTGTTTGTATGTATCAAGTGCAACCTTGTAGTAATTTATTAGAAGTTCTGAGTAGTAATAATCTTTGAAACAACCATGGGAGGAGTGACAATTTGTCATGAACCAAACTCCATTGATGTGGTGATACACCATCCAGAAGCCCTAGAAATATTTAAGAATGTAGGGTGGTTAGTATACTTTGAGAAGTTCCAGTGTTTTAATGAACAAATTGTTATGGAATTTGCACAAGATCTAGAGGAGTAGCATACAAAAGTTAGAGGATTCATAATTGTTGTTACAAAGGACATAATTGCCTCAGGTTTACCTTAGATAGGGGCTTGCTGGTTTTCTAGGAAAATAGTAGTTTCAACAGTTAGGGAAACATTTTTACAGTGAGGAGAGGAAGTAAGGAGAAAGGGGAGAGATAATGATAAAACATCCCTTCCTCACCCTTGCGATGATGTGGCTTTCTTTATTCAGAAGTTGATTATTTGCCCTATTATATGCTAATATTTTATAACTTATGGAAAAGATGATGCATATGGAAAAACATTGAAAGACCTGCTTAACGAGCCATGCACTCATCAAGTTAATCATAATTCATTCACTGCAATAGAAGGGAAGCACATGGACTGGTTTACTGAAAAAGTCACATGCACCATGCACTAAAATAGAGGAAATTGCAAGTGAAGAACATGAAGTAAGTGCTGAAACAATATCAGAAGATATATAAGTTACACCTCCTAGACAAAGTAGAGAAACTACACTTTCTAGACAAAGAAGAGCGATTACACCTCCTAAACCCCATTGTAGAAACCATAAGAGACGGAGTTCCATAAGAACTTATGTTGGTACATTCACTGAGGTAAAAAGAGCATGAAATGAAGAACCTATGGATATACCCAGTGGACAATCTGGGGATAGTTATTATGGATGTCCTATTGAGGAAGTACTGCCTAAGGCAAAGACTTCTGAAAAAGGGGCACTTGGAATAACATCAGTTGAAGCAGGGGTTCTTGAAATAGAAATGCTTGGGGAATCTAAGGATGTATTTGAAAAATATACTCCTATACAAACTGTAGTGAAAAAAGAGGAAATTGAAGAAGACATTGGGTGGAAGGAATCCCAAGAAGAGAGTGCGGGTAACTGTTACACCATCAACTACCCCACTATCTTAGTAATGTACTGATACATCATAAACAAAGGAGTTCGAGGGAAAATATAATGAAGATAAAGAAGAATAATTTGTAAAAGAACATACCCTAACACTTGAAGATCATATTGTTCCACATGAATCGAAGGAACCTGAGGACTATCAGAAAGAGGAGGAGAGAAAAAAATAACAAGAAGATGTTTCTTTACTAGGTAAGTCTAAAACTGACTGCCTTATTCAATGAATTAATAAACTGAAGGAGGAAAATGATAATTTAAGGAAACAACTTGCCATGATTGAAGGGAAACTTCAATTTAGAAAACAAAATGGATTATAAAACCTGGTAGAAGTAATGTCAATTAGATTATGTGATGGATATAAGAAAGTGTTGGAGGAAGTAGATTGTGAAAGGCCAACCACTATTTCAGTTGGAATTGAAGTTGGAGAGTAAGATGGATAATTCCAAACTGTTGCTCCATAATAAACTACTGAAGATGCTACTATTATGGAAGAACCAAAAGTTGAAGCAGAGCAGGATGGAGAAAAATAGTGTCATATTCCATAAGAACATGTTTGTGATGCTACTATTACACAAGAACTAGTAGCTAAAAGAGAGAAAACTGAAACAAAACAAGCCGCTGCTCCACCAAGAACCTATCGATGACGCTGCTATGACACAAGAACCAACAACTGAGATAATGCAACCAATGGAGAAATGGAATGAAGAGATTCTTAAGGAAAATACTGAAACTCTCACTATAACAATAACATAAACAAATTAGTTAACGCTCGAGGAGCCATTTTATTCAACAGTTTTTATTGAGGAATTAGAGAAGTGGAGGAAATTATCTATCTCGTTGATAGCTAAAGCTATTCCTCTAAGAAAATATAAGGACTTTGTTGATAATATGAAGAGGACATGAACTAAGAAATTGAACGTTCAAGACTTGGTGAGGATTTAGAAAAAAGGAAGCAAGCATTGTTGCAGGTGGAAGAATTTCAAAAGAAAGTACAACTATTACAACAAGGAAAGGAGTCTATGTATTAACTTCAGAATATATTAAGCTACAAACCTCTTTTTCTGTGGTTATCCCCTGTTTTTGCAAGAAAAGTGATTCCTTTTTCAATTGACAACCCTCAAGGAGAAAGAACTATATGAGTTAAGGGAAGCTCAAGACTTTTTGTAAACTCTACAGAAGGACACTTTTCCAGAATAACATCTAGCATGTGAATTATATCTGCATGACTATGTTTGTTTTGGTGAAATACCTCTCAACCTCACACCATACGTTGGTTGCGCAAAAGCATGTTAGTTGGAAGGGCTCTAATGATAATGTAACAACTAATGAAGAAAGGGTAAAATTGCTTATTCGAAATGAACTAGTGCCTGCTGAAAGAGTTTTGAGGATGTATAGCAGGATATGGGAGTATCGAGACATCCGAAATATGCTAATGGATTTCATAAACAAGGTTTCAGAACGTTGTCTTACAAGCATTAGAGGGATGAAACATGATGCATTAGATGGGAGCAGACTTAGATGGGACACTTGTAGGAAGGAGTTATGAGATGAGGACCCTTTTTTTTTTAATTTATTTAATTTTTAATTTTTATTTATTCATTTATTTATTTTTATTTTTTTTCTGAATTTTATCTTAGCACTCTCTATGGTTTTTCAATACGCAGAGTGCGTTAGGAGATATCAGACTGGTTGGCTTACTTAGGTTCATATTTCCTCTTATTTGGCTCCCTACCTATTGGTATCAACATCCATATCATATTACTGATAATTTATGGGAAATGGATTTTGTACTTTCTTAAGGCTACAAAGTAAATGCAAAGGATACTATAGGAGCCTACAATTTTATGGAATTTCACTCTCAACACATCAAGAACCAGTTACAAGGGTCTAGATGAGGACATGCAGATACTTAAGTTACAGTTTGATGGGGTGTTCATTTCATTTGAATGTGTGTTTCAACATTTGTTGAGAGAATGGTTTCCAGGAGTGTTTTTATTTTCTGAATAAGAGTGACAGTGTGACATAGTGGTTTTATTCTGCATTGTGTGTTTATTTCTTGAGAGTGTGAACAAGGTTTGAGAGTGTAACAACTAGAGTGTTGAATTGTTGAGAGTGTGATTACAATGATTGAGTTTAAGATTCATTAGAACTAGTCATCATTTTACCTTTCATATATTTTGCATAATACAATTGCAATAACAAAAGCTACCCATATTGACAAATCATGTGAAGAGTTGTAACTATTTCTCTGAATTAAAAGGACAATTGTTCTACCCAACAACAAGATGAAGCAAAACCTATACAAAAATTTCACATAACGCAAGTTTAAGAAAAACTTGCAATGTTGTATGACATTTGAAGAATTATTATTTAAGGATCAAAGTAAACATAGTATAATTCAAAAGTGTGAAATGTTTAAATAAACAGTCTGAAATTTGAACCAATAAGATTGGTTGATAAATGAAGTTTAGGCATGCATCTTAGTGAAGCAAGGCAATTTTGGCCCACTTCAAACAAATGCACCCCCAACCTTCATTTTAAGGGCAAGTTGAATGATACAACGAGTATTTTTCAGTCATAACTAACATTAATTTTGCAGATAGAAATTTTGTTTGTGCAAGAATATACCAAATTGGATTGATTTCATAGGGTTAAAGTGAAGGCTTGTGTGTCTCAAGTAAATGCACACTAGGAGCTATACTTAATTGACTATGTGATAATGATCATTCCAAACTAAATATAAAACCATTTTATGCAACATATCATAGTCATTTTCATAAAGGAGATGTTATACACTGAAATCCAATTCTTCAGGAATAACAATTGATCATATTTTCTAATGATCATAGTCGGAACAAATATGCACTCCTAGGAAAAACCAATTACACTCTTGGTAATGAAATTTGAAATGGGACATGATTGGACAATTACTAACCTTAGGATATAACCTTGCATCATTTCTGACAAATATCCTACATAATTATGTTCCCCACTTATACACAACTTTCACATAAGGAAACTTGAAGTAAAACTTAGAATGTTGTATGAAATCTAAAGTATAAATATTTAAGATCAAAGTAATGATATGCCAATGTAAAAGTGTGTAAAATAAATAAATAATATACAATTTTAATCAATGAGATTGGCCAATAAATGAAGTCTGGGAATGCATTTTAGTGAAGCAAGACAATTTTAACCTGCCTCACACAAATGCATTCCCAACCTTCATTTCAAGGCCAAATTGAATGCTTCAACTTGGAGAGTGTATTTTTACTCATATGTAACATTCATAAAATTTCATATTTTTATTTTTTCACATATATATTTTTGTTGTTTAATAATACTCCAAATTGCATGGATTTCATATGATAAATGGCAGGGTTTGTGTGCCTCAAATAAATACACACTAGGAATGTTTGGGAACAAGGGGATGGACTAAGAAAAATCAAATCTGAATGTTAATAGTTGAAACTTTTATTTTCTTGGTTAAAACCCTATAATTAAGTAATTCTGAGTGATCTTATTTTAGTAGTAATTAGGTTTTCATGTTGCCAAGGGATAGATAAAGAGATAGAACCTAGGGTTTCTAAGGTATATTTTAGGGGTTTTTCTATATTTTACATAATTTTTAGGGTTTTAAGTTTAAGATTAGGTCAAGTGACCTAGTTAGGATTTGAAGATAAATAGGTAAGTAGAATGGAGATAAACAATAATAGTTCTTATTTCTTGTTTGGTAATGAAGTCTTAGTAGATCTAGGGTTTCAATGCCACTCATCGATTGGAAAAGTCTTGAATAGGAATTCCCAACACACATGAAAATGGTGACTCAAATTCTACAGTTTAGGAGAATTGGGAACTTATTGGATCCACCAAGGTGCTAACATGCCATGATAATACTTCAAGAAAGTACATAACATTTCAATGTTGAGTAAATATTAAAAGATGAAAACTTAAAACCAATCTCATAAAAGACATAATACCTCATAAACCGACAAATTGTATCATCATGAGAATCAAGTCCACAACAGTGCTACTCTTCCTCAATAGTAGTAAGATCCTTCAGGAAAATATGGCATGATGAAGGAAGTAAGAGATGAAGCAAGACTAGATATAAACTAATGAAACGCTTTAAGATGAAAGGAATGATGACATGACTGATTCATGGATGAAAGTGATGAATGGTTTGTGCCCTATGAAAAGGTCTCAAAAGATGAAGAATCCATAACTAAGAAGAAATTCATGACATCGAAGGAAGGAGTTCTTCAAGCAATTGTTTGTTCCATGATCTCCACCTGAGGAGCTACTATAGGTCCCTAATTAAGAGAGACCCTGAAAACAAGTTTGTTACTTTGAAGAAACTTGGAAATTCCTAGGCCAAGAGGGAGATTAAGTACATTCCTTCCGTAGGAATGAGTACATTCCTCTATTGGAATAGATATGTACTCCCTAACTAAGAGAGAGAGATAGACATATCATTCTGGTCTTCACCTGGGAAGAGTGAATGGAGGTTTGGGTAATCATTTGGCATCTGATGCTCTTTGAGGATGAGATGGGGCATCCAAGATAAGAGTAGTCATAGAGGACTGATATTATTTAAGGGTTGGGGAATCCAATATAAGAATAGTTCTGATGGAACACACCCTGAGAACCCGGGTGTGGTATGTTCCGAGAGAGACAATGATGAGAGTGTCTATAAATCATTGGTGTTGCCAAAATTGAGCTTAGATCTTGTGGAGAGATAGAGCTATTAGTCAAGGCCTTGCTATATAACAATGATATGATGATAAAACAGATGGGTTACCAATCCGATTCTTCTTATGAGAAATTCTTTAGATTGAGAATGACCAGGTACCATTACGAATACCTCCCTAGTTAAGAGGGAGTGTTGAAAAGTGTACATAGGTTCGTTATTCATAATAACAAGTAATTTTGATTTTTGTAAATGATGAAAATAAGAATATAAAATTATCATCATAATGCTTGCTTCATGTGTTTCATGAGAAAGAGAATTTATTTTTAGTGGACCCCATTGACAACCTTTAGGATTTGTCAAAGAGTCAATGTCATGTATGAAGAACCCTTCTTGGGGATATGACAAATGTATATGAGTCTATAAAAGTGTCTAGAAGCCCTTCAATGACAGGCACTAGTTCTCCTCTTTATGTTGACCTTAAGATGAAGTATAAGATCATGTCGGCTCACCTAAATGAAGGCACACCAATTCAAATGCACATGTCTGCTTATTATATAGGACAAACTACTATATACACATGGCCGGGGTCTTCACATTTATACAGTTCAGGAGTTTTGATTCCTCTGAGATTTTCGAATAACAATTAAAGTCAACATTTTGGATTGCTATGAAATTTTCGGGTGACCAAGAATAGTGACAAGTTTGGATTCAGATAGGAGACATCTGTATTGGGTTCAAATTTTAGAGCAAGTACTATTCAGGGTTATAATAGAGAGACACAGTTTCAGACAAGGATATCACTACAGTCATTTCAGATTTCCGTGAGAGAGTTTCGGTTCTATGAAGGAAGCGTTAGATGAGTGCTATAAAGAAGACAACAAATTCAGTATTTCAGTCCTCACAGTGATTATAGGTTCAGTGCTATTGTAATATTGTGAGCTCGGTGCTTCTACAGTGTTAAGGGTTCAATGTAATCACAATAATAAGGATTCCATCACAACTAGAAGTAATGGATCTATCACAGTTCGAAGGATGACCATCACAGAATTAATGTCTCAGGAATATGATAGCTAGAAGGTCTCACAGTAAAGGAGATCTCGACATGGAGATAGTGATAACATCTCGATGATAACTATGTCTTGATGCAAATAAGGGTGAAGCAGAAGAGGAGTCAAGAAGAGAAGAAAGTTAAGAGAACTAGTGTTTTTGGTCTTGGAGTGACTAATAGGTCAAGGTTCTTGGCCTTGGTATTCGTTAATTGGAATCTCTATAAGAAGAAGTTGTGCGGGTTTTCCTCTCAAAGAATGAGAGGTTTTGGCCCTGGATGATAGCCTACATTCCATGTATCTTGTCTATTTATGTTCATGAATTTGTAGCCAGTTGATGAAGAGGAACACTAACAACTTAAGCAAAATGAAGATCCTAATCTAATGAAGAAAAATGCACTCGCAAGGAGTTACTAATTCTTAACACCAACGAGCCTCCTTTTTATTCATGTGCAAACAAATTTGTGTTAAAATCATCACCAGTTATAGAATTTTGATGCCATAGTGTTTCCTTAAGGGAAATGAGGTTGTTATAGAATTCAAATTTTTAGCCATGTATTACTAGGGTGTAAATATTAAGGGTTTGACTCTTTCTCTAGTTCCTTTATTTTCTAATTCCATAGCTACCCAATGCATTGACGATTGAGAATCCTTTAAGATGAAATAATTATATCCCAAATCTACCAGGGCCTCTAGATTCTCCCCTTGAGCTTTGAACGACTCCACAAATTTCTTTCTAGAATATCTTAGAGGCTCCCATTAGCTCACAATCTTATAATTTCAATTATTGAATAAACAAAATTGAGGGTTTCTCATAATTGACTGGATACTTTATTTAGATGGATTTTCTAGGGTCACCCATTCCCCTTATATTCCAAGAAATTAACTTCATTTTTTGGAAGGGGAATCAAATTTCTGACCTCCATTTGATTTCTCTCCACCTCCTTTGCAAGTTAATCCTTTGAGAATGTATGAAATTTGAGTCCAACCTCACAATTTCTTGTTTAGTTATGCCTCATTCTTCCTTAATTCCTTTTTTGATTGCCCACATTTTCTATTTACCCTGCTTTCCACTTCTTAACTACTTGCATCTTGGGATCCACTTAGAGGGAGGGTCATATTTCTGGTGATGATAATCCTTGGACTGCTCATTGGTTTATATGGCCCAGATGGAGTAGACTCCATTGGTCGGATTTGACACAACACCAAACCCATCTCCTGGACTTTAGAATTCATTGGTTATTGGGCCTTTTGGCTAGGATTTCTAGTTGGGATTTTAGATGCTAGAGCTTCCCTTTCATCTCCTATCTTTGTTGGCTCCAAAATATCCCCCTCCTCATGCATTTCATCTTCAAATTCATCTTCGTTTGTTGATTCAAAGGGTTCATTCAAATCCTATGTTTGCTTTTCTCCTGTCTCTTGAAGCACCCCAAAGGGATTATTAGAGGATGTAGGCGCAACATTGTGCTAGCCCACTTGCTTATTTGGGGCTTAACATCTCCTGTTTCCATTTCTTCTTTGTGTTTGCCACTATTCTTCTTTTTCGGGTTGTGTTGGTTCTACCTATTTGTATTTCTTATAGTCATGGGAGAAATGGCCATAATGATGGCAAATTCTACATTTGAATGGAAGTTTCTCATAATATAATATTTTATTGTGCTTCCAATATCCCATAGTGAGGAGATTCTATAGGGAGTCCCTATTCTAAGTCCACCTCCACACATATCCTGGCACAATAAAATTGACCTCCTTTAGGTTTCACTTTGTCTATATATCTTCCAACTCTGTTACCAATCGCTAGAAGGCAATCATCTCCCTAGCAAGAGAGAGGTAACCTTGGAAATTTCACCCATACTAGCACAACTGTGGGGATATCTTCTGTTTGTTTAAAATCTATAGTCCATCGTTCAAATACATTCCCTTGGCCTCGAATGAATATGGGCCATTTCTAAAAATTATCTCCCTGTCCCCCATGAAATTGAATAAGAATGCAAAATAGCTATTGTTGACTGCATAAATTCCCAATCCACCTTTCATTTCTACTCTCTAATTCTTCTCCACCCATTGTTCGATGGACTTGGGGTATGGCCACATGCTAGTGCATTTTCCAACCAACATACATTCTGTGTATGCTATCGTAGATCAGCAGAAGGTTGGAGGCAACAAAACAACAAGAATGTTCTTAGCTTTTTTAACAAACTTTGAATTGTTGTCTTTTGTATTTTACTTCTTAGGAAGAGAAGTGATTGTGGCTTAGAAGGCTGCAACGACCACATTTAGAGGAGGACATGATGGAGGTGGAGGATCCCCCCGTGGATGGCCATTGGCCGCAGATGTCAGCTTTGTGGGTTGCAGAGCAGGAAACCAATCTCTTGAATTTGACCATAAATATTAATAAAAAACACAAGATAGAATCTTTCAATATCAATCATCATTAAAATTCTTTTATGTCCACCTTAATTTTACATCAACTTTATATACAAAGAGATGAAGTCATTAAAAGTGAAAAATCTCCAATTTTATCTATATGTGCTTTGTATTTTTTAGTATGAAGGAGATGTGTAATTCCTTCACTTCTTAATATGTTGCATCTAAAATAACATATCTATTAATAATATTATAGATGTAACAAAAAAAATATTCCATATTAACTGGAATAAATAAAATATTTTAATATCTATATTAACTAATATAATTCTATATCAACTTTATAAAAAGGGAGATAAAGTATCTAAAAGTAAATATATATAGATAAGCGATTATTAGATCACATCGCTTTGAAAACAAATCTAGTTATCAGTTTAACTGATGGCAATTGCATCATTTAATTGACTACTAAGAAGCTGAGAGGCTACCTCCATAAAATTTTTGCAAAGAAGACGTGTTAAGTTGTCATATGCATTAACCATCTTATCGGGTTGTCTATCATTGAACTGGGGTTAGCAGTTTTTTTGCATTTATAGTTTTATTAATGTACTGAGTTTGGGTTAATTTTTAGATTTGGGTACATTTTTACAGAGAATACACTTTAATCTATCATATGTATTGATCATTTTATTGGGTTGTCTATCAGTGAACTGGGATTCTCAGTATTTCTGGAATTATACTTTTATTAATTGACTTAGTATATGTTAACTTTTAAATTTAGGTAGTACAAAATCCAAAAATTAGTATATATTACACTAATGCATTAATAGAATTATATGTTAACTTTTAAATTTAAGTAAGTACAAAATATAAATATTAGTATGTACATTAATAGAACTATAGCTCCAGAAATATTGGTTACTTTATTATAATCAAATTTCTTAAAAAGAAAATTCACTTGTAAAAAATTCATCTAAAATTATAACCTCACCAACAAAACAAATACCAAAAAGATCACTAAATCACCCAAAAAAAATCACTAAATCATTTAACACATGCTTGTGTACAAATTCAACCCTAAAATTCGAAAACAAGGAGATACCTACATATATCACAATAGAACTTCTAAGCTGTCATGTGCATCTTATTCTATACCCTGGGGAGAGTGCAAGATGGAATAACTAAAGAACTGGAGGATATCAAGTCTTTCACACCTGCAAACTAGCTGATTGTCTGACAAATTCAACCATAAAATCCAACAACAGGGAGATACTTGCAAGCTCGCTGCCCAACTCATTGCTCCAGAGCCAGAGGCCAAACATGCACCCCAGTCCCAAGAAATAAGTTCTCAATAAATCATATAAGATTTCTCATCTTATTAACACATAAGTTAAAACTAGCAAGTCATTATGAAATAAACCCAATAATTATACTATGATCATTAAAATAATTATTTAATATACAAATTAGTTTACAAAATCATAAATAAATAAATATTTTATAATTAAAACATTATTTCTTTGCACGAGAGATCTTAAATTTATTTAGTTTTTTTAGCACAAATCTCTTAATGTTCTTTCATTCTCATAGCACAATTATACTTTTAAAAAAGTTCAATTATAAGCATATAGACACATTGTTTGGTCAATTTAGTGTGTTCTAAATTGCTATAAAAATTGTCAATCCGGGAGTTGTAAACTGCTGAAGTGAAGTGCACTGTATATGCAAGATAACTAATTTCCTAATTCTTTGTTGTTTGTGATTTTTTTAGGTTTGTTTTGGGTTTATCTTTTGTTGATTCCCTAATGTGAGATGACAAAATAAAAAAAAAAAAGTCAAATATGGATGCAGTGGTGACCTCTACAATGATTTCCAAACTTCAAAATTCTCGAAAAGGTTTCAAAACTTGCAATGATGAAATCAATTACTAAGAGAAAATAAAAATGTACCAAACAGTGAGCTAGTGACAATGAAGCCCAGTATCCTTGCTGTTGTATAAAAAGAGAAAAAAACTGAACTTAAAGCAATTCAAAAACTGTAAGTAAAGTAGCTAGATCATACTACTTCAACTCATATTCTGACCCCTCACCAGTAGTCTCGCTCTGGCTATAGGAGGAAACTGAAAATGACATGAGTAATCTGATCACTAACTTGCAGAAAAATAAACTAAATCATATCACTTCAACTCATTTTCTGACCCCTCACTAGTAGTCTCGCTCTCGCTATAGGAGGTAATCATAAAGAAATTGAGTAATCTGATTTCTAACTTGCATAAAAGTAAATGAACAAAACAAGACTGAAAGAAATAACAATGCTGGAATTAGAACTCAGAAAATAAAGCAGCAGAAGGACAAGATGATTTCATGTCATTAGTCATTCAAAAGCTATGTAGAATTGCTCGGGCTGTCTACAAGAACCTGAAAGAAAAACACTGATCAGTTAACAATCATGAGAAAGCATAAAAGAAAGTATGGACAACAGTTAACATGAATATCAAAAATAGTGTAATATATACAAGCAAACGATTATGAAAACAGTAACATAATAGAGAAAAGCAAGAAACTATATAGTAGTTACAAAGCCTTGGTGTACAGGGGCCCTCTGCAACCTCGGCCAATCAACAATCAGTCACAAAATGGAACTGAAGAACACTGTCTTCTCATATATTAAAATGCAGTCATAAGATAAAGATAGCGTACGGCACAGTGGGCTCATAAAACAGTCAAAATTACATATATCAAGCTAACTAATAAGCGTATGATAATGCGTTATTTATAACTAAGGATGCTATAACTACTTCCTAAATTTTGCGCTACTAAACAAACACATGAATGACCACGTCTGAAGATCTAGCAATATGGTAGCCGTGACAATTAAATTCAAGGAGTGGTGGCTGTTGGATTTGGGTTCATGGAACAGTCCACATGTGTTAGCACACCTCCTAAGATTGAGGAATTTGCCACGCAAGTCTTCACGTGGTAAAAAACAGAGTCCTGCCACCGCAAAACTCTTAGCTTGACCACCGCTTTGACTATCCTTGACCATGGCCTTTTGTGAGTGATTCGGCTGAACCAAGGGGACACGTTCCATGTACATATCATTTGCAGCTTGCCCATGTGGCCGGATTCTCCAGTAGACACCTGTAACATAGACTTCAACAAAATGGCTGCAGAAAGTTGAGCTGGCTGCAGAAACTGACAAGATTTCGCTGCTGACTGAGCAAAAATCTAAATCAAACAACAATCACAAGACATAGTTAGGAAACCATTTTATAAGCTCTTTTTAAACTAGTATGTAATGATTTGACAACTTGGTGGTTCAAGTAACTGGAAAAGAAGGCTAAAAAGGTGTATAGGGAAGATGCAGGTTTGGGACTCAACATACCCCCACTGTGAAGGTGTTGCATGTCCTCATGCAACCCAAATTTTAGTCATTCCCCTTTAGTCCATATGTTCTGAAGCCTCTGCTAGTACATCCAGTCCTCTTCTTTTCTTTCTTGGTGCTACCACCATCCTGGGATTCCTTATCAAACATCTGAATTTGAGATTGATTAATTCCCTGGTCAACTTTCTGCACTTTTTCTTTAGTTTCTTGTTCTTCTTCTGCCATAGACCCAAATGTAGCATAGTATTATCATGAATGACTTGTCCACTTCGTTCTGCTCCTTTAGTGTTTCATTTTCTTGTTTAATATGCCTGTTTAGAACCTCTAACTCAAACACTTCTTGTTTTAAGGATTGGACTTGTGCATCTTGTGTCATGTGGGGCAGAGTGGAAGATGTACTCAGGCACAACTGTCTTTACTAAAGATTTGAGGTAATTATACACCTCCTGCTAACTTGGATCTATTTCGGGTGTTTTTCTTGGACTGACTTCAAAGTCTTGTTGAGGAGGAGGACTGCTTTCTAATTCCGGCCGAGAGAGACTTACATCAACATCTAGAGGTCTAGTTTCAATATTTGGCTGAGAATGAGGTGGACTACGGCCAGCTGGAGGTTTCTCGGGTGTTTCCCAACCCAAGTCGATGAAGTGGGGTCCTTTTACTTGTGTTTTTCCCCCTTTTCCTCTAAGCCTGCTGCTTCTTCTTAAATACTGTGGGCTAGTACTCCCCTCTTCCATGCTATGTTTTCCTTTTTCCTTCTTCTTGGTTGTAGCAGCTTGTTTTTGAAGATGCACTAGTCTCTCAGACAATGTTTGATAGTCTTCCTCTATAGATGGCTCTGGTGATTGGTAGACTTCTTCTATGTTTCTTTTGCCTTTCAATCTTCTCTATTTTCTGTCCTTAGTTCTTTCCTCCTTTTCTTTTTGACCAACTTCTTTAGTTTTGATAATAGGAGAGTCTTGGATTATGGCACTCTTTTCTTTTCTCCTACTCATTCTCGGTGTCTTCGGTGTACTGCTTTCAGGTGCCTCAGATGGCTCTTGAAAGCAATTTCTTACTAAGAACCGTTCCCAGGTATCTTTGTTTTTCTTCAGTTGGTCTTCAATGAGAATCCTTACAAGTCCATGCTGATATAAATGAGGTTCTATATTTCCTATGTTCTTTTGGACTGTGGTACTCATCTTTTTCAAACTCAGCAGTAAGAAATAAGGCAAATTAAGAGTTTGACTCTCTAATAAGTTCATCAATAACCTAGCATGATACATGTACATTTCTCCAAAGCTTCCTTCGCAAGTGATAAACTTTTGGATGATTAACAGTAAGCTGGCCCATTCTTCTTTCCATGCATGAACAGGAATTACTTTTGTAAATACAGTAACGTCCATACCTGGGTTACGTAACATGATTCTCCATGCCTGCTCGTCCACATTTTGTTTTTACAACAACACTCACCTTCCCGGGGCAAGTCTGTGGCAACTGCTACTGATGCTTCAATGACCATGAGATTTAAGTCTCCGATTTCCACCATCTGGCCGTTGAAAGACCATACAAATGCTTTCATTACCTCCTTATTATGGCCATTAAATTTTTGAATGAAGCGTAGCCATTTTTCTTTCTTCAAAAAATATTTTACTTGGGGGTAACCTTCTAAATACTTAGGTCCTTCTGGTTCTGCCCTTAGTAATCATCCCATCCTTTCCTCTGTTTTGAAATTCAACTGAAATTCGACTGCGTGTGAGGATTTAGCAGAGTTAAGATGGCTAGGTTGCAGGGTTTATGGCAAAACGCAGTGGATGCAATTGGAAGATGGATAACAGGGGACGAAAGTGTTTAGGAACTGCAAGCGGAAACATAGGATGAGCAGCTGAGGTGAGTTCACAAAATGAAGTGCAGACATATGTGAATGAGGTGGCTTTAACAGAATGGCAGAGTAGTGGAGTGAAATCGGAATTTTGAATTGAACGGCTGCGTACGAGAGGTTACACGTTTATGGAATGACTGCGAAAAATGCGGTGGAGAGGAGCCGTAATGAGATAGGTCACATCTCATGATTACAAGTGGAGTATGAAAGTGCAGTCATCTACGAGTTAAACCCGAAATTTAATCATGAGACTGTTAGGGAATAAATGCATGGTTTATGGAATAATGTCGTGGAATGGTAATGGGTAATGGAGCTATCGTGATAATCATTGCACATAGTTGAGCTTTAAGGTTTAATAACTATGTAGAATTGTGCCTTTAATTGCTATTTGAAAGAAATTTTTGCACATACCTTGGAATCCTTGTCATTTGTTGTCCATTAGCCTTTACTCAACTGTTCCTTGTTGGTGTCTGTAGATGCTCCATGTCTTCATAGCATATGCTCAGTCACACCTGCATTTTTATGATTATTGTACTAACATTTTGACTGTGAATTTGAAAAATAGAGTGGTAGCTGCGGAAACTGCTTCTGGCTGCGGAAACTGATTCCAGTTGCGGAAACTGACACAGCACCCACTTGGCTGAACAAAGATAGTTAAACAATAACTAACTGAATGGAAATGGTCATGAAAGAGACATTTATTGATGAAATGCAATGATATGGATGGGATGGAGTGAGATGAAGTGGAGTGGAGTGAAATGAAAATGAAATGGAAATGGAGTGGAATGGCAATGAAGTGAAATGAAGATGGAAAAAGAAGGAGATATTTTTTTTTTTTGGAAAATATAGAGTTTCAAGTGTCCTTGATTTTCACTCTACATTTTCTGTATAAGACTGCCAATCAATGATTGGTTTTCAGGCTTATGCAAAATTTTTTTTTTAGAACGGAAAGGAACAAAAGCTAGGTTGGTGGGGAAGAAGGATTCTTCTTCACCAGCCTTATTGCAAAATTTTCTTGAAACATTTTGAAAAATTCCTCTTTTGAGAGTGGCTTATGATAAATTTTCAATCTGTGGCCATTCACCATAAGAGGAGTCTGAAATTCATCAATGGTCTTGATTCTTACTACTCCATTGCTAAAGACTTTGTCAATCTCATATGGCCCAAGTCAATGGGTTTGAAATTTACCTTTGAAGTCTTTAAACTTGGAATCAAATAGTAATGCCCAATCTCCCTCTTGAAACATTTTCTCTTTGATGTATTTGTCATGCCACTTAGCTCTTTGATGTTGAACTAGATCAGTTCTTAGGATTGCTTCTTGTCTGATCTCATCTAGCTCATTCAGCTGCTCCATTCTGTGCTTTTGGGCTTTTGATATATCCATCCACAACTAAACTGCCATCTTGAAAGTTTTGACTTGAAACTCAATGGGGAGCAAGACTTCTTTCCCATAAAAAAGTTCATAGGGAGAATGTCCTGTTGTGTTCGTCCATGTAGTTCTGTAGGCCCATAAGGCTTCAGGAAGCCTTTCTGCCCAATCTCTTCTGTGTAGATGAACAATTTTGGTGATGATGCTCTCAATAAATTTGTTTGTAGACTCCACTTGGCCATTTGCTTGCGGATGGTAAGGAGTAGATTTTCTGTACTTGATTTTGTATTCCTCCATCAGCTTCTCCATCTTGTTGGATGTAAATTGACTTCCCTAATCTGTCACAATTTCTCTTGGGACACCAAAGCGAGTAAAAATATCCTCATAAAGAAAAGTAACAACTAAATTTTTAGTAGCAGAAAGTAATGCTTTGGCTTCTACCCATTTAGTGACATAATCAGTGCATACCAATATATACTTCTTTTGTTTAGATGGCGGATTAATGGGTCCAATGAAATATAAAGCCCATTTTTCAAAGGGTTCGATGAGTACCTGTGGTTGTAATGGCATTTCATTTGAAAGAGTCGGTTTCCCTACTCTTTGGCAACTGTCACACCTTCTGACATATTCTTTTGTATCCTTGAAGAGGGAAGGCCAATAATATCCTAAAGAAAGGATTTTATAGGCCGTCCTTTTGTCAGCAAAGTGTCCACCGCATGGTTCATCATGACATGCCTTAAGGATGTCAGGAATTTCATCTTCCCGAACACATCTTCTGATCACATAATCTGGCCCTGTTTTAAACAATTCGTTAGAAATCCATGAATATTTTGAACTCTCCTGAAAAATTCTTCTTTTTTCGCTAGGAAATAAAAGTGGAGGTAGCTTCCCTGTAACCAAATAGTTAGCAATATCTACATACCAAGGAGTCTTAGTAGTTACTCCAAATAAATATTCATCTGGAAACTTATCCTCTACAGGAGAATCTTCGTTAGTATTTTGGATCCTAGACAAGATATCAGCTACTGTATTTTGTTTCCCTGGTCTATCCAACACAGTAATATTGAATTCTTGTAAAAGTAAGAGCCATCTTGTAACTCTGCCATTAGTAATAGGTTTGTTCATTAGATATCTAATTGCAGAATGATCAGTATGGACAAAAGTTTCATAGCCTGTTATATAATGTCTAAACTTATTGATTGCATGAACAACAGCTAAGAACTCTTTTTTAGTCACAGTATAGTTTAACTCAATGGGAGTCAAATTTTTACTGGTATAGTAAATGGCATAAGGAACTAAATCCTTTTGACCCAACACAGCTCCTAGAGCTGTATCTGAAGCATCTGTAGAAATATGGAAAGGAAGTTTCCAATTTGGTCCTCTCAAAATGGGTGCTTCAGATATTCTTGCTTTCAAAGTTTCAAATGCTGATTGATAATCAAGATCCCATTTGAATTCATAGTCTTTTGTAAGTAATTTGAAGAGTGGAGATGCTAGTTTGGTGAAGTTTTCTATAAATCTTCTATAGTACCCAGTAAATACCAGAAAAATTCTAACATCTTTTTGACAATTTGGAATAGGCAACTTGGAGATGACTTCAACTTTTGATCTATCAAATTTAATCCCATCCCTTGAAATATGATGTCCCAAAACGATACCTTCAGTAAACATCATAAAGCATTTTTCATGACTCAATGAAAGATTTGTTTCTTTACACCTTATAAGGACCTTTTCCAAATTCTCTAAGGCCTCTTCAAATGAATTACCATAAACTGTAAAATCATCCATATAAACCTCTACACAATCATGGATTAGATTAGAGAAGATTCCTAGTACTGCCCTTTGAAATGTTGCGGGTGCATTACATAATCCAAAAGGAAGCACTTGGTAAACAAAAGTTCCCCATGGACAGGTAAATGTGGTATTATCTTGATCTTCAGGTGCTACCTGAATTTGATTACAGCCACTAAAGACATCCAAAAAGAAAAAGTACTTTTTGCCTGCTAAAGTATCTAATACCTTATCAATAAAGGGTAAAGGAAAGTGATCCTTCAAAGTTGCTTTATTCAATTCCCTGTAATCAATGCATACCGTCGATTTACCATTCTTTTTAAGTACTATAAATAAAGGGGAAACCCATCAGCTATCTGAAATTGGATAAATGAAGTTTACATTGAGTATTTTTTGGAGCTTTTCTTTCACTATCTCCCTAAGATTCAGATTCATCCTTCTCTGAGGTTGTCTGATTGGTCTACTATTTTCCTCGATGTAGATGTGATGAATGCAAGTCTTAGGGTCAATACCTTTCATATCAGTATACTCCCATGCAAATGCAGTAGAATGTTTTTGCAAGATTTTGGTTAATTCTCCCTGTTGTGATTTTTCCAAGTTTCTGTTGATATTCAATGTTTTACCTGGAAAGATCTCAATGGCGGAACTACCAAACTCTTCCATAGAGTAAAGAGACATTTGTCTAGATGATAAATACTCAATATCAGAATCTAACTGAAATTGTGTGTGGTCATATTCTGAAGATGTTTCAAAATTTTCTAATGTGTTCAGAATTTGACTATCTTCACTGATTTCAGAAATGGTAAAGATAGGTTGTATAGTGTCCTCATCATCGACCCATTCATTATCTCCTGCTTCTGTAATTGCTTTTGCTGGAGGATACAAATTGAATTTCTTTGTCGAATTACCATCAGAAGTATACATATCCCCAAATCTACAACTGATAAAAGCATCAGCTGTGGCTAGCCAAGGTCTTCCTAAAGTGAGTGGGTGCCCTCCTAGATTACTCTTGGGAGTTAAAATCATGAAATCTACTGGATAGTCCCAAGAATCTAAGGAGACCAAAATGTCTTCTAATACACCATCTGGTTTTATAATTGATCGATCTGCAAGTTGCAGTAAAGTAGGTGTAAAAAGAAGATTAGGAAGTTTTAGCTGTTCCATAGTCTGTCTACTCATAATGTTGATAGCAACCCCTAAATCAATCAAAGTATTTGGAATTTCTACCCCGTTGATATATGTTTTGACAATTGGATTACCGGGATCTACATACTTCTACATGGTAATTTTTCCCATCATGATATCTGCAATTTTTCCTACCAGGTGGATTCTTCTTGTATCTCTTGGTTTCCTTCATGGTCTTTTAAGACTCAAATCCTTTATTGTTTTTGCTAGAATAGGAATTTCTCTAATGGCTTGTAACAAGGGAATCTTGATACAGACATTCTTTAATTCATCTAGAAAATCATAGTCAGGCAACAAGATTTGTTTTTCCACCCCTTTGTCAATTTGCAATCTTTCAGGAAAAGGAGGTGTAGATGAAGATGAAGGTTGCCCAACTATAGGAGTTGTGGGGGTTGACACTTTTTCTTTTTCTTTTTGAGTGCTTGGGTTTTGAAGAGACGCTTCAAAACCTTTATTGGCTTCAAGAGAATCTTCCTTAGAAATGCTTTTCTTTTGAGCATTTATAGAAGGTTTGTCTAAAATTCTTCCGGATCTGAGTTGCACATCATTGAGAGGAACAATCATATAGGTAGGAAATTGTTGTCCTTCTACCATGTAAGCATTTTTAGGGTTTTTATTATTGTGGTTTGGCAATGGCTGGGAAGGTAGTTGATTTGTCTTCTGTTGGAATGGAAGCAAGAGTTTGGAATTTGGATTTTGTTGAGAAGGTTGATGTTGTTGTGAAAATGGCAATGAAAGTTGTGGATTTTGATTTGGAAGTTGTGGAGCTTGTTGATTTTGAAAAGATGGAGGATATTGATAAAGTTAAGCAAATATCCCATAAGGATTTTGCATACCTTTTACCCATGATTGAAATGGATTTTGAGGTTGGGACCAAGGTTGTTGCCAAGGATTCCAATTTGGTGGGGGTTGAAAGTTCATAGGGTTGTTAAACCCTTGATTTTGTTGCCCCTGCCAAGCTCTCCTTGAAACAAAACAGAGAGACTCAATTGAATTTGGATCTTCTTGAAAGACAACTTTGAGCCCAGGAATTGAAGGACAATCCTTGGTCTCATGGTTTTCTGAACAAATCACACATGTTTCTACAACTTTTGCATCCAAGGGACATTCCCTTAGAGCATGTTTCTTCCTACATTTCGAACAAAAGATGGCCAAAGCTTCAGCTTCTGCTTTCTTCTTGTTTTGTATCTTGAGGGTGTTTAGTTGCTCACTAAGAGCTCCTAAGATATCAATTTTAAACTCATCAAGCATGTTGCCAATCTCATCCCTACTTACTGATCCAGTTGCATATTTGTTTGCTCTAATGAGAGAAGGATCTCTAGGCCCTTTCCCAGTTTTAGATTTTCCCCTTGAGAGATGGACACATAGCTCTGCTATATCATGAAGTGGAAGTTGAGATATATCTCCTTTTTCCATCATGTTCAAAATATCTATCCATTCATCTCTAATGGCTTTTAATAGAAGGGCTTTCAAGGTTTCCTCATCTAAGTTATTCATTTTTGCTCTTTTCAGATTGTATTTAAATATTTCAAGTAAATCCTCCAAGTTTTCATCTTCTTTTTGCAACAATTTTGAATACCTCATCCTTGTGATTGGTGGGCATACAATAGTCTAGGTATCTATCCAAAAATGTTTGTTTCATATCATTCCAAGTCCTAATGGATTGAGTGACTAATCCCATGAACCATTTTAAAGCAGCTCCCTTCAATGTTGAAGGAAACAATTTGAGTTTTTGAGTCTTCCATATAATCATAAGTTCAACAAACAACTTCAAACTCAAATAGAAATGTTTCAGGATCCTCACTTCGCAGCCCATGAAAGTTTGGGAGGACAGAAGGTGAGATGTTTTTCATTGTTGTTCAACATTCCTCATCAACTATAGGAAATCCAAATGAGTTATCGCCATCCTTATTTCCCCCATTGTTACCTCTACCTCCTCCATTGTTTCCTCCTCCTCCTCTACCCCTACCTCTACCTCCTCCAAATCCGTTTACTACTTCCTCTGTCATGATAGTTTCCTCAGAGACTTCAGAATCGTCTGGTTCTTCTACTAATGGCGAACGAGGAGGAATTTCTCCCTCTTCCTCTTCAGGTGATTCTACTTCCTCAATTACAATGTGTTTTCCTGTAGAAGTAAAGAAAGGGTCTTTTCCTAACTCAGATTCTGTGGATAGTGTGGGAGAGTCTCCTAATTCAGCTACTGCCTCTTGAATTCCAGGAATCCTAAGGCTAGGAGTGTGACTTGGAGATGGTGAAAGTGTTCCTTGTCTATTCCTTGAAGTAGATGGAGTTGTAAAAATCGAACTCTTGGCCCTAGCTAAAATCCTTCCCCTAGAATCTCTTGCTCTATGCATGTCATTTTTTTTATTTTATCTTCAATTCAGGGTAATAATTCTCTTTCTGATCTTCCAGGTCACTCTAGGTGCAAGAAGAGAGCATACTTAAGAAATTACTGAACCAATAACTCTCTTTTCTGGTCCTCTAGATCACATTAGGCGCAAGAGGAGAGTATACTTTGAGAAGTTATCAATTTTTACCTTCCTTGAAATTTTCTTGTTTTTTTTTCAAGAATTTGGCTACCTAGTTTCACTTCCCTGGCAACGACGCCAAAATGTTTGGTCAATTTAGTGTGTCCTAAATTTCTATATAAATTGTCTATCCAGGAGTCGTAAACTGCTGAAGTGAAGTGCACTGTATATGCAAGATAACTGATTTCCTAATTCTTTGTCGTTTGTGATTTTTTTAGGTTTGTTTTCGGTTTATATTTTGTTGATTCCCTAATGTGAGATGACAAAATAAAAAAAAAGAGTCAAATATGGATGCAGTGGTGACCTCTACAATGATTTCAAAACTTCAAAATTCTCAGAAAGGTTTCAAAACTTGCAATGATGAAATCAATTACTAAGAGAAAATAAAAATGTACCAAATAGTGAGCTAGTGACAATGAAGCCCAATATCCTTGCTGCTGTATAAAAAGAGAAAAAAACTGAACTTAAAGCAATTCAAAAACTGTAAGTAAAGTAACTAGATCATACTACTTCAACTCATATTCTGACCCCTCACCAGTAGTCTCGCTCTGGCTATAGGAGGTAATCATAAACAAATTGAGTAATCTGATATCTAAATTGCATAAAATGAAACTAAGATCAAACCACGCGTTCATACTTCAATCACTCACCAGTAGTCTCGCTCTGGCTATAAGAGGTAATCATAAACAAATTGAGTAATCTGATTTCTAACTTGCATAAAAGTAAATGAACAAAACAAGACTGAAAGAAATAACAATGCTGGAATTAGAACTCAGAAAATAAAATAACAATGCTGGAATTAGAACTCAGAAAATAAATAAGCAGAAGGACAAGATGATTTCATGTCATTAGTCATTCAAAAGCTATGTAAAATTGCCCGAGCTGTCTACAAGAACCTGAAAGAAAAACATTGATCAGTTAACAATCATGAGAAAGCATAAAAGAAGGTATGGACAGCAATTAACATTAATATCAGAAATAGTGTAATATATACAAGCAAACGATTATGAAAACAATAACATAATAGAGAAAAGCAAGAAACTATACAGTAGTTACAGAGCCTTGGTGTACAGGGGCCCTTTGCAACATCGGCCAATCAATAATCAGTCACAAAATGGAACTTAAGAAAATTGTCTTCTCATATATTAAAATGCAGTCATAAGATAATGATAGAGTACAACACAGTGGGCTCGTAAAACAGTCAAAATTACATATATCAAGCTAACTAACAAGCATATGATAACGCATTATTTATAACTGAGGATGCTATAACTACTTCCTAAATTCTGTGCTGCTAAACAGACACGTGAATGACCACGTCCGGAGATCTAGCAATATGGTAGTCGTGAAAATTAAATCCAAGGAGTGGTGGTTGTTGGATTTTGGTTCACAGAACAGTCCACAGGTGTTAGCACACCTCCTATGATTGAGGAATTTTCCACGCAAGTCTTCACGTGTTAAAAAACAGAGTCCTGCCACCGCAAAACTCTTAGCTTGATCACCGCTTTGACTATCCTTGACCATGGCCTTTTGTGAGTGATTCGGCTGAACCAAGGGGACACGTTCCATGTACACATCATTTGCAACTTGCCCATGTGGACAGATTCTCCAGTAGCCACCTGCAACATAGACTTCAACAAAATGGCTGCGGAAAGTTGAGCTGGTTGCGGAAACTGACAAGATTCCACAGCTGATTGAGTAAAAATCTAAATCAAACAGTAGTCACAAGACATAGTTAGGAAACCATTTTATAAGCTCTTTTTAAACTAGTATGCAATGATTTGATAGCTTGGTGGTACAAGTAACTGGAAAAGAAGGCTAAAAAGGTGTATAGGGAAGATGCAGGTTTGGGACTCAACGCACATATTACACAAAAGAAATCACATTAGAAGATTTATTCCTTTGTTAAGGACTCTGCATCCTTCATTAAAGAATGGAGTGATGCAAGGTTAGACCCAGGGGATCTGCTTGTTAGTTTTGACGTCGTCTCCTTATATACCAAAATTCCCATCCAAAAGGCCACTTATGTCATAAGTTAGATCACTCACCAAGACACTGCAAAATTGGTTGGCATGTGCCTCACCTCGACTTTTTTCAGTTTCTAGGGTGAATTCTATGAGCAAACCTAAGGGGTTGCGATGGGTTCACCTCTATCTCCTATTGTCGCTAACTAATTAATGGAATATTTTGAGACTAGGGCCTTATCCTCATTTCAATTTCGCCCAAAGAAATGGAAGAGGTTTGTTGATGACACTTGCATCATCTAGCCCCATGGCCATGAGAAATTAGACCTATTTTTGAACCACCTTGATTCCTAATTTGAATCTATCAAGTTCACGATGGAAGTTGAGGTGGATGGACGCCTTCCCTTCCTTGACATTCTCCTCTCTAGAATGGATGATGGTTCTGTTTCTCACCAAGTTTTTCGTAAGAAAACTCACACGGAACAATATCTTCATGTTAGTTCTCATCATTTTCCTGCTTAGAAATTCACTATTCTCAACACCCTGCTACCCGTGCTCTGAGAATCTCTGATGAAGGCCACCTGGAGTAGGATAAATCTCATCTCCTTGAAATTTTCAAAAATAATGGATATAGCAGAATGCAGAGCCTCAAGGCCTTTCAAAAATCCTGTAAAGGTCCAAGAATTAAAACTGCTCATTTTGATTCTATCCCCAAGGTTCATTTCCCATTTATTCAAGGAACCACTAATAGGATTGCACATATCCTTCGGAGGAATAATGTTTCTTCTTTGTTCACACCTCTTACAACCATTAGGAATTCTCTTGGTTCGGTTAAGGACCCTATATATCCAAAGGACATAAAAGGAATTTACTTGGTTCCATGTTCTTGCGGTATTCCATATATTGGAGAAACAGGTCGATCAATTAACCAGAGGATCCATGAGCATGCTATAGACATAAGGCGCAATCGTTCCCGCTCATTGGCCTCAGCTGAGCAAGCAGAGAAATCCAAGCACCATATATGTATTGAGGATTTCAAGGTCATTGCTAGAGTTGATCGTTTCCACCATAGGAAGCTTCGAGAGGCTATCGAAATTGAGAGGCATGCCAGAAATACCAATAGAGATGATGGCTGGAAGCTGAGCAGGAGTTGGATTCCAACCCTCTCCTTATGACTCTCTTGTCTCTTCCCCCTTTCTTTCTTTTTATTTCTTTTTCCTCTCCCCTCTTTTTATCTTACTATTGGTTATCTTTGTTTTAATTGATTCTCTTGCTTCTTAGTACTTTTTATTTTTCTATCTTATATTATCCCCCACCCCCCTTTTTTTCTTTGGTTTAAGTCATATTTTTTGACCCCCTTTTTAATAAATTATGTGCTCCTTTTGTTTTCTGTATCTAAAATTTATTTATTTGTCTTTATATATATATATATATATATATATATATATATATATATATATATATCCTAACATAGGCTTTTATAACTTACTCTAATCCCTCTTATTAATTTATGGAGTGTTATTTATAATAGTTTACAGTATCAATCTCCCTTATAGAATATTTTTACACTTATGCTTAACCTCTTTATACCATTTTTGTTTTAAATTTAATTATATAACTATAATTTATTATGATTTAATATTATATACTAGCAAGTGTTTTTTTTTTAAATCTTATTCTTATTCCCTTTATTGATTTTCCTAATTATATTATTATTATTATTATTTATACTCCTATAACCAATTTTATAACTATATTTATAATATTTTATTAAATTTACAACTAATAAATATTAAATAATTCCTTTCTAGGATTTCTAGCTACCTAATCCCCATCGGCTAGTTCTCAACAAATAGCTTTCAACGTATAGTTTTTACCCTGGACAATGATGCATCCTTACTATTTATTCATGAAGATTGTATGAGTTTTTCCACCTTGTCCTGAGGATGAACCACATTAATTGGTTCGAAACGTCGACCAAATCCTGAAAATGTGATTAATCTAAAAGATAATCATCTACATTATGGATAACAAAAGTCTCAGATCTAACATTAGAAGATTGTAACTATCAAAGCACATATACATAGACTCTAACTTATATCAAAGTACATAGAATTTTATTCCTCTTTTCTCGATCTGATTAAAAATACACATTATAACAACCAAAGAAATTACACATATCTTGAATTATATATATATATATATATATATATATATATTTTAAGTACACTTAAGAGGATTTATTTGAATGTAATAAAGCGGATTTATTTCATTATTTTTAGACAAGGTAAGAAATATTTTATTTAACACATACACAAATAAATAATAAAAAGGTAAAGAAATAAGAACAACTTTTAATTAACCCCCGATCGGGGTGTGTGCCCGAGTACGTATGTCAGTGATGGTTGTGAGGCAAACAAAGGGATGGGTAATATCCACCGCATCCCACATGCTCATGGCGATGGTGCAATGGCCTCCTGCATGACAATGGACATAGGGAAATGGAGAAGTGGCAGACTGTAGAAATTCCCACTGTAGATCAACAGATTATGTAATATACTAAAACACAATACACGATCTACTTCTACAACACTTTGTGGAAGCTTAATTGAATTGAGCAAGATCAAGAGAGCACATATAATTGAGAATGAGAAATCAATCACACATAACACATAAGAAATAACCCGGGAAAGCCTCAGCATAAAACCCCAATCTTTGTATTATCATACAAATGGAAATTTTGTTCAAGTTACAAAAAGAATCAGCTCTCAAGCTATCATGCTCTCTCTGCAATCAAACAATACTGCTTATAGACAATCAAAAGCTCTCACAACCTTCTCCTTGCCCTCCAAGCCTCCTATTTCCTTGCACAATTTTTCCTGGGGTCTAGTGCTTCCACTTGTGTGAATTCCCACCTCACGTTGCTCACTTGGCTCAGAAATAACTGCACAAACCTGAAGGAGATAAATCCTTCTACATGGATGAGTTTCCTTTATAGGAAAAATTCATCCAACTGATAGTACACTATCCCTCCTCTGATCTCAACTGGGTCTCTGACTGAACTGACATGCATGAGTTATTTATGAGAGAATATTCAGTTATCTAGAGAGCAACAATTACATGTAATATGCAAGCATTAACTAACTGAACTCATAATTAATTCAACAAACTATTTGAATTAATCTAACTGGACTTGACTCAATTAACTGAGCCAACTAATTACAACTCAATATTACTACTCATCCTTATCTCTTTAACTGATGGATAAATTCATCAATCAATGGAGAAACTATTGCATGTCCCCACATAGACTTCATGTTTGATTTTCTACAACTAATTAACTCAAGATGAATTAATTAATTATTTTTCAAACAACTGCTAAGATCAAATTCGAATTTTACTTCTAAATTTTAGTTCAGGGACTAACTAAAATTGGAATCCATCTTGAACTGTTATTTTTAGAAATGTTGTTTATAGCACTTCCATTTTTTATTCCTTGCTGCTATGTCCAACAATGGTACCCGAACTGCTATTTATAGCAGTGCTATTTTTAGCACTTCTATTTCTAGCATTTTTTGTTGCCATTTTCAATAGTGCCAGGGTAGTGACGGAGGTGGGAAGGACATGACAAGGGGGGTGATGAGACAGAGAATGGAGGGAACAGATTATGAAGGAAGGCAGGGTGGTGGGAAGAGGACAATTAATATGGGAAGACGGAGAAAAGAAGCGACATACTAGGGAAGAGACCAACAAAGACCTCTACACATTGGCTCTGGGTATGTTAACTGGCCTTACACATCTAATGCAATGCTTTTTGTGCTATTCCATGGTGGGGGGATGAGAGAACAGACTAGAGAGGGGAATTAGGGAAAAGGTGGGGGAGACCTTTCCATGATGGGAGTGAAGGGAATCGGATTTGAACTAGAAACCGACACTGAGAGAGATAATCGGGGTTGGGACCTTGAGAAACCACCTACAATTAAGCAGGATAATAGGATTACCAGGGAGGGAGGGAGGAATGTAGATAAGCATGAGTGAGAGAAGGCAATTGGGAGTGATAGAGAGGAGCGGAAGCTGCATAGGAGAGAGGGGTGAGGGAAGGTTATGAGAATGGGAGTGTTGGTAATCTGGCTCGATGGGCTGGTGGTGAGTGCCATAAGCATAATTCGAGTCAGGCACCAGGTTATCACCCTCTAGAGTAGAGGAGAGATAAACCAACACTAGAAAGGTGGAGAGGCTATCACTTGGCACGTGAGTGGCGCTGATAATTCAGGCAAAGGAGAGGCACTGCATCCTTGGGCAGAGGGACACCAGGGCAGACGCAAGTGCAGCTTGAAATGTGAGGGGAGAGGAAGAAGTGCCAGAAACCTTAAACGGCTAGAACATATACTCGTGAACTAATGTGAATCGTGTGTGAACAATCTCGCACAGTAGAAGAGATGGCTAGACTAGCTCATGGAAGAGGACGAGGTTGAAGGGGGAGAGAGCTACCTAGAGCAGCAGACCCAAGCACCTCAGAGCCTAGGCGTGCGAAAAAATTGGTAGAACGACTCATCAGTGAAGTAGAAACATCGTATAAGGTAGGAACGGATGCATGCATCCGCAAGATTTTAGAAGATTGGGAGGAACAAATAACGAAGGAGGCAAAATCCGAAGAGGAAATGGAGACCTAGCGAAAGGTAAACCCAGATCCAAGGAATACTAGGGGTAGACTCACGCAGCTTAAGCACACTTTATACTTGTACTAGCTCATGAAGGGCCTTTTGGGGAAGGCCATGGAGCAACTATCAATGGGGATGGCCATGACCCTCCAGGACAAGCCAAACTACAAGAAAGACCTGCAAACCATTCAATTCCAGTTGTGCAAGCAGGACATCCGCCTAGATCGTATTTAAAGGCATATCCCTTGTATTATCAAGTTGGCAGATGCACCAGGAGAGTCATCCAAAGATCCATCTCCAGTGGACTCAGCCGAAGACCCAACTCCAGTGGACTTAGCCTTAGAAGATTAGAAGGAATAGTCAAGTTCCAGAATGTTTTTTGGTTTCTTGTGGATAGCATTTAGTTTTTACTTATGTGTGCTTATGATAGATAGAAACTTATACTCTTATCATAAAATAGATACATATAGTTTTTTGGTTTCTTGTGGTTAGCATTTAGTTTTTACTGATGTGTGCTTATGATAGATAGAAACTTATACTCTTATAATAAAATAGATACATATATAGCTTGGGTTGATTGCCTGAAAATATATTATTTTTGATGGCTTATAACGCGGATAGGTGGCCAACAGACTTGGTTTCCCATTGGGCAAGTTGAGACCACCTATCTCATTCATGTGGTGTAAACTTGTCTTTTATAAATAGAAAACAGAAGGTCATGCCAAGCCTTACAAAAAAAAGGAACAACTTATAATTATACATATATAAAGAATTAGATAAAAAATAAAGACAACATAATACATAGGTTATAAATTTATGGCCCAATAAATAACATTTGAGAAAAAAAGAACTAGATAATATAATTTATACATGTACATCTATATATAAAGGACCATTTATTGAATAATGTGTTCCATTCATATGAAATGTGTTAGTAGAAGATTTTCAAGAATGGTATCATATTCTAGTCTTCACTTCTTTCAACTGCAACTGAGATGCTGTGACTAAATGACTATATTAGGCATATATAACATCTGGATGGTAGCCTTGAAAAACAATGTGTTCTTTACACTTTCACTCTTTTTCCTTCAACCTAATCTTTCGGTCGAGAATATATATGATTCTCTACTACAAGTTTTTCACATCGAATAGGTTGTGTCAGATGAGAAAATGATCAGGTCGATTGAAATTCTCATCGAAGAGTTTGGTCACATGATAGATTCTCTTCTCAAACTTGTGGATGAAAGTTTGGAAACTTTTCGGCTGAGAGTTTTTTCGACATAATCTCTCGACCAAGAGTTTTTTTTTGGAGAAAACTCATTGTAGTTAACACAAACCATAGTTGCAAAAAATTTTCATACAAGAGTTGAAAATCTCTCGGCGAAGAATTTTTTTGTAGCTCTTATCCGAGAAATTTTTTTAGGCCAATAGTTTTAGGTCAATGAAAATTAGGAAACAATATGTAATTTTCTGGAAATGATAACTTCAGAGAAGCTAAATATCCAAAAAATTTACAAGTTAGATGAAGCTTTTAGTACCACTAATTTTAGCTTTGAATCTAGTTTCTAATGATATAAAATTTATTCAGTTTTCATGAAGAATTGATATTGATTATTAATTTTATACTAACTGTGTTAATGGAGATTTTGAGAGTCTTCAAAATCGAAAGACTGAATTATTTGAAAAATTGCACAAAGCTTCCTCTCTGTGTCCTCTTCAAAAATATATTTCAACTGACTTATTGATAATCACACTAAAATTAAAATTCATGGTAATCGAATGTGTTGAAGAGTCATCTTTTTTTGTTTTAACCATTTCATTAAGTGATGAAAGATAATGATTGAATATGAAAATTCCTCAAAATTAGTGCATGTCATAATGCAATCGGTGTAGATTGTGAT
Organism: Pinus tabuliformis; assembly: GCA_031772625.1. Lineage (NCBI taxonomy): Eukaryota > Viridiplantae > Streptophyta > Pinopsida > Pinales > Pinaceae > Pinus > Pinus tabuliformis. The sequence continues at coordinate 1,470,899,549 of CM062820.1, read as the reverse complement.
GATATAATTTTTTTCAAAAAATGAATCACCATCTCAAAAAACTATGGTGGTTCATTAAGTCACTGATACTTGCCTAACATTTTCAACTATATGCAATCAACAAACATGAATTTTCTTCAACTATATGTCCATATCTTCTTTTTTTTAAATATGAGTTCGAGGCAAGACAATTCTCTACAAATCTTGTTTTTACTGCACAACAAAATTCTCAAAGAAAATATAAGCTTCAAAAAGTTAAATTTGAAAAAAACATAATAAGTCACAATTTTCTTCAGCGAAAAATATTTCTCAATTTCATGTTTTTACTTGCATGTGTGATGCATGGGGTGGGTGTCACCCCCTCTTAAATGGGATGGGAAGTGGTGAGGTGATGAACTTCTCCTTCCTCCATTGTCCTGAATATCGAAGAGTAAAGTGGATGTCCAATTAAATGATATAGAAACAACATAATTTGATATAAATATTGACATTACCACTTATATTGTATTTTATATTATCTATTTTTTCTTCTTCCTTTAATATATTAAAAAAAATGTTAATAATGAAATTACAAACCTATATTTTAGGTGTTAAATTCTTTAACATTTAAAAAAAATACCAAATAAGCCAAACCCCAATTTATAGCCTTCAAATATTATAATATTGTTGCAAATTGTTTTTAAATAAATTTTTACAATAACTCATTATTTCTTACCCAACTAAACTAATCCAACTCACAATAAACATAATTTTTTAGAATTTTTTTTCATTATTCAAATATTGATAATTAACTAACTCAATATAAAATAACCCAAATTGTTATTCACTCCTTAAATATGATATACAATATCATACCAAATACTTTCACCAATTTTAAAATTAACCTAATAATATAAATTATCATATATCCATTATCTAAATGTAATATATTATAGGCTTGAAGTATGTCTCAAAATTATTTTTGTTTCTTTAAAAGCTAGTTTTTTACTTGAAAACAAGTTAACAACTCAAGACTTAGAGATATCTAATAAAAGTGAAAGCTAGAGTGAAAGCTAGTAAGTGTTATGGTTTCTTTGAGTAACAATAATTTCTTTGAACAACAGTGACTTGTATTTGCCAATAACAACTAATAATAACTACCCCACTATTAATTTGATAACTAAAATAAATATATTAAATTTCCTCATATATAAAAAAAATTATAATATATATACCCTAACTAAAATGGACTTACTAAAATGGACTTACATTTTTACTTACCAATCTAAACCTTATATTCAAATTCACACAAACGTGCATTTGAAACTGGGCCACCATATGCTGAAAATCAATAGATGTCACTGTTTGTATAATGCACCCAGAATGTCATACTGTTATTATATCCCTTCCAAATCTGGATTAAGTTCTGCTTCAATGTGGGATAAAAAAACAATCTACCCACTATCATTAGTCAGCTTCAATGGCGTCCGCTTCAATAATAGATAGAAAAACAATTTACCCACTATCATTAGTCAGCTTCAATGGCGTCAGCTTCAATAATAGATAGAAAAACAATCTACCACTAATAAAATGTTAAGAGGAAACTCAATCGAGCTTGAATTCTCCCTAAAATAATTTAATTCCCGAAAAAGACACCTATTTTCAACCCTGATATAAACTGCGCAACCATATGGGGAAGATCAATGGATGTCACTATGTATATAATGAGGCGAGAATGTCAGACCGCTGTTATGTTCATCCGCTGGGATGGATGACTCCAAAAGTCAACCGGGACGGTGAATGAGTGAGTTGGCAAGAGTCACGACAGCGCAGGAGATCTCTTAATATGTCCAAGCTGAACTCAGCCACCTGTTATGGCATGAGTTTCAAAGATAATCGTGGACCATTATTTTATATTCACGTCGCATCCTTACCGGACAAGCGAGATGTTAAAGATAAGCGATGATATGATCATTCCGCTTAAAAATACAAATCTTGGTCTCCGTGTAATTCATGGCGATCGCATCATTTAATTGACGGTTGAAGCCGTGAGAGGTCAGGTCCAGAAGCTTATCCATGCAGCCCAGAGTTAAATCTATAGGAAATTAAATTTATAATACTTTATGTAGGCCAGAGTTAAATCTATAGGAAATTAAATTTATAATACTTTATCATCTTTTTGTATTTTCTTTAACGGCGGGAGGTGTTATTAGCTTCATCGAAAATTAAAACAAATGCCACTATTACGTTTAGCTCGTCGAGAGCTTTCATGGGATATAAATTTTATTTTAATACTTTTAGATTAAGAGTTATACCTATTTGAAGTTTGGCTAATGATATTAGGTTATGGAAGCAATGGATGTTCACGTGGCATCGTTTTCGTGGCATAACCACATCAACCTAGCACGAGACCTAATATCACGGGAACTTTCGTGGCACAACCACATCAACCTTGCACGAGAGCCAATATCATGGGAGTACATTATTGTGCATTTATATCGAGATTGTGGCTCATATGATCCCTTAATCCTTGTGTTATTGTTCAACATCTTCGAATTGATGGATTATCGGATCCGAGTGAGCTACAAAGTGAGTTCGAGGAAGGGCCCATCGCCTACCATGTGGTGTCCACTTGGTGGTCCTCATGGCACTATCATGGTAGCTAAAAGCATGGTCTACTAAGTCTTTACTTCGAAGTATTATGTAACACCTTGTCATTAATTTGGTTTGTGCCCATGTATGCCCATAACACCTTCTGGATATCCCTCAACAACATTAGAGCGTTGAGTCTTGGGATTCCTTCAACTCTTGTGAGTAATCTAGCCCAACACTCATCTAGTCATGTACCTAGGTGTTGCCCCCATCTACCACTGGATACCTAGATCGTCAGATCTACTTGTCGTGTGTAGCCCATCTAATGCAGGGCCCATCATGTCACATCCATTCCCTCTCGACCACTAGATTTTTAGATGTGGTGAGTTCTAAAAGGGGAGGTTCAACTTATGGCATATCCAAGCTCCACTTATGTGTTTGCCTTCGTCCCACCTCGAATCCCCAATTGCCGGATGCCACGACTATGAAAGAGGATATCCAATTTGGATGAAATCAAGGTTGTGCACAAGCAATTCCACTTGGCTAGCCCAAGACGCCAGATTACTCCATCACATGAAGAAACAAGGGAGTGTGGAAATTTCAAGAATTTCTTAAGGCATGGATCCATAAATTCAAACACCACTTTTTCTTGAGAAGCATTGTCTGAGCCAGTCGGTGCCCTCCAACGAGTAACACAAGTCAAGAGCACATTCACGCAGATCTACAACAAGCTCTTGAGTAGGTTGACATGCATGTATTAACTTAGTCCGAGCAAATAACTGAAGTTATGATTCAACATACTAATAAAGAAATTTGCAGATATTTATAGTTTGCACAACTTTTCACAAGATGAGAACTTGCAATTATAGCCATGTAAACACTCAGCTCCAAGCATATAAATGACTTGTAAATCATGAACAAGGTAGCAGCTCCATGGTGCTACTAGTGAGTGAACCCAAAATATTCATGATAGTTAGCGGTGAATGTAATAACAACTTTCAACCATCCACACATAAATATGCATAATCATTGTAGCATTTTGTCACAAAACAAGGTTATCACAACCTTTAAATCAAATATGAACAACATTATACTTATTTGAATATATCAGGATCACTGGCAACTGTAGGAGGAACTTCAACTCTCCACCCAATCACAGGCTAGCTACACTACAAACTCCCTTGCAGCTGACCACCCCTGAGTAAGATCTAGAGTTTGAGGGGATTCTTGCTCAAGTGATAATTCACACCAGGGATTGGTCAAATACTCAGCAAAAGGATTCGATTGTCTAGGTGATTTATCAACTACTATCTAGCAGTAAGTACCATAGTGACTCTCTTACTCTCTGAGATTGATCATAGGGCTTCACTCCAACTCTAGCTAGGCTAATTCTGAGTTTAAGGAGAATAAATTCACTACATAGGTGGTTTAATAATTGTATTTTCAAGGCAAGCATTACAAGAGCATATAGTCCACTATCTAGGTGGTTTCATAGCCTCACAACAAGCACCACACTGGTTCATATTACCTTGTTGAGTGGTTTATCATCTTTACAACAAGCACCCAAGTGGTTTATTAGCCCATTCAACAAGCACTAAGTGGTTTAATTCTCCACTGAACTTCCCACTAGCCAATCACGCTTAGACACACAATCTAGGGCCTTGAACCTAGTTATAAGGGATACTTCTCAGTCACAAAGCACCAACTCAGAAATATTTCAACGCAAAAGTTAGTCTTCTTCATTATTCTCAGCTCTTTCCATTTTTAGGAATTATTCTTCATTTGTGTCTGCTATGTGAACTCACTTGCATCTTTTGTTCGTATCTCCACAATCTCTTCTCAATTATCTCTTATTCTCTTGTGCGTGTGTGTGTACCTTGTTACGTTTATCATTTGTCTTCTTACTCTTGAGAAAACTATTCTTTGTGTCAATCCTCGAGAAGGAAACATGGATGGGCACTGTCCTATAACCTTGTTTCCCACTCCAAAACTTTTTCCCACTAAAAAACTTTAATGTCTATCATCTCAAGGAGCACCATGGTTAGGTGATAGGTAAGGAATTTAAATGGGACGGTGTGGCCTACTCACAAAAACTCCTTAGTAGTACCAACAATTCACACAACTTTCCCCTCAAAGCTCTAATCTATGTCCCTCCCTTCAATCAACCGTCAATTGATTTTACTAGAGTTTTTTTACATATGTCCCAAATTTTAACTTATTGACAAATAAGTTAAAATTAGCAAATCATTATGAAATAAACCTAATAATTATACTATGATCATTAAAATAGTTATTTAATATATAAATTATTTTAGAAAATCATAAATAAATAAATATGTTATAACTAAAACATTATGTTTTTTGCACGAGAGATCTTAAATTTATTTAGTTCTTTTTAGCACAAATCTCTTAATGTTCTTTCATTCTCATAGCACAATTATACTTTAAAAAAGGTTCAATTCTAAGCATATAGACACATATTATACAAAAGAAAACACATTAGAAGAGTTATTCCTTTGTTAAGGACTCTGCATCCTTCGTTAAAGAATGGAGTGATGTAAGGTTAGACCCTGGGGATTTGCTTGTTAGTTGTGTTGTCGTCTCCTTATAAACTAAAATTCCCATCAAAAAGGCCACTGATGTCATAAGTCAGATCACTGACCAAGACATTGAAAAATTGGTTGGCCTATGCCTCACCTCGACCTTTTTCAGTTTCCAGGTTGAATTCTATGAGCAAACCTGCGGGGTTGCGATGGGTTCACCTATTTCCCCTATTGTCGCTAACATATTTATGGAATATTTTGAGACTAGGGCGTTATCCTCAACTCAATTTCGCCCAAATAAATGGAAGACATTTTTTGATGATACTTGCGTTGTCTCGCCCCATGGCCGTGAGAAATTAGACCTATTTCTGAACCACCTTAATTCCCAATCTGAATTTATCAAGTTCATGATGGAAGTTGAGGTGGATGGGTGCCTTCCTTTCGTTACATTCTCCTCTCTAGAATGGATGATGGTTCCATTTCTCACCAAGTTTTTCGTAAAAAAACTCACACGAAACAATATCTTCATGTTAGTTCTCATCATTTTCATGCTCAGAAATTCGTTCTTCTCAGCACCCTTGCTACCCGTGCTCTAAGAATCTCTGATGAAAGCCACGTGGAGCAGGATAAAACTCATCTCCTTGAAGTTTTAAAAAATAATGGATATAGCAGAACTTAGAAACTCAAGGCCTTTCAAAAATCCTATAAAGGTCCAAGAGTTAAAACTACTCATTTTGATTATATCCCCAAGGTTCATCTCCCATTTATTCAAGGAACCACTGATAGGATTGCCCATATCCTTTGGAGGAATAATGTTTCTTCTTTGTTCAAACCTCTTGGAACCATTATGAATTCTCTTGGTTCGGTTAAGGACCCTATAGACCTAAAGGACATGAAAGGAATTTACCCGGTTCCATGTTCTTGCGGTACTCCATATATTGGAGAAACAGGTTGATCAATTAACAAGAGGATCCATGAGCATGCTGTAGACATAAGGAACAATTGTTCTCGCTCATCTACCTTAGCTGAGCATGCAGACAAATCCAAGCACCATGTCTGTATTGAGGATTCCAAGGTCATTGCTAGAGTTGATCATTTCCACCATAGGAAGCTTCGGGAGGCTATCGAAATTGAGAGGCATGCCAGAAATCTCAATAGAGACGATGGTTGGAAGCTGAGTAGGAGTTGGATTCCAACCCTCTCCTTATGAATCTCTTGTCTCTTCCCCCTTTCTTTCTTTTTATTTCTTTTTCCTCTCCCATATTTTTATCTTACTATTGGTTATCTTTTTTTTATTTGATTCTCTTTCTTCTTAGTACTTTTTATTTTTCTATCTTATATTATCCCCCGCCCCCGTTTTTTTTCTTTGGTTTAAAGTCATATTTTTTGACCCCCTTCTTAATAAATTATGTGCTCCTTTTGTTTACCATATCATATGTGTATATATATATATATATATATATATATATATATATATATATATATATATATATATATATATATATATATATATATATAATCTCCTAAAACAGGGTTTTATAACTTACTCTAATCCCTCTTATTAATTTTTGGAGTGTTATTTATAATATCAATCTCCCTTATAGAATATTTTGACACTTACGCTTAACCTCTTTATACCCTTTTCGTTTTAAATTTAATTATATAACTATAATTTATTATGATTTAATATTATATCCTAACTATTTTTTTTTAAATCTTATTCTTATTCCCCTTATTAATTTTCCTAACTATATTATTATTATTTATACTCCTATGACCAATTTTATAACTATATTTATAATTATAATATTTATTAAATTTACAACTAATCAGTATTAAATAATTCCTTTCTAGGATTTCTAGTTACCTAATCCCCATCTGCTAGTTCTCAAGGCTAGCTTTCAACGGCTAGTTTTTACTGTGGACAATGATGCAACCTTACTATTTATTCATGAAGATTGTATGATTTTTTCCACCTTGTCCTCAGGATGAACCACATTAGTTGGTTCAAAACGTCGACCAAATCCTGAAAATGTGATTAATTCGAAAGATAATAATCTACATTATGGATCACAAAAGTCTTAGATCTAACATTAGAAGACTATAACTACCAAAGCACATATACATACACTCTAACTTATATCAAAGTACATATAATTTTATTCCTCTTTTTTCGGTTTGCTTATAAATACACATTATAACAATCAAAAAATTTACACATATCTTGAATTATATATATATAATTTTTTTTGTTAGTACACGTAAGAGGACTTATTTGAATGCAATAAAGCAAATTTATTTCATTTTATTTAGACAAGGTAAGAAATATTTTATTTAACACATATACATAAATAAATAATAAAAAGGTAAAGAAATAAGAACAAATTTTAATTAACCCCCGATCGGGGTGTGTGCTCGAGTACCTCTGTCAGCTATGGTTTCTAGACCAACTAAGGGATGGGTAATATCCACCACATCCCACAAGCTCATGGCGATGGGTGCAGTGGCCTTCTGCATGACAATGGACACAGGGCAATGGAGAAGTGGCTGCAGTGAGTGCCAGGGTAGTGATGGAGGTGGGAAGGACATGACAGGAGGGGTGATGGGACAGAGAATGGAGGGAGCAAATTATGAAGGAAGGCAGGGTGATGGGAAGAGCATAGTTGTTATGGGAAGATGGAGAAAAGAAGTGGCATACTAGGGAAGAGACCAACAAAGACCTTTACGCATCGGCTCCGGGTATGTTAACTCGCCTTACACATCTAATGCAATGCTTTCTATGTTATTCCATGGCGGGGGGATGAGAGAACAGACTAGGGAGGGGAATTGGGGAAAAGGTGGGGGAGACCTCTGCATTATGGGAGGTAACGGAATCGGGTCCGAACCAGAAAGTAGCACTAAGAGAGATAATTGAGGCTGAGACCTTGAGAAACCACCTGAAATTAAGCAAGAAGAGCAAGATTACCAGGGAGGGAGGGGAGAATGTAGATAAGCATGAGCAAGGGAAGGCAATTGGGAGTGGCAGAGAGGAGCGAAAGCTGCATAAGATAGAGGGGTGAGGGAAGGTTGTGAGAATGGGAGTGTTGGTGACCTGGCTCGATGGGTTAGTGGTGAGTGCCATAATCATAATTCGAGTCAGGCACTAGGTCATCATCCCCAGGAGTAGAGGAAAGATACACCAACACTAGAAAGGTGGAGAGGCTACTGCTTGGCAGGTGAGTGGCGTTGATAATTCAGGCAGAGGGGCATCGGGGCAGAGGCAAGTGCAACTTGAAATGTGAGGGAAGGGGAAGAAGCAGAAACCTGGAATGACTAGAACATATACTCGTGAACTAATGTGAATCGTGTGTGAATAGGCTTGCATAACAGAAGAGATGGATAAACAAACTTGTGGAAGAGGACGAGGTTAAAGGGGGAGGGAGCTACCTAGAGCAGCATATGTGAGCATCTTCGAGCCTAGGTGTGGGAGAAAGCTGGTAGAACGACTCATCAGTGAAGCAGCAACATCGTATATGGTAGGAATGGATGCAGGCATCCACAAGATTTTAGAAGATTGGGAGGAACATATAAAGGAGGAGGCGAACTTCGAAGAGGAAATGGAGACCTGGCGAAAGGTAATCTTGGAGGGGAATACTAGGGGTAGACTCACGCAGTTTAAGTAGACTCTATAGTTGTACTAAATCATGAAGAGCCTTCTGGGGAAGGCCATGGAGCAACTATCAATGGGGATGGCCATGACCCTCCATGACATGCCAAACTACAAGAAAGACCTGCAGACCATTCAATTCCCACTGTGAAAGTAGGACATTCGCCTAGATCGTATTCAAAGGCATATCCCTTGTATTATCGAGTTGGCAGATGCACCAGGAGACTCAGCTGAAGAGTCAGCTCCAGTGGACTCAGACTTAGAAGATCAGAAGGAATAGTCAGGTTCCATAATGTTTTTTGGTTTCTTGTGGATAAAATTTACTTTTTACTGATGTATTCTTATGATATATAGAAACTTACACTCTTATCATAATATAGATACATATATAGCTCGGGTTGATTGCCTGAAACTATATTATTTTTGGATGGCTTATAATGAGGATAGGTGGCCAATAGACTTGGATTCCCATTGAGCAACTTGAGGCCACATATCTGATTCATGTGGTGTAAACTTGTCTTTTATAAATAGAAAACAAAAGGTCCTGCCAAGCTTTACAAAAAAAAAGAACAACTTTTAATTATACATATATAAAGAATTAGATAAAAAATAAAGACAACATAATACATAGGTTATAAATTTATGGCCCAATAAATAATATTTCAAGAAAAAAAAAACATTAGATAATATAACTTATACATGTACATCTATATATAAATAACCATTTATTGAATAATGCGTTCCATTCATATGAAATGTGTTAGTAGAAAATTTTCAAGAATGGTATCATATTCTAGTCTTCACTTCTTTCAATTGCAACCGAGATGCTGTGACCAAATGACTATATTAGGCATATATAACATCTGGATGGTAGCCTTGAAAAACAACATGTTCTTTACACTATCACTTTTTTTCGTTCAACCTAATCTTTCAATCGAGAATATATATGATTCTCTACTACAAGTTTTTCACATTGAATAGGTTGCGTTAATTGAGAAAATGATCGAGTCGACTGAATTATCATCGGAGAGTTTGGTCGCATGACAGATTCTCTTCTCAAACTCGTGGATGAAAGTTTGAAAACTTTTCGGCTCAGAGCTTTTTTGACATAATCTCTCGACCGAGAGTTTTTTTTTTTTGGAGAAAACTCATTGTAGTTAACACAAACCATAGGTGCAAAAGAATTTCATACAAGAGTTGAAAATCTCTCGGCGAATAATTTTTTTTTATAGCTCTCCTCCGAGAACTTTTTCTAGGCCAAGAGTTTTAGGTCAATGAAAATTAGGAAACAATGTGCAATTTTCTAGAAATGATAACTTCAGAGATGACAAATCTCCACAAAATTTAAGAGTTAGATGAAGCTTTTGGTACCGCTAATTTTAGCTTCGAATCTAGTTTCTAATGATATAAAATTTAGTCATTTTTCATGAATAATTGATATTGATTATTAATTTTATACTAACCATGTCAATGGAGATTTTGAGAGTTCTGAAAATTGTCTGAAATGAAAAATTCAATAACTTTAAAATCGAAATACCGAATTACTTGAAAAATTGCACAAAGCTTCCTCTCCGTGTCTTCTTCAAAAATATATTTTCAACTAACTTATTGATAATCACATTAAAATTAAAATTCATGGATAACAGATTGTGTTGAAAAATCGTCTTTTTTTGTCTTACCCTATTTCATTAAGTGATAAAAGATAATGATTGAATATGAAAATTCCTCAAAATTAGTGCATGTCATAATGTCAAAATTAGTACATTATCATTTATCCATTATTTAAATGTAATATATTATATGTTTGGAGTATGTCTCAAAATTATTTTTGTTTGGTTAAAAGCTAGTTTTTGGACTTGAAAACAAGTTAACAATTGAAAACTTTGAGATATCTAGTAGGAGTGAAAGCATGCCCTCATGGCAAGTGTTATGGTTTTTTTTGAGTAACAATAATTTCTTTAAACAACGGTGACTTGCATTTGCCAATAACTAGTAATAATTATCCCATTATTAATTTAACAACTAAAATAAATATAATAAATTTTCTAATATATATAAAATATATATATATATATATATATATATATATATATATATATATATATATACACATTAACTTAACAATTAACAAATACCTGAATAAATAAAATAAATTATCTAGCCCAGATTATCTTCAACAAAATGAAAGATATAATAGAAAGTTGAAAGATTGAATAGAAAACACAATATTCATAGAAAGTTGAAAGATTGAATAGAAAACACAATATTCATAAAATAAATGGCCAGATTATCCTCAACAAAATGAAAGATTGAATAGAAAGTTTGAAAGATGGAATAGAAAACAAAAGATTTAATAGAAAGTTGAAAGATTGAATAGAAAACACAATATTCATAATATTGTAGACTTACATTTTTTGCTTACCAATCTGAAATTCATATTCAAATTCACAAAAATGTACATTTGCAACTGCCCCACCAAATGCTGAAAATCAATATGTCACTGTTAATATAATGCACCCAGAATGTCATGCTGTTATTATATCCATTCCAAATCTGGATTAAGTTCTGCTTCAATGTGGGATAAAAAAACAATCCACCCACTATCATTAGTCAGCTTCAATAATAGATAGAAAAACAATCTACCACCAATAAAAAAATTAATTCCCGAAAACGACACCTATTTTCAACCGTGATATAAACTGCGCAGCCATATAGGGAAGATCAATGGATGTCTAATGAGGCGAGAATGTCAGGCCGCTGTTATGTTCATCCACTGGGATGGATGACTTCAAAGGTCAATCCGGGACGGTGAATGAGTGAGTCGGCTACTGGAGTCACGACAGCCCTGGAGATCTCTTAATATGTCCAAGCTGAACTCAGCCACCTGTTAGGGCATGAGCTTCAAAGATAATCGTGAACCATTATTTTATATTCACGTCGCATTCAAAGATAATCGTGGACCATTATTTATATTCACGTCACATCCTTACCGGATAAGCGATGATATGAGAGAGGTATCCGTGTAAATACAAATCTTGGTGTCCGTGTAAATCATGGCGGTCGCATCATTTAATTGATGGCTAAGACGTGAGAGGTCAGGTCCAAAATCTTTCTGCAGAGAAGACACGTCTAGAAGCTTATCCTGTACCCCACGGGAGAGCCGCAAGATGAAATACGTATAAAACTGGATGATATCAAGTCGTTTTCGCAAGAGAAGAATCCGATTGTGTGACGAATTCAACCTGACAACAAGGAGATACCTACTGACGACCACGGGAGAGCGCAAGATGGAATCATGGAATACCTAAAGAACTGGTCGATGTCATGTCTTTACACCGATTTTCTGACAAATTCAATCCAAAAAGACGACAACAAGGAGATACCTACAGACGACTCTAGTCCGAGTCGTTCATGTGCATCTTGTCGTATTCCCAAAGGGAGAGCGCAAGATGGAAGCATGGAATACCTAAAGAACTGGTTGATGTCATGTCTTTACACCGATTTTCTGACAAATTCATCCCAAAAAGCCGACAATAAAGAGACACTTGCTCAAGTCCGACAATTGGTCGAGAGCCACACAAAACTAATAGTCGTCACTTAAACATCTGCTTTCCATGCAGCCAAGAGTTAAATCTATAGGAAATTAAATTTATAATACTCTATGTAGGCAAGAGTTAAATCTATACAAAATTAAATTTATAATACTTTATCATCTTTTAGCTCGTGAAGAGCTTTGATGGGATATAAATTTTATTTTAATACTTTTAGATTAAGAGTTATACTTATTTGAAGTTTGGCTAATGATATTAGGTTATGATAGCAATGGATGTTCACGTGGCATCAGGGTTTAGTAGCACAACCACATCAACCTAGCATGAGACCTAATATTATGGGAGCCTTCGTGGCACAACCACATCAACCTAGCACGAGACCCAATATCATGGGAGAATACATTATTGTGTATTTATATCGAGCTGGTGGCTCATATGATCCTTTAATCTTTGTGTTACTACTTAACATCTTCGAATGGATGGATTATCGGATCCAAGTGAGCTACAAAGCGAGTTCGATGAAGGGCCCATCGCCTACCATGTGGTGTCCACTTGGTGGCCCTCATGGCACTACCATGTTAGCTTAGAGCAGGGTCCACTGGGTCCCCACTCCAAAGTATTATGCAACACCTTGTCATCAATTTAGTTTGTGCCCATGTATGCCCATAGCATCTTCTCGATATCCCTCAACAACATCAGAGGGTCGAGTCTTGGGATTCCTTCAACTCTTGTGAGTAATCTACAAAAACACTCATCTAGTCATGCACCTAGGTGATGCCCCCATCTACCACTGGATACCTAGATCGTCGGATCTACTTGCCGCATGTAGCCCATCTGATGCAAGGCCCACCATGTCACATCCAATCCCTCTCGACCATTAGATTTTTGGATGTGGTGAGTTTTAAAAGGGGAGGTTCAACTTATGGCATATCCAAGCTCCACTTAAGTGTTCGCCTTCATCCCACCCCGAATCCTCGATTGCCAGAAGCCACGACTATGAAAGAGGATATCCAATTTGGATGAAATCGAGGTTGTGCACAAGAAACTCCACTTGGCTAGCCCAGGACCCCAGATTACTCCATCACATGAAGAAACAAGGGAGTATGGAAATTTCAAGAATTTCTCAAGGCATGGATCCATAAATTCAGACACCATTTTTTCTTGAGAAGCATTGTGTAAGCCAATCCTTGCCCTCCAACGAGTAACACAAGTCAACAACCCATTCACACAGATCTACAACAAGCTCTTGAGTAGGTTGACATGCATGTATTAACTTAGTTTGAGCAATTAACTGAAGTTATGATTCAACATAGTAATAAAGAAATTTGGAGATATTTATAGTTTGCACAACTTTTCACAAGATGAGAACCTGCAATTATAACCATGTAAACACTCAGTGCCAAGCATATAAATGACTTGTAAATCATGAACAAAGCAGCGACTCCATGGTGCTACTAGTGAGTGAACCCACAATATTTCATGATAGTTAGCAGTGAATGTAATAACAACTTTCAAGCATCCACACATAAATATGGATAATCATTGTAGCATATAGTCACAAAACAAGGTTATCACAACCTTTAATTCAAATATGAACAACATTATACTTATTTGAATATATTAGGATGATTGGAAACTGAAGGAGGGACTTCAACTCTCCACCCAATCATAGGCTAGCTACATTACAACCTCTCTTGCAGCTAACCACCCCTAAGTAAGATCCAGAGTTTGAGGGCATTCTTGCTCAAAGGATAATTCACACCAAGGCTTGGTCAAATAATCAGGAGAAGGAGTCCATTCTCTAGGTGGTTTGTCAACTACTATTTGGTAGTAAGCACCATAGTGACTCTCTTACTCTCTGAGATCTAACATAGGGATTCACTCAAGGTCTAGCTAGGCTATTTCTTAGTTTGAGGAGAATAAATTCACTATATAGGTGGTTTAATAATTGTATTTTCAAGGCAAGCATTGCAAGAGCCTATAGTCCACTAGCTAGGTGATTTCATAGCCTCACAACAAGCACCACACTAGTTCATCTTACCTTGTTGAGTGGTTTATCATATTTACAACAAGCACCCAAGTGGTTTATTAGCCCATTCAACAAGCACTAAGTGGTTTCATTCTCCAATGAACCTCCCACTAGCCAATCAGGCTTAGACACAGAATCTAGGGCCTTAAACCTAGTCATAAGGGATACTTCCCACTCACAGAGCACCAACTCAGGAATATTTCAACCCAAAAGATAGTCTTCTTCATCATTCTCAGCTCTTGCCCGTGTTCAAGCATTATTCTTCATTTGTGTCTGCTATGTGAACTCACTTGCATCTTCTGTTCATATCTCCACAATCTCTTCTCAATTGTCTCTTATTCTCTTATGTGTGTGTGTACCTTGTTAGGTGTGTCATTTATATTTTTACTCTTGAGACAACTGTTCTTTGTCAAATGATCGAGAAGGAAACATGGATGCGTAGTGTCCTATAACCTTGTTTCCCACTGCAAAACTTTTGCGCACTCCAAAAATTTAATGTCTATCATCGTAAGAAGAACCATGGTTAGGTGATAGGTAAGTGGATTAAATGGGGTGGTGTGGCCTACTCACAAAAATTCCTTAGTAGTACCAACAATTCACGCAACTTTGCCCTTAAAGATCTAATCTATGTCCCTCCCTTCAATCAACCATCAATTGATTTTACTTTGAGTTTTTTTACATATGACCCCAAAATTTACACAGGAATATTTACAATCACGGGGTGCAAAAGAAAGGGTTGTTATGAATCCCTCCCCCTTAAGAGAATAATGTCCTTAATGTTCTATAAATATCACACAACAATTAACCATTGAGCTTTATATTTACAACTTTTACATATACATATTTTACACATTAAAAGAAAATGGGTAAGAGACCCTTGTTTGATTTTCCATTTTTCAAGTTGCTTCATCTAGTGCAAAGTGCTTCCATTGCACCTCAACCTGCTCTATTATTTAATTTTGGAGTGCAATTTACTTTTTGTCCAAGATACATAGTGGTTTGGTTGGAATTCTCCCGTGAATTCGAACTATAACATAGACTGCTCCAAAACATGATTTGTGTCACGTACATACTTATTAATTAAAGAAATGCGAAAAAAATCATTTGCTCTAATTCTAGGTGGTAAGGCCAATCTATAAGCCACTGCCCCACTCTTTCCAAAATTTGAAATGGTCTAGAAAATATAGGTGCCAACATAAAACTAGACCCCACTTTCGTTGAGCTATTTTTTGTCATGATGCAAAGATATACATTCTCTCCCACTTGGAATTCATTGTGCATTCTCAGTTGATATACATAACTCTTTTTCCTATCCTGGGATGCCTTCAATTTCTTCTTGTTGTGGAGCACTTCTTGCTCCATTTCCTTCTACATTTCTTGCCCATGGACCACCCTATCCACTGGGTCATTCCAGTTAATAGGAATGTTACATTTTATGCCATATAAATCCTCGAAAGGGCTCCTCTTTAATGCCTCTTGGTACTTGTTTTTGTAGGAAAATTCAACTAGTGGCAAGAAGTTTTCCCACCTCTTTCGCTGATGCATGACATACATCCTCAACATGTCATTTAAAATTTGTTTACTCTCTCAATTTGGTTATCAATCTAAGGATGATATGTTCTATTAAAATCTAGTTGACTTCCAAAACCAAAAAGAAATGCCTTCCAAAAATTGGAAGTAAACTTGGCATCTTATTATGAAATGATCTTCTTAGGTATGTCATGCAATTTGATTTTTCCTTCATGAAAATATGAGCTATTTCAATGGTTTTTGGGTGAACTTGAAAACTGAGAAATGAGTTTCTTTACTCAATTTATCCACTGCCACCTTAATGACATCATGCTTCTTGGGTGTTCTTGGATATCCTGTGATGAAGTCCATAGATATGAATTCCCACTTCCATAAAGAAATGGGGATTGGTTTTAGCAATCTCGATGGGTGTCTACATTCCACATTGACTTGTTGACTTTCGAGGCACCTTGAAATATATTTAGCAACTTCCTTCGTCATATCCATCCAATAATATATTTTCTTCATGGTTGTTATAATTTTTTGATAACCATGATGACTTGAATAAGATTTTTTATGAAACTTGTCCAACATGAGCTTCTTCAAGTTTCCCATACAAGGTACGTAGCATCTATGGTTGAGCTTCAAAATTTCATTGTGCACATCACATGTGACAAAAGAAAGTTTATATCTCTCAATGAACACATAGGTGGTAATTTCACTTTTGGTAATAATGCACCAACAATAATAACAAGTAAAAGGACAATGGTTTTGGAAAAGGAAAATACCAAGGCTTAAAATATGCTATATGTATATGGTCTTAAGCATAATATTTGAAGTTTCAATCAGATGTGTGACTAAGGACATGAAGTTATATCCACGTTAGATGGTTGTGTAGTAAAGGAGGTAGATTCAGGAAAAACTATAGTGAAAGGAGTGAGGACTCCAAGCAATGTTTATGTGCTTAAAGGTGGCAAGGAAATTTGTTATATGGTAAAGGATGATGAGAGCTAATTATGGCATAAGAAAATGAGACACATCATCTTTGATCATTTAGTAAAACCCAACAAAATGGAGGTAGTAATATATTTTCACGAGGTCTCAAAACCACATAAAAACATTTGTAATTCATTCTTATTCAGTAAGAAAACTTGAGTATAGTTCAAATAAAAGGAGCATACCACAATACGGCCTCTAGAAATAATTCATATTGATCTCTATGGCCTCATTAGAAAATAATCCACTTCATATAAAAATCGCATCCGCTTGGGTCATAAAACAATGAAACAAGTCCCGTGACCCTTTCCCTTAACGATTGTGATGAATCGGAGTCGATGGGGACATTAACGCCAATTGATAAATCCCTTGCATCCACAGAGTTGAAAATCCCTTAAGCTTGAGTCTGCCCCTTCTCAATAAGACTTGCAACAATCCCAGACCTGGAGGGGTTATAAACTCCATTGGATAAATTCAGCCGCATCCGCATAATCATCGATTCAAATTCAATGCTCTGCTCCTATCCTTCCAGAATCGCTGTGATTATAAAACATAAAAAATAAATATTGCTTCCATAGTTACCAAGGGTCATGCCTCCTACCTCATACTGATTGTGATTGCGATTTGACGTCATCAGTGATTTCAGATCCACGTCATTCCTTATCTCATCTCGCAGATCGCAAATCAAAAGTCTTTTGAGATGGATAGCCATTCACATTTCCGTTATTGTGATTGTGATATCACAATCACAAGATTCAAGGGCCACACACCATATTCCTCCTCTGCCCATTACATTGCGATGCGATTCTGATTGGAGTATCCCTAGTTTCAAAGCGATTGTGATTTAATCAAAACAGTCCCTCTGTTTTTATTTAATTTTATCTAAAAAATACAAGTCTTAATTCACGATTTACTTATCCATGGTTTATCCTTCCAGGTATAGATAGAGTTCAACAATGAGGAGGAGATAGCTACTAGATGAAAAGGCAAATTCGTTCCTTAGAATCTGCAGAAAGTGAAGATAATGTGATCGAAAGTCAAGGATAATAAGCCAGAAATGGAAAATTGTTTTTTATTTTTCATAGAATTGAGTAACTTCATTTAATTTTTTCAATGTGTGCGCAGACCTGCTATTTAAAAAAATGTATTATTATTTAAGCAAACATGTTGGATCAATTTAAGGGTCCATAATTTGACAGAGAAATCCTAAGGAAAAATTCACACTTTTGCATTCTTTCTTGAGTATTTGTTTGAATAATTTTTTTTGGAATCATGGCCTCTTTTATTTTTGCAAAAAATCTTGAGAGTTGTTGCATTTCCGTATTACCTTAAAGTGTTGGAGCAAAGGAGAAAAGGATGAGACTGCTAATTTTTTGAAAGCAAGCATTTTTGGATACGAGTATTTTTATCAGTATTTTAAAATGATTCTATCTTCTTTTATTGTTTGTAGTTTCTCTCTGTTTTGTGTTATATGCATTTCTGTAAAAAAACATTAGCATAAATTCATTTTTGAATATGTTTAAGTATTGCAATATTTTAATGGAATGTATCAAAAATAGTTAATAATATTTTGATTGTGATATAAGCTTATATCATAGTTCTTTTAATTAATTTCTTAATTAAAAGAATTAATTTAAATTGTTTTTCAATTCTGAAGTAAATAATTAATTTCTTACTCATCTACTAAGAAAAATTATTCTAGATCACAATGAGTTAAGAAATAACCTCGGTAATAAGTTGATTATTTTCATATGTTTTATCGTTTAGTCATAAATCATTCCAAATCCATATTTTCCATCCCATTATAAGCATTTCTTATCCATTTTATCACCTCTCATTAGGAAACTAGTCCCATTATATCCAGTCAGAGCCACTACCCCAAACAGAAAAGGAGTTGTTTAAGGTCTGGACTAGGTGGCTTTCCCCCATGTTGGTGCAACGAATTTCGAGGCCTCAACATTTTGGCACTGGAAGGAGGGAAAAGACTATGAATGGAAAAGAGATCTCAATCTAAATTAACAAGCTATTCCAAGAGTCACTCCCCCTCAAGATCACCTCCAACTTCTTAATCCTCATCTAAAACTCCTATTTCTAGATCAAAAGTTGAGCAGTCACTCCCAAAATATCCTAGTACTATTCCTAAAGTAGCTTCTTCATATTATAATCTTGAATCACCTAAGATTCAGACTTTAATAAAGAAATTAGAGGAAATCTCTATTTCAACAGAAAATCATGTCCCATCTGAAGCATCTAATGGAAGTATCACTTATGTTTTACATCCCACTCGGATTCTAACTCGTTCTAAAAGTGAGAAGCTTGAGGTTCCTCCTTTTGAATTTCCCCTCCCTTATTTCCAAAATAAAACTAAGAAATTTGAGTCACAGGCATCAGCTAGTGAGGTTTTATCAAATTCCCACAACAAACACCTTCATTCTATCCATTCTTCCCCACTTCTTCTTTTCAAAGTATTGGTGCAAGTTTGCCAAATCCTAACACTCAATCCGCCTCTACTTCCACTCAAACTCCATCAATATCCACTTCCACTCAAACTCCAATAATAGTAGGACAACAACCACCACCACGAGTCAGACCATGGGCTAATACTGGTGTTGTACAAATGGCACCTCCCATTCATGACCTACCTAAGCATCCTGAAAGATGGCTACCAAAATTCAATCGTGATGATGGATTTCTTGTTGAGGAACATATCCATAATTATACGTTAGCTATCAAGCATAATGGAGTAGCTGAAGAATATTATGTAGTAATATTATTTCCCTACACTCTCCAAGGATCAGCAAGAACCTGGTACTTTTCATTGCCAACCAGATCTATAACTGGTTGGGATATTTCTGAAGAATAATTTTTGGCTAAATTTGGTGACAATCGATCAATCACATCTCTTATCAATGATATTTCCAATTTGAAAACTAATCTTAGAGAAAAGACAAAAGATTTCAATTCTAGATTTAAAACATTGTTAAATAAAATCCTAGCCACTTCAAAACCTAGTTTAGATGTACAAATTGAATGGTATATTTCTTCACTTCCTTCTAACATAGAATTTTTTGTAGATAGAGCTAACAAAACTGCATTGGGAGAAAACATGAGGGAAGATTTGTCTTTTGAGAAGAGGATAATTGCACTAGAGAATAAAAATGAAAAAGAGGATAGAAAACAAAAGAAGGTTACTTTTAAAGACGAACCAAAAAAGAAAACTCCTAAAGATCCCTTTGATCTTGAAGGATTAAAAAGTCCTAAAAGATATATCTAATGAGATGGTAGAGATGCTTCAGACCAACCCAAGGTTGGGCAAGGTTGCACAACAAAAACAGTGAATGACTTTTGTGTTGGGTGAAGATGTTAAATATATCGAGATGGTAGAGATGCTTCAGACCAACTCGTTCGATATCATGTAGATATTTAGCCCATTAACGACATCGTGGTATGTTTCATTTCTAAATTCACTGCATTTCCACTCAACTTTCAGTCTTCTTCCACACAGAGAGGAGTACACACATCTCAAATCTCTGGTTCAAAGTCCACTATTATTTTCATCCTTGATTTTAATTTTATTCTTTAATCTCTGTGCCACACTTTTACTGTTTGCAAGGATGGAGTTGGCATTTTATGACTTTGGGAGGCCATTTATCATAATAAAGGAGTAGGAGTAGAAGACCTGGATGAGAGGCTTAGATGCTTAGAATGCCAACATTGTGGTCGTCAGGGCTGTTGCGAGAATACTCGGCATCTCACTCAGCTCTAAGGGAATAGAAAAGACACTCTAGAGTCCCTGTTGCGATGTAATCATTAGTAATACCTATTCCTTTTATTCATTCTTTATTTATGGATATAATTTACTTTAAAATCGGTATGATTCATAACTAAAAGTTACTTTAAAAAAATTGTAAATATTTTGTAAGGACTGAAATAAGCCAATACTCTATGATCTACTCATTCTTTCTCACAAATTCTAAGGCACACCGAGCTAGATGCTCTGCATATGTCAATTCCTACATACAAAAGCTCTTAAAATTGGTGAAAGCATTCAGATGTCACCAAGTTTGATACATAGACATTCTGCAGGGATCTCATTGGCATAGAGGTACTTTTGGAAAGCTTTCCACTAATTGAGAGACACCTAGTTACCTACGCATATACTCATTACTCAATCTATTTCCAAAGCTCCATAAGAGATGGTTGGAAAACAAAGTGTTTGCATAGGAATTTGAAAATCTTTTTATGTTGGATCTACGACCATCCAAGGTTTTCCATCTAATTAAACAAATGTTGTTACTCTGTCTGTAGTGCAATAGTTTTGGTCAATTGATAACTAGAGTGTGAAGCATTGTAGAATATTTCTAGTCATTCTAGGATGTCATTATAAGTATTATTTTCTTTTATTTGGAATTTAAGCTTTGATATAGTTGTAATCATCAATTTTGATCGTAAATCTAATAAAATATTGTATCTAGCATATAATTTTTTTATTAGAAATATTTTTTTTTGGTTCCGTTATACCATCTGATGTTTTCAAATTTGATATTTAGAATAGAGAAGGATTAATGTTTATGCATCGTGTTTAAGAGTCAGTCCACCAAAAGTTCTAAATTTGGAATGACAATGAGATAGAAAATCAACAAATCATTTGTGTGTATAACTTAAACATTGATGAAAAATAATCACACCATTGATCTTTGATCTGTTGTTGTATAATCAAAATGCTAATAATCTCAATTGTATAAATTTTATGATTATCATTGTAGAAAAGGAATTCATTAAAGAGAGAGAGGGAAACTTGCACAACTAGTAAATGTTTCCCTCTATAGTTGTATGAGACTTAGTCTTCACAACTCTTCTCAGAACATGGGACATATGACACACTTTCATAACCTTGTTATTCTTGGCAAGCCTTGGTTATTCCCTAAACCTACACTTGGGTGCTCGAGTCATGTTTGGTGGTAATTTTGTAGTAGACAATGTACACACTTGGAATATTGCTTATTCAGGCTACAAAATGTTGTTAATAACTTAAATATTATCATTCCCTTGAATCACTGTATCACCAAATTTTCTTTATGAACTTTTAGAGTGCTTAGAAATCATAATTTCTATCTTTGAACTTAGAATAAGAATACAAAGAGTTGTTGTGTGAAAATAGATCTTGTTTCAATCCTTGTATAGAAAATGCTTAATAAGTCAAAGAGCAAGTTGTTCAAAGCACAACGAAAAGTCTAAAAATTTTCAAAATCACAACGACCTATTGAATGTTTTGGAAAATGATTTTCAATTTTTGTAGGTCCTTCTTTCCTTTCTGAATGACTAGTATTCTTCCCAACCCTTCAACTTTTTTTGCTACCACTTATTTTTAGGGGTCGTAGTGTCGTTTGTTGTAATTGAAGCACTATGAGCATGCTCACAACTATTAGTGCAACCTTGGAAACTACACCAGCTATTCTATGCAATGGCTCTGAATTCTTCATGAATTGGATACTAAAATTAAGAAAACAAATAAGGCCATTCTGGCATTTGTTTTGTAAGTTTTTACTATTTTCATCAATTTTGTCATTTTTATTACAACAGACTATTTTATTTTCTTCTTTGGTTGAATTCTTCTGTTGCCTTTCAAATTGTGCCTATTGTCCCATCCCCTGTGACTTTCAAGTTTCAATAGACCAACAATGAGAAGGAGAGTCTCTAGAGAACATAAAACCAATACATTTTCCTAAGGCAAGTTGCCATATAACAGTCTACCTACAGTGCACTCATGAATGTTAATGTTGTAACTCTCATGTTGGTGTGATTTAATCCTCCACACAAACCTCTTGCCATTTTCCTTCATTAAATTATGTTGTGAACCAAAAAGTTGGGATTCACTGATAGCGTAGGATATGTTGAAATTACCACCTTTCCCTCCAATAACTTAACTTCCCTCTTGGAATTTTCATCAGCCAAACTTTTTAAACATATCTTGATGTAGAGAAAATCAATGTTTTCAATGGAAATACTAAGCTTGGTCTCTTTAAAATAGCCTTGCAGTTTCTAATTTTCCATTTACCACCTATCCAATTAAATATTAATGCAGAAGAAAGTTTTCTACCACAAGGAGGCTAGTTTTTCCTTATTTGGAAGTTCCTTCAAGAAACACACCCCAAGATCGACAGCTTACCACATATCATGGAATTCCCTTGAATTATGTGCCAGGCCTGAGGGTTATCTATCTTGAAAATTTTGGTTGGGGTTTGTATCTAACATCACCGCTTTTTGACATGCCACTAGGTTTGGACGGACTACAAAAAGAATGCAACCTTGGAGGATAGCTTATGGATAAAACTGGATAATATGAAGTCATTTTTGCAAGTGAAGAAGCCGATTATGTGATGAATTCAACCCTAAAAGCTGACAACAAGGAGATACCTACAGACGACTCAAGTTCAAGTCCTTTATGAGCATCTTATCTTATCGCTCCCAACGAAGAGCACAAGATGGAATACCTAAAGAACTGGTGGATGTCATGTCTTTACACCAATTTTCTGACAAATTCAACCCAAAAAGCTAACAATAAAGAGACACTTACACAAGTCTGACTAATTGCTTGAGAACCACAATCCATGCGTGTACCAAAGTCCCAAGAAAACTAATAATCGTCACTTAAACATCTGCTTTCCATGCAAGAAAGAGTTAAATATATAGGAAATTTAATTTATAATACTCTATCATCTTCTTTTATTTTCTTAAATGGCAGGAGGTGTTATTCTCTTCATTAAAAATTCAAACAAATGTCACCATCCTGTTCAGTTTGTCAATATTTTTCATGTTTTTCAAGTGATATAAATTTTATCTTAAACCAATTTTTAGATTAAGAATTATATCTATTTGAAGTCTCATTAATTATATTAGGCCATGTTAGAAATGGATGTGTTAGACCCCTATAATACTAGTGCACCCCTTCTTTTTATTAGTACAACCCCCTTATTATATTGTTGTACCCATGTATTTCGCATATTGTTACTATTGTGCCCCATAGAAGGCCACTATTGTTATTATTGTGCCCTTACATTATTATTTTTATGTCGGCTTTGATTATATTATGACTTCTTAGACTCCTATATATAGAAAGGGGGTCTTGTCATTTGTAGCATCCAAGAATTGTTCATTTATGTAATGTAAAGGAGGTTTCCCCCTGAAAGAGGCTGAATTATAAGGTGTTGATCTATCTTTTCTATCTTTTTGTGAGCTGGTTTCATAACATTTGGTATCAGAGCTTTGGATTCTAGGGTTTCACTGCTCCAAATAGTTCATTGTGGAATTTTCGCTATAACTTTTTTCTGCGACATTTTAGAAGCGAAAGAAAACCCATTTGAGATGAAACCGCACTGAACCTTGGGTCTGAATTTCAGAGCGTTTTGCGCTAAATTTTCGGAGATATGATCTGAGGAAGTTGGTCTTTTTGTAGACTCTTAAATTACATTCCAAATAGGTGACCTGGGGAAAATCATCATAACTTTCTCTCTGAGCATTGGATTGAAATTTCATAAAAAGGTACAGAAATAGGACATACTGTAGTTTCTTGTATATATTTGTCAGAGCCAAAGGTCAAAATAGGGACACGCATCATGTCGTACAAGTTCGCTCTACCGAACCAGTTTATAATCAGGTCACTGTGGGAGATTTGGCATAACTCTTCCTTGGAGAATCAAATTTGAATCAGATTGGTGGCATTGGAAAGAGGACATGGAGGGCTACTGTAGGTCACAATTTCAGAACTTAAAGATCTGAAAGTACAGAGTTGTACATTCATTTCAAGATCGAGCTCCTGAAATCAAGAAAAGGCGATATGAGGAAGTTTGATGACAATGATTTGGTAAATTGGATAATATAGATGGAGAAATATTTTGATCTACATGGTGTACCACTGTTACAAAAGGTATGTATTGCATCTTCATATTTAGAATCAGACCAATTTTTATGGTATAAAGGGCTTTGTTTTTGTAAACAACTTGTTACGTGGTCAATTTTCACGGAGGAAATGATAGCACATTATGAGGATACAAAGAGCAACACCTTTTTTAGAGCAACACCACAACAATTGGAAAGAGTAAAAGAGCTTTGTTACATAGTGGAAAGTAAAGTTATGGCAACCCCTCACAACTATAATAATGGAAGTGTTGTTTCTCCTAGCCTTCCACAACCTACAAGGGTTACACCACAACAATTGGAAGAGAAAAGAGAAAAAGGGCTTTGTTACAATTGTGATGGAAAATTCACTAAAGGTCATAAGTGTGCTGAGAAGAAATTATTTTACATAGATTATGAAGAGGAGGAAGAAAAGGATCAAGAAACTTCAAAAGAAGAGTGTATACACTAGGAACCAACCCTAGAGAAAGAAGAAATGAATCTGACCATATCTTGTAAAGCATTGGCAAGAATTACCACTCCTCGAACTCTCAAGATAGGACATATCAAGAAGAAAAAGGTTAAAGAAGTGAAAGATCACATCGAGAAAGAAGAAATCAATCCAACCATATCTTGTAATGCATTGGCCGGAATTACCACTCCTCAAATTATCAAGATAGAAGGACATATCAAGAAGAAAATTGTTCAATAAGTGAAAGATCACATTGAGCATCAAGAAATGAATCTAACCATATCTTGTAAAGCATTGGAAGAAATTACCACTCCTCAAACTCTCAAGACATAAGGACATAACAAGAAGAAAAAGGTTCAAGTAGTGAAAGATCACATCGAGCATCAACAACAAGTTCTCCAACTTTTAAAGGATAATGCCACTTTGGTGCAAAATCAAATGAGACAATAGGTAGATCAACATTGTAGTGAAAAATGTTTTGATGTAGGTGATTGGGTATTTTTACTGCTACATATCAAGCAAGCTATTTATGAGAAGGAAATGTTGGAAATACTGCATGCACTTAAGAAATGGCGACCTTACCAAATGGGAAGACACTTCAAGGTAAAAATGTATCATGATAGTCTTAAATACTTTTTAGAACAAATATTATCTATAGAAGAATAGAAAAATGGGTCACAAATATATTGGGTTATGAGTTTAACATCATCTATAGAAAAGCGAAGAAAGATTTTGTGGCAGATGCACTCTCAAGAAAGGATGAGGATGTGGAAGCATTGTATTGTGCTATTTCTATTATCTAACTAGATTGGATAAATGAAGCAAGGGATGAATGGAAGAAGGACGAAGAAGTGTGGCCACTCATTCAAAAGTTGCAGAAGATCCCAATTCAAACAATATTTCTAGAACTTGAAGAGGAAGGAAAAATCATATTGGAACCTAGAGTAGTCACAGAAACAAGAACCCGACAGCTACCAAATCGATCAATTTAAGAGTATCTCATCAAGTGGAAGAACTTACCTGCTGAAGATTCCACATGGGAGGACAAGAATATTCTACAGAAGCATCAAGAACTACTCAAGTGTTGAGGACAACACTTTTTGAAGGAGAGGGCATGTTAGGCCCCTATAATACTAGTGTAATCCCTTATTTTTATTAGTACAGCCCCCTTATTATATTGTTGTAGCCATGTATTCCCCATATTGTTACTATTGTGCCCCATAGAATCCCACTATTGTTATTATTGTGCCCTTACATTATTATTTTTATGTTGGCTCTGATTATATTATGACTTCTTAGACTCTTATATATAGAAAGGAGGTCTTGTCATTTGTATCATCCAAGAATTGTTCATTTATGTAATGTAAAGGAGGTTTCCCCCTCGAAGAGGCTGGATTCTAAGACGTTGATCTATCTTTTCTATCTTTTTGTGAGCTGGTTTCATAACAGGATGTCCATGTGGCATTAGGCCTTTGTGGCACAACCATATCAACCAAGCACGAGACCCAATATCATGGCAAAATACATTATTGTGCATTTATATCTGGCTTGTGGCTCATATGATGCCTTAATCCTTGTGTTATTGCTCAACATCTTCAAATGGATGGATTATCGGATCTGAGTGAGCTACAAAGCGAGTTCAATGAAGGGCCCATCACCTATCATGTGGTGTCCACTTGGTGGCCCTCATGGCACTACCATGTTAGCTTAGAGTAGGGTCCACTAGGTCCCCACTACAAAGTGTTATGCAACACCTTGTCATTAATCTTGTTTGTGCCCATGTATGCCCATAAAAGCTTCTCGATAGCCCTCAACAACATCAAAGGGTGGAGTCCTAGGATTCCGTCAACTCTTGTGAGCAATCTAGCCCAGCACTCATCTGGTCATGGACCTAGGTGTTGCCCCCATCTACCACTAGATACCTAGATCGTCGTATCTACCTGCCGCCTATAGCCCATGCGATGTAGGGCCCACCATGTCACATCCAATCCCTCTTGACCACCAGATTTTCGGATGTGGTATGTTTTAAAAGGGGAGGTTCAACTTATGCCATATTCAAGCTCCACTTAAGTGTTGGCTTCATCCCACCTAGAATCCATGATTTCAGAATGCGACAACTATGAAAGAGGATATCCAATCTTGATGAACTTGAGGCTGTGCACAATCAATTCCACTTGGATAGCCCAGGACCTGTTGTGGTAAAAACACAACACCCCCCATTATTGATGCGTCCACTTCAAATAATGGGGACCCTTTCTATTAAAATTTTGGCTAAACACCTTTTTGAATTTTTATTTTAGTTGATTGCCCTGCGCTTTTGTTAATTTTTAGTTTTCGTTGGATTCTTGTTTTGATTGCTTTGTTAGAATTGATTTCTTTATAAGCTTCACATTGATGCTTGTTTGGTCTCATTTGGTCAACTGGTTTGAAAATGGCACTCCTTTGAAGTCTCATCATTTATCTAGCCTGGGTTAAAATTGCATAAAACATATAAGATTGCATTTTGTAAATAAATTAGTTCAATAATTTTAAATATTAACCCGTAGCGAGTTTTTACTAACATTTTTCATTTTTAGTTATGTAGCCAAATCATTAATTATCGGGATTTTAAGAAATTCACTCTAATTTCCAAATCAAATCATAATCTCGAAAACTCAAACATTCAAGTGGCTGTAGTTTATTTTTTTTAATTATTTTTCAAGTGGCTGTAGTTTAGAAACTTATGTTCATAAAAATAAAACAAAAATAAAAATTTAAGTTTAAAATTAAATTTTAAATTAATTAATATATTATATAATTAATTTAATTTAATTAAAATTTAAAACAAAAAAATATATATATAATAAAAATTGTTCCGATCGCATCGGGGCTTTTAGTCGTATCGGAAGCTTTAGTTCGCAACATATTTTAAAAAACCCATAAACCACCCCGATGCGATATTGGATCGGAAGTCTTGTTCGCAATGCATTTTTCAAACCCCCGATACATACCATAACATCCATAACCCCGATGCGATATCGCATCGGGGAAGTGGGAAGTTCACTTGACATATTTTAATGTGCCCCTCCATTCTCCGATTTGTCGATGCGAAAAGGCATAAGGGGTGTACCATAACTCCATTCATAGTTTTAAGAGTGGCTTATGTAATAACGTGTGACTAATATGGAATAAGTGGAGTGAATAAAAGGTAATGTAAGTTATTATATATTTTTTAATATTAGTTTGAATATTAATATGTTATATATTAATTAAATTAATTAATAATATGTAATATATTATATTAATTAAATTAATTAATAATATATAATATATTATATTATTTAAATTAATATGTAATATTTAATTAATTTAATTAAAATTTAAATATCATTTAGATTAAAATTGATTAGTTTTTTAATTAGATTAAAGTTGTTTATAAATCGCTAATTAGATATCAGTTAGTTAGATTAATAAATAGGTTATTAATAATTAGTTTAGTTTATAATTAACAATTAATTTAGAATTAATTAGAATTCTAATTTAGGATTAGATTTTTAATTAAAATTTTAATTTTTAGCCTAGCAACAGAATTTCCAGATTCATGCCAGATTTGACTCATCAACTTTGGAAGCTCATAGAATGAGTTTTACTTGGCCAAATGAGGCCCAGGACGGCTCATTGGAAAGAGAAAATCAAGGAGAATATTTCTGAGGAGATTTCATTGACAGATTTGGTCATTTATTGGGTCAAAAATCAGGCAGAAGATCAAGCTCCGAATTTTGAAAACAAAATCATTTTTCTGAGTTTTATTTTCATTGGTCTAGGCCTCTTCTAATTGCAGATTCACTCGTCAATGATATTCTTGGCCAATTAAATCATCCCAGGCATCAATAGAGAATTTATATTTTATAGAATTTGATTGGATTTGATTTAAACGTCAGCAATGCCATGATTGATTTTATTGTTGCATTTTAATTTATTTTGATTTCTTTTTGCAGGAAAACAGTGGAAAGAATATGGAGAAAAAGATCTCAGTCAATGAGAATGCTCCAGCAATTGAAGATCAAAATTTTGAGCAAGTAAAATTGGATTTAGCAGATTTCTCTTGAACAAACTCTCCTCTCCAAAATTCCTACACAAATATTATAAATAACAGGTTGTAGAATGGAATAGGGGCTGCTCTCCTCTGCAATGCTAGACTTTTAAGAGCACTACTGTAATAGGAATTTAGAGTTGTAGGAGAGAGGAGAGAAAATCTCAGATCTGGGGATTATTGAGGATTTTTCCTTTGAATCTTGAATTATGTATGAGGGGCAGAGTTTTCACTATTGTGGCTTTAGCTTTGAAGGCAGAAGTTCAAGGAATGTAAAGGACTGTTGGAGACCAAGATCAGAGAAATGGATGCAATAAATTGGTATTTTTAATACTACTGTTTTAAATATCAGTTTCATTTTTTATGGTAACAGGAATGTGTCATTTTATTCATGTTTGTGCACTATTGTCAATATGGGTAGTTTGTCTCAATGTTGTTATCATGTATCTCTGTTCTTATGGATTAATTTTTGATTTCTGAGTAACTATTTACTCAGAAATCTACCTTATTAAAACTGATTTATTGAATGGTAATATGTTGTGAACTATTTCCACATATTATTGTTTAGTTATTGGATTTGCTGATTTGATAATCAATATCATTTATGTGAACTACTTCGTAAGTGTTGTTGGTTTATTATTTCAGTTAAAAGGTCTCAATAGGATGTGTTTTGATATCCATAATATCAGTTAATTGAACTACTTCATTAACTTGATATACATTATAAACAAGACATATCTAAATCCCAATACTTTAATTATCTTGCTCTTAGTTGGGTTAGATCTATATCTGCCTAATTAAGATAGGATTTAGATTAGTTTCTTTTGCTTGCATCATAGAATAAGCTTGCATTTAGAGTAAATTCTACATTCTTTTAAGTCCTCTCCTCAAAGAGGCAAAATTTTAGTTGTGGCTTGGCTGAACCCAAATCAGCTTAAGGGTCATTCTCTTGCCTGATCAACAAGAAGAAGTGATCTGATATCCCTGTCTATTGGTAGTTAAAGATACATTATAAACCAATAGCAATAGGGAGAAGGTAACTGGACCTAGTTGAACAGTCGGAGCCACCACACCAAACGGAAAAGGAGCTGCTTTTAAGGTCCGGACTGGGTGGTTATCCCCCAATGTTGTTGCAGCGATTTTCGAGGCATCAACAGGACCCCAGATTATCCCATCACATGAAGAAACAAGGGAGTGTGGATATTTCAAGAATTTCTTAAGGCATGGATCCATCAATTCAGACACCACTTTTTCTTGAGAAGCATTGTCTGAGCCAATCCTTACCCTCCAATGAGTAACATGAGTCAACAACCCATTCACATAGATCTACAACAAGCTCTTGAGTAGGTTGACATGCACGTATTAACTTAGTTTGAGCAATTAACTGAAGTTATGATTCAACATAGTAATAAAGAAATGTGCAGATATTTACAGTTTTCCCAACTTTTCACAAGATGAGAACCTACAATTATAGCCATGTAAACACTAAGCTCCAAGCATATAAATGACCTATAAATCATGAACAAGGTAATGACTCCATGGTGATACTAGTTAGTGAACCCACAATATTCATGATGTTAAGAAATTTACTGCATAACATAAATAATTTTCGAGAGGAATAAATATAAAAATAACCAACAACAACCATAAACACATAAACACAAATGTTTATTCGGGAAAACCCCAAATCTGGGGAAAACCCAACCTAATAAGATCTCATTAGCATTAGCCAAAACCCTAGCCAATCCGACCAAGTGAGCCTTCACCGCTCACCTCTAGGTCTTGCATTACAATGAAGTCCTTCCAGCCTTTTATAAGCTCCATTACATATAATACCACGGGCAGAATACTATGGGTGCACAATACCATGTGCCCCAAAACCATCACTGTTTAACGTGGTCAACTTTGACTCTATCCCAAGTCAAGCTTACCTAACAATTCCCCCCTTAAACTTGACTTGGGGTTCCTTAACTAACTTCAGCCAAACCTGCTAAGTGAGACAATCCTGCTCACTCAAGCTCTTACCCCCCTCAGAGTTTTTACCTGGGGTATTGTTAACTCGACATCCCCCTATCACCTAGGTCTAACCCAGACTTTACTGGTGATCACCGAGGGGTACACATGCCGTACCAGGTCTTGCAGTAGTATGCCCATTTACATGCAATAATTTTGACTTCATTATATTTTTTTTTTTTGCTGCTGCGATTCTGATCCATCCTCTCTCAATTTGATTTTCTCAAAAACTTCTATCAAACCACTCCAACTGCGAGCCCGATGAGAACCTCGTAGATTCTAGCACCGGTGGCCTCACGTAGCAAAAAACGAACAATTTTTGAAGCCGCATGAACAATTTTCTTCTGCTGACCTTCTTTAAATAGCCGCATGAATCCCGAACAATTCATCAGCATGTTCCAAACTAGTAAATATCGCAAATGCACTGCGATCCCTGGGAGTTACGGCACTATCTTCCACACATTGTCCTCGAGATTCTTCTGCGTACGATTGTTCCACCATTATTTTCAGACCCAGATCTGTAAAAAGGCTGCATTGATATCATCAGGCACTATAAACACTTGGCATCAAAGAATCCCTTTGAAGCCAATATCTGGCTTTGATACTAGTTGTTAAGAAATTTACTGCATAACATAAATAATTTCTGAGAGGAATAAATATAAAAATAACCAGCAACAACCATAAACACATAAACATAAATGTTTATCCGGGAAAACCCCAAATCTAGGGAAAAACCCAACCTAATAAGATCTCATTAGCATTGGCCAAAACGCTGGCCAATCCAACCAAGTGAGGCTTCACCACTCACCTTCAGGTCTTGCATTACAATGAAGTCCTTCCAGCCCTTTATAAGCTCCATCATAGAAAATTTTAGGGGCGAATGTTTGCCCTTTGGCGAAATTAAGGGGTTTTAAATTTTTAGGGGGCGAATATTTTGTATCATAGCACATTTTTACAAATCACCTCAAATAGCCCACCTTATTTTAAGGGAGAGGGTAAAAAAGGTAAATTTAGCCCTTGAACTAGGAGTTACAACCTTCCATTTGCCCATTTTCAAGAATAGGTTTTATTTAAGTGAATCCTATGGGCCAATACCATATTTATAAAAGAGGTATGGTAAATTAATAAAAATATAAATAAATGAGAGGTATGGTAAATAAATAAAATATTTTTTATATTTACCCTATAAATCACCTTATATACATGCAAGGGTGTAAACAAATAAAAATATAAGTGGAGGTATGGTAAATAAATAAAACATCTTTTTATACTTACTCAAAAGGCATGGTAAATAAATAAAAATATAAATAAACTAGACGTATGGTAAATAAATAAAACCTATTTTTATATTTAGTCCATAACCCTCGTTCTATTTATGAAGGCTCAAGAAAGAGGTTTTATTTAAGTGAATCCCATGGGCCAAATACCATATTTGTAAAAGAGGTATGATAAATTAATAAAAATATAAATAAATGAGAGGTATGGTAAACAAATAAAACAATTTTTTATATTTACTGCATAAGTCACCTTATATTTATGAACACTCAAAAAATTCTTATATTTAGGTGAAACCTATGGGCAAAATACTATGGGACAAATACCATGGACTAGATTGTTATTAATACCATGCAAAAAAACATTATTAACCCTAATATTAATATTAATAAAAATAAAAATGGCACATGGTATTGACCCATGGTATTCACCAAAATGGCACATGGTATTGACCCATGGTATTCACGTGGAATGTAGCCTACTTAAATTGGGGAATTAAACTAGCATATATCCATCTTTACTCTCAATCTACTAACCCCTGAGAGGTATCAAATATCGTGATATGAAAACTAGCATAGAGTTAAAAATATTTGATCCCTCTCGGGGCTTCGTGGATCAAGAGTAAAAATGGATGTTGTAATTTAATGTATGTTAAACATTTTAGCTTGGTTAAAATAAAAAATAAAATAAAATTCACCTATTAATTTTATTAATTTTTATAAATTACTAATAGTAATTTTTAAGATCCAGTTTTATGATAACCCATGGTATTGACCCATGGTAATACCATGGTATTCATGTGAGCATAGACTATTTAAAGGGGAAATTCTATCATCTTAGATCCATCTTAATTCTGGGTCTACCAAGTGCTCAGAGGGATAAATAGATTTCATCCCTCTAAGAGTGGTATATGTGGAGTTAAGATAGATATAGGTTGGTTTTTATGATAATGAAGATATTAAATAGACTTAGGAAATTATATTGTAAAACCATCTTAAGGTGAATGGTTAAAGCATAGACATTGGACAAGTATATTTGTATACTTTTGTTTTAAACTGAAACAAATCCAAGGCTAAAAGGAATGGATTGATTTCACTAGTCATCCTTCTATAACTTTCCAACATATGCTGGAGGAAATAGATTGTAATTTGGGTAATTTTTCTAACTGCAAACAGGAACATACTTGTGTATTGACAGTGTGGTTACGAGGTCCCTAGAAGTGATGAATTTGAATTTTTCTTGGTTTTATATATAGTATTAGGTTTTTTCTCATGCTTTCTGTGAATGACACGGGTGAATTTTATCTTACACCCACTAGGTTATCGATATGTAATTTTGATTTCAAAAGATATAAAGAAATGCAATGATTTCATTTGTGTATTCAAAAAACACAATATTCTGATGGAATTCCACATTTGTGGTTTACCTATATAGATTCCATGGAGAAGTGTTAGTGGTGTGACATCAATTGTCCTCAAGCAGAGGCTTTAGTTTTACTCTTTTTGGAAGCAAATACTTTCTTCCAACATTTTTGAGTTCCATGAAAAATTTGAAAGTCCTAATAGTATTCAATTATGGGTTCAAGAGAGACATATTATTCAATTATGGGTTAAAGAGATCCACACTGAATGATCTATCGGCCTTATCTTCACTTAGTTTAAGACTATTCACTTGGAGAGCTTGCATGTGCCCCCACTTCAAGAGCATAGTAAAGTCATGTAGAACTTAGAGAAGCTATCTTTAAGCTTTTAGTGAAGAATGGAAAAATGCCTGCGTTCAATAACAACCAGTCGAGCATTAAGCTTCCAATAATGCTAGATTTTAACTTGGAGCACTTTTGTGATTTGGAGGAGATGCCCCCTCGTATTTGTGACACATCTTTAGTTGTGAATTGGACTATTACTAACTGTCATTTCCTTCGAAAGTTACCTGATGACTTGGGGAACCTTAACTCTTTAAGAATGTTAAGGAAGGAAAGAAAGTAAATTATGCTAAGTTCTCTTATGCTTTTCAAGTTTTTCTTGGATATCTACAACGTTTTAGGTAGGAAAGCACATTTTTCTAATGAAAATTTGTCTTGATAGAAAGGCCCAATTTCAAATTCTAATGCTTTCAAAAAACATTGTATAACTGTAATGTTTCTAAAAGGAAAGCATATTTTTTCAATTTAAGTATCATGATCCCATATTCCAACTTATTTTTCAGTAAACCATTAGGCTTTGTAGCTTTGAATAAATCCATGTCTTTTGATAAGATCCTCTTCCAAATTAGAACACAATTTCATTTTGGCAATAACCACATACAATGTATTGATTTTGTTATTGAGAAAATAGAGGTTGTGAAACAAGTTTGTGCCATACAAGGACTTGATTCATTGATTATGTATCAATTATGGCTCTTGATGTAACAATGTCTTGATTTTTTTGCTTGAAAATAGAGGTTACGCTTTACTATTTCACATAATTTCTTACAATCTTTCCATAAGTATTGATTTGTAATTTCAGTCACTAAGGGATGACAGTAATGACAAAGGTAATATTCCATGGTTTGAAGTTACCCTCTTACTAAATATTTAAATATATCACTACAATTTAACTGTTAGTTAAAGGAATTGTATTTGATTTGTAAACAATTCATTGCTTGATTTATAGATTTTGATTTTTTCCCTTTTTTATTTTTTTCTCAGATTTGGTATGAGATATCTTCCAATATTTGGGTTCCCTAGTTTCCCCACCATAGCTATGAGGTTCAAATGCTATAATTAAATATTCTCAGAACGTTACAACTTTTCTAGTAAGTGTACTTTGAAATGTTGTTGCTTTTCCATGGTGTTAATGCAAATAAGCACTACAACTAGTGCCATTATTTAGATTAAGTGCAGAAATCTAGGTGGTCTTGTAATGATGGAGTGATTTTTTTCTAGCTACTAAGGCCATATGCATTTTTATCTCTTATGTTGTCGTGAGATATTCAAATTCAGAATAAGAATTGAGGTCTCGTTTCCACTGTAGATTGCAGTCAGTTTCTTGAACATAATATATAGTAGATATTATTTTACTAATCAACTGTGGATGTGATCCCTCACAGGAAAGGAAATTCAAAGTGACTTTGATTTCACATTGATTTGTCAAAAAATCCACACAGGAAAGGAGATTCAAAGTGACACTGATTTCACACTGATTTGTCAAAATGGAGGCAAGAGAAAAGGAAACTTTGTATTCAACAATGCTCTTAATTTCATATGTACATGCACAGACACATTAGTAGAAAATATTGAAGGGTTTCCTAAGTGATATTTTCCATTCCACTACATTCTTTACAACTTGTAAATAAATAACTCGGAACAATTCATTACATTACTTTTTATTCTTTATTAATCAGTGGTTAAGATTTTGATATTGAACTGGCTAAGATTTTTCTTCCTTCTTGAAATTGTGTGTTCTATAATGCTTCTTTTCCATTCACTATGTATAGGATATAAAGTGTGTCTAATGGAGTAGGAAGATTGGAAAGTCTTGTGATCCTTGAACTATGTTACAAGGCAGAAACCCTACAGGGAAGGGTAGGTGCATCCCCACAAAGGGGTCACAAATACCAAAGTTGGTACTGGCTAGTGCCTTGAGCTAGAAAATTTTCTTTACCCTTGTATTAACAGTGAATCTGGAGAGGATTCTAATATTATCTTTATAAGATTTATATTAGTTAATATTGATGAATAAAATTCATGAGACATGAGCTAGGATGTCCTTGCAAGGTGGTTGTTGATTATTGGAAGCTATGATGGCCATTATGTCAGGCTAGGTGGTCACACTCCCTTGATCATGAGCATGATTGTGATCAAGATGGAAGACTTCATAGTCTGGATTGATTTTTTAGCAGTGATAATTAGTGGGCTCATTCACAAAAGCTTCTATTTCACTAATCCTTTTTATAGAGTTGTCAGATTTAGTTTCCGAAGGTTTTAATTACACTATAGAGTTGAGTTCTGAGAGAGTTGTGATTCAGAGTGTTAAGTATAGCAGCTATGACACTTGAATGAAGACAAGAATAGTAGATGTATCAGACTCTGTTATAAGCTTACCTGCATACTATAGGGGACTTGGTTGGATTTTT
This sequence comes from Pinus tabuliformis, assembly GCA_031772625.1. Classification (NCBI taxonomy): domain Eukaryota; kingdom Viridiplantae; phylum Streptophyta; class Pinopsida; order Pinales; family Pinaceae; genus Pinus; species Pinus tabuliformis. Next base: position 1,470,862,884 of record CM062820.1, on the reverse strand, counting down.
TATAATTTTATAGAGTTCCATTTAGTGGAAATGTGAAAAAACTGTGATATTACCACCATGTGGCTCTTGTCATATATGGTTTTATACTTTTTCAAAAAATTCTCTAAGAGTTCACAATGCTAAGATTCACTAGGACCTTACAAAGTTTTATTATTTAGTGAAAGACTCACTAAGATATTACAAGATTTTATAATTGAGTAAAATATTCACCATGCTTGGTGAGAGATTCGCCAAAAAATTATATATACATATTATATTATTGATAAAATCACCTTCCATTTTTCCTATATACCATGGAGATTCGCCCATTTATTATACATATAAATTTAGTGGGGGTTCTTAAAATTTTCCCTGAGCCCTAGTACATATAATACATGGGTAGAATACTATGGGTGCACAATACCATGTGCCCCAAAACCATCACTGTTTAACCTGGTCAACTTTGACTCTATCCCGAGTCAAGTTTACCTAACACATGATAGTTAGCAGTGAATGTAATAACAACTTTAGTGCATCCACACATAAATATGCATAGTCATTGTAGCATTTAGTCACAAAACAAGGTTATCACAACCTTTAATTCAAATATGAACAACATTATACTTATTTTAATATATCAGGCTGAGTGAAACTGAAGGAGGGACTTCAACTCTCCACCCAATCATAAGCTAGCTATACTGCAACCCCTCTTGCAGCTCACCACTCATGAATAAGTTCCACAGTTTGAGGGGATTCTTGCTCAAGGGATAATTCACACCAGGGCTTGGTCAAATGATCAGGAGAAGGAGTTAATTTTCCAGGTGTTTTGACAACTACTATATGGCAGTAAGCACCATAGTGACTCACTTACTCTCTAAGATCGATCATAGGGATTCACTGAAGGTCTAGCTAGGCTAGTTCTTAGTTTGAGGAGAATAAATTCACTATATAGGTGGCTCAACAATTGTGTTTTCAAGGCAAGAATTGCAAGAGGCTATAATCCACTATTCAAGTGGTTTCATAGCCTCACAACAAGCACCACACTGGTTCATCTTACCTTGTTGAGTGGTTTACCAGATTTGCAACAAGCACCCAAGTGGTTTATTAGCCCTTTCAACAAGTACTAAGTGGTTTAATTCTCCACTGAACCTCCCACTAGCCAATCAGGCTTAGTCACACAATCTAGGGCCTTGAACCTAGTCATAAGGGATACTTCCCAATCACAGAGCACCAACTCAGTAATATTTCAACCCAAAAGTTAGTTTTCTTCATTTTTTTTGAGCTCTTTCCCCTTTTTAGGCATTGTTCTTCATCTGTGTCTACTATGTGAACTCACTTGCATCTTCTGTTCGTATCTCTGCAATCTCTTCTCAACTCTCTCTTATTCTCTAGTGTATGTTTGTGTGTACTTTGTTAGGTTTGCCATTTATCTTTTCACTCTCGAGACAACCATTCTTCGTCTCAATCCTCGAGAAGGAAACATGGATGGGCACTGTCATATAACCTTGTTTCCCACTCCAAAACTTTAATGTCTATCATCGCAAGAAGCATCATGGTTAGGTGATAGGTAAGGGGATTAAATGGGATGGTGTGGCCCACTCACAAAAATTCCTTAGTAATACCAACAATTCACGCAACTTTTCCCTCAAAGCTTTAATCTATGTCGCTCCCTTCAATCAACCATCAATTGTTTTTACTTGAGTTTTTTTACATATGTCCCCAAAATTTACATAGGAATATTTACAATCACGGGGTGCAAAAGAAAGGGTTGTTAGAAATCCCTCCCCCTTAAGAGAACAACGCCCTCGATGTTCTATAAATATCACACAATAATTAACCATTGAGCTTTATATTTACAACATTTACATATGCATATTTTACACATTAAAAGAAAATGGGTAAGAGACCTTCCTTTGATCTGCCATTTTTCAGGTTGCTTCATCTGGTCCAAAGTGTTTCCATTGCACCTCAACATGCTCTATTATTTAATTTAGGAGTGCAATTTGTTTTTTTTTCCAGGACACATAGTGGTTTCGTTGGAATTCTCCTGTGAATTCCAACTATAGCATAGACTGATCCAAAACATGATTTATGTCATGTAAATGCTTGTTAAGTAAATAAATGTGAAAAACGTCATGTGCTTTGACTATGGGTGGTAAGGGAAATCTATAAGCCACTGTCCCATTCTTTCCAAAATTTGAAAAGGTCTAGAAAATACAAGTGCCAACTTAACACTAGACCCCACTTTCGGTGAGCTTTTTCTTGGCATGATACAGAGATATACATGCTCTCCCACCTGGAATTCCTTGTGCATTCTTAGTTGATATGCATAACTCTTTTTCCTCTCCTGGGATGCCTTCACTTTCTTCTTGTAGTGGAGCACTTATTCATCCATTTCCTTCAACATGTCCAGCCCATTGATGACCCTATCCACTGGATAATCCCAGTTAATAGGAATCTTAAATTTTATGCCATTTAAATCCTCAAAAGGAATCATCTTTAACAACTCTTGGTACTTGTTTTTGTAGGAAAATTCAACTAGTGGCAGGAATTCTTTTGAACTCTTTGGCTGATGCATGATATACATTGTCAACATGTCCTTTAAAATTTTGTTTACTCTCTCAATTTGGTTATTAGTCTAAGGATGATACGTTCTATTAAAAGCTAGCTGGGTTCCAAAACCAAAAAGCAATGCCTTCCAGAAGTTGGAAGTAAACTTGACATCCTAATATGAAATGATATTCATAGGTATGCCATGCAATTTTATTTTTCCTTCATGAAAATATGAGCTATATCAATGGTTTTGTGGATGAACCTGAAAAATATGAAATGCATTTCTTTACTCAATTTATCCACTTCCACCTTAATGAAATTGTGCTTCCTGGGTGTTCTTGGTGATTATGTGATGAAGTCCATAGATATGAATTCCCACTTCCATGCAGAAATGGGGATTGGTTTTAGCAGTCCTGATGGGTTTCTACATTCCACTTTGACTTTTTGACATTCTAGGCACCTTGAAACATATTTAGCAACTTCCTTCGTCAAATCAATCCAATAATATATTTTTTTCATGGTTATCATTTTTTGATAACCAAGATGACTTGAATAATATCTTTTATGAAACTTTTCCAACATGAGATTCTTCAAGTTTCCCATACAAGGTACATACCATCTATTGTTGAGATTCAACATTTCATTGTGCACATCACATGTGACAAAAGAAAGTTTCTCAATGAACACATAGGTGGTAATTTCACTTTTGGTAATAATGCACAAACAATAATAACAAGTAAAAGGACAATGGTTCTGGAAAAGGGAAATACCAAGGCTTAAAATATGTTATATGTATATGGTATTAAGCATAATATTTTAAGTGTCAATCGGATGTGTGACTAAGGACATGAAGTTATATTCAGGTTAGATGGTTGTCTAGTAATGCAAGTAGATTCAAGAAAAGCTATAGTGAAAGGAGTGAGGGCTCCAAGCAATGTTTATGTGCTAAAAGGTAGAAAAGAAAGTTGTTATGTGGTAAAGGATGATGAGAGCTAGTCATGGCATAAGAAACTGGGAAACATCATCTTTGATCATTTTAGTAAAACCCAACAAAAGGGAGGTATTAATATACTTTCAGGAGGTCTCAAAACCACATAACAACATTTCTAAATCATGCTTATTCAGGAAGCAAACTTCAGTACAGTTCAAATAAAAAGAGCATACCACAATACGACCTCTAGAAATCATTCATACTCATCTTTGTGGCCTCATTAGAAAATGGTCCCCATGTGGCGAGGGCTACTTCATGCTATTAATTGATGATTTTACTATGATGACCTAGATTGGTCTACTTAAAGAAAAATAAAAAAACATTTGAGAAATTTAAAATACTTAAGGCACAAGTGGAGAATGTTATGGATATGAAGATCAATGTTTGAGATCAGATTGATGAGGAGAATTTACCTTTGGATGAATTCTATGTTTTTGTGGGAAATTTGAGATAAAGAAGAAGTTCTCAATTGTAAGGACCACACAAAAAAATGGTGTTGTTGAGAGGATTAAAGGATGGTCAAAGAAATGGACAGGGCTATGCTTTATGAAGAAAAAGTGTCACATACCTTTTGGGGAGAATGTGTACAAACATCAGTCAATATTATAAATAAGACACATTTAATATCAAAGAATATTAAAACACCATAATAGTTATGGTATGGAAAATCAAATTCCATAAAGCATTTCAAAAATTTTGGGAGAAAATGTTAGATTAGGAAAAATGAAGATAATCTAGGAAAGTTTTACTCAAGAGCAGACAAAGGAATATTATTTGGCTATTCTTCTGGAAGCAAAGGATACAAATGCTACAATAAACGACTGAGTAAAATAGTTGAAAATAATTATGTAAGGATTGATGAGGCTTCAATATATAGAGGAAAACAACAACCCAAAAATGTTCTGATCAATTGTTAGGTTGAAGATGAAGAAAAAGATTAACAATGAGAGCTTGAGTACCATGAAGAAGAAGACAATGGAGTTGATCCAGGTGGATCTTCAGACACAGTGACATGGGAAAAGATCAAAATTTGTTATATACCTAGGGGGGATAATATGGGGTACCAAGGGGGGTACCCAAGGTAATAATGTAATAATGGGATGGGCCATAGTAATAAATAAGGTGGTTAACCCATATCATGTAAGGGACCACAAGTAGTTAGTAATAATGTAATGGGCCCATGGTATTAGTTGATGGTATGAGAGAACCATGGTAATGATCCATGGTATTGTATGTATGAGGCCTATATAGAGGGTATAGACTCCACATGGGAGATAGCCAAGGATTATTGTATGAACAAGCATATGGCTTGCGGAGTGTTCTCCTTCCTTAAGGAGTTAATGTATGGTGTTGCCCTACCTTAAGGGTTTGATCAATAAAGAATCATTTCATATTATTTCTGGGTTTATTTGCATTATCTTATATTTTTGTATCCGATCTATATTATTCTTGGGTTATTTCCATTATCATATATTTCTGGGTTAGATCTACAACAAGTCGTATCAGAGCTATAACAAGTGGTATCAGAGCACTTGTTGATACCACTTGTTATAGATCTAACTCGGAAATACTATAGATCTAATATGAAAATATAAGATAATGCAAATAAACCCAGAAATAATATGAAATGATTCTTTATTGATCAAAACCCTTAAGGTAGGGCAACACCATACATTCACTGCTTAAGGAAGGAGAACACTCCACAAGCCATATGCCTGTTCATACAATAATCCTTGACTCTTTCTCCATCTGGAGTCTCTAGCCTCTATATAGGTCTCATACATACAATACCATGGATCATTACCATGGTTCCCTCATACCATCAAACTAATACCATGGGCCCATTACATTATTATTAACTACTTGTGGTCCCTTACATGATATGGGTTAACCACCTTATTTATTACTATGTCCCATCCCATTATTACATTATTACCTTGGGTACCTCCCTTGGTACTCCATATTATCCCCCCTAGGTATATAACATTCCACCCCCCTAAGCATGTTTTGTCCCCAAAACATGGGAAGAACACAAATAATAAGATCTACTCAAAAGAGTAGTCCACTGGTACCATGCACGTGCATCTAGCCATCCAAGAGAAATGTGAACCCTCGATCTCGCTGGTGCCTCGCTCACTTGAGATGGAAGTTGGCCGTGGTAGCTCTTCTGTGTGGATGTGTAGTAGGTGGATCTTCGCTCCTCTCTATTTGTCCTGCGAGGGTTGTTGTCCATGTGGCTAATTGGTTTCCATCTTGCTGGTTGTCTTGCAGGGTGATGTGGGTGATGATATGTTGAAGTTTGAATCCACCATGGCTTTTTATTTTATTCACCCCTTAGGGAGTCTGACTGTTATCTGGTGCATGTTGTGGTGCCTGCTGTGGTGTCTTATCTTTCAATATTACTTCAACCACTGAGCCCTCCTTTGATGTATTAGCACCTATAACCTTTTCTACTTCAGCCTCTGTTTGTGTTTGATTGTCTATCATCACTGGCTCATCATCTAATATGTCAGACCCCGGAACATCTTCTGCTTCAGCCTCCTTGGACTCTACCTGTTTATTAATGGAAATATCCTGTAATGTAATTTTCCTCTTTTTATACCAGAGCTTCAGGAATTTCTTCTGTACATTAATATTGATAATACCCACTGATTCCATCCAAGGGTATCCCAAAACAACATCCATGTTATCCATATCTGAAGCATAAAAATCACCATGAAACACATACTTATCCATAAAAAGCTTCAAATCCTTATAAATTTGAACATCCTCATCATCAACCTGTGTATTTTCACTTTGTTTTGCTGGAACTTGCAATTTTTTTGCCAAGTTGACATTTATGAGATTTGACTTGCAACTCGAATTTATAAACACAATGATTTTCTCCTTCTGAATCAATCCATGAACCTCCAATACAGAGATACCAGCAAAAAATAACCCTTTTGGTTCCTTGGTTTCCTTCTTTCTTTTAAAAATAAAATCTTTGCTAGTTTGTGTGTCTGTCTGTGTGAGCTTATCCACAAGATTAGATTTACGGTCAAAGCGCTCTATAAGAGCTTTTTTGAAGGCATCCCAAGTCAAAAACCTTCCATTGGAACGTTGATGCTCTTGCCACCATTGTCGTCCTTCATTGTCCAAGTACATGCTTCCCACCATAAGCTGAGTCTCATTATCATAGACGTGATCCAAATATTTCTCCATTTGTGCTAGCCATCTAGTTGGATGGGAGCCATCAAATTTATACAAGTCTCTCAAATTCCGATCTAGGCCCGCCATCACAAAAAATATTGGCGAAAATTTGAAATGGTCACAATTCCGTCAATATTGCTCATAATCCCTACTATAACCTATTTTTGGAAATGGAACAATCATTCTGCATCTACCCATGTGGTAGAAATCTTGATCCAGGCACTTGGAATTTTAGATTTGTGCTGCAACTCTCCCGCCGTCACCAAAATTTCTGCAAAAAAGAGCGGATTTTAAATAAGCAATATCTCCCTCATCCGGACTCCGATTCGACTGATTTTTTTTTGAATTTGGGTATTTTTTCACAAAGAATCCAGATCTACAATTAGATTTTGCAGATCTTGCACTAGGACGTCCAGATCTGCACTGCCAACTCGCTGCCCTGAAAAATTGTCTGCAACCCCACTGATTTTTAGATCAACGATATCTCCTTCATCTGGACTCCGATTCAATCGATTTTTTTTTGAAATCGGCTATTTTTTCTTAAAGAATACAAATCTACAATTAGATTTTGCATATCTTACACCAGGACTTCCAGATATGCGCCGCAAACTCACTGCCCTAAAAAATTGTCTACAACCCCACTGATTTTTAGATCAGCGATATCTCCTTCATTTGGACTCTGATTCCACCGATTTTTTTTTTGAAATCGGCTATTTTTTCACAAATAATCCAGATTTGCAATCAGATTTAGTAGATGTTGCATCAAGACGTACATATCTGATCTGCAACTCGCTGCCCTAGAAATCCTGCAAAAAAAAAAAAAAAAAAATTTCTCCCCTTATGCCCAAGAAAGTGCTCTGATACCACTTGTTATAGATCTAACCCAAGAATATTATAGATAAAATACAAAAATATAAGATAATGAAAATAAAGCCAAAAATAATATGAAATGATTCTTTATTGATCAAACCCTTAATGTAGGGCAACACCATATATTCACTCCTTAAGGAAGGAGAACACTCCACAAGCCATATGCATGTTCATACAATAATCCTTCACTATATTCCTTGACTTGGAGTCTCTAGCCTCTATATAGGCCTCATACATACAATACCATGGTTCCCTCGCACCATCAACTAATACCATGGGCCCATTACATTATTATTAACTACCTTATTTATTACTATGGCCCATCTCATTATTACATTATTACCTTGGGTACCTCCCTTGGTACCCCATATTATCCCTCCTAGGTATATATCAAAATTCAAAGTGGCAAAAAGGAAATTATCTTGACATCATATCGAAGTGCTCATCGTCCTGATTCCAACAATGTGAACGACACTCCAATCTGAGTTCGAATGAAGGAGACAAAAGCAGTCAATGTTTTGGGTTGACTTGCAGGAAACAAGGGAAAATGAAAGTCCAAGGATGCTCCTGGAAATAGTCTCGTTTTGTAGATATTTTCAATTTTGAATCTACTGCAACTTGAATGGGCTATAATGGACTTCGGATGATGAAATTATCGCCAAAAGAATCTTCCTTTGTTCCTTTGAAAGAGGAGGCATTTCTTCAAAAAATAGGTTTAAAGCCTTAAAAGGGAAAATCACAATTGGAGGAGTCAAAAGGGCTGACTTAAGGCAAGGGTAGAGGAACCCCTGATCAACGATATCCAATTAATCGCAATCTAGTGCAAGCAATCGGTGATATCGGGACTTTAGAACTGGTGATATACCAATGCGATAGGGCCGATGGCGATACGCCGATATCAGCGATTAATGATTGTCGATATTGGTGATCAGCGGATCCCGTTGACAAGGGCCATTAAACAATGCGATATGCGATTGCGATATAGGGGCTATACCCGATGGGTTTATAGACCTGATTTAATATATTTTGAGATCTGGCATAAAGGCTTTGTGGTCAGATTTTCTTGTGTTTCTGTGTATTATGGTTTCAACAGAAAAAGACCTATTTTTGGGGTTTGGTTGTGCCCGTCGATCCTTCCATTCAATAGATGCTATTCTAAACAACCCGACCTCCGATCTAAGCGTGCTTGTAGCAAAGGAAGTGTTATAAAACCCAATGCACGTGGAAAGTGCAGGGGGAGAGGATTTTTGGCATACAGTTTGAGGCAGAGCTTGCAGGAAAGGAAGAAAGTTCATTTTGTCTGAATTGGACAAATTTTATATGGTTTCTTCCCTTCTCGATGCCAAAAATGCAGTGGTGTTATATGTTTCTCCATCAGAGTTCTCCATGTCTCAGCCATTTTTTAGAATGGAGGTATAAGACTCCTTTTATGTAACTGCTGATTGTATTCTCTTATTTTCATGCCATTTAATGAATGAAGGCCTCCCCATTGATCGAGCAGGGATCGGAGACATAGTCCAAGTTGGACGAACTCCATTATCAAGGGTTGTTGTCTTCTTTCATGCTTTATGCATTTCTTCTTCTTCTCTCATGCACACATTAATTTTCTATGTTAAGCTGCAATTTCTACATGTGATTCTTTTGATACATCTATAAGCAAAAGATCCCTGGATCAAGTGGCATCAGAGCAGGTCTTTTTAGATGTGAATTGCATGTTTGTATTCTAACAAGAAACAGGCTCTGAAGAGATGAAGGGAAACTAGAGCCTTTCGATCCTGAAGTGGTGCGTGCACATCGAAGGAGAAACATGGGAGATGAAGAGGCTTGTCTTGAAGAGGAGCGCAATTTCCGCAAAACCTTCTATTCAGTGGAAGAGAATGTCGGTCAGTTGCTTTCAATGTTGGAGAAAGCAGAAGAGAGAAAACCAGAAGAACAAGGTTCAACGCATGGAAATGGTGGAGAAGAACCCTCTCCTTCTCCTTCCACGAGTGAAAGTTATTCTTACTCTCACCACCATAATCATAGAAATTCAAGGGATGCATCTAAGAAACCTTTTTTAAAATTAGATGTCAAATTTGATCTTCCCATGTTTAATGGTGAAAGTAATGCAAAAAATATTAATAATTGGATTAGGCAGATTGAGATCTACTGTATGATTCAACAGATCATGGAGGACGAGGCAAATTTTTAGCTGGCCTCTCTACGGCTGAGCAACACCTCTCTTGTTTGGTGGGAGAGCAAATTGCAAAGTAGCAAGAATGTGATTAACCTTTTTTCCTCATGGAGTGATCTTATTTCTATGTTAAAGGAACAATTTTATCCCTTGGGTTACAAGAAAAAAGCATTAATGAATTGGCAGTATTTAAGGCAAGGCAAAGGTTAGGATGTTCAAAGTTTTACAGAGGATTTTAGAAAGCAAGCACTTAATTTGGGTATTGCACTTGATACACTTGAAGTAGTAACTAAGTACATTGGGTCATTACATAGTCACATTAGGCATTCATTATTGTTGTTTGAACCAACTACTATTGACTTCGCCAGTGTGAAGGCAATTCATATTGAGAACAGGGGAAAAAATGAAAGAGATGACCATTCCATAAAACCACCGTTCAAACCTCCCAATGGAAAATCTAAAGCGAAATGGAAAGGAAAGGAGAAGAAGATGACAACTACCAAGAAAGAAGAAGGAGAAAGGCTGTATTGTAATAATTGCAAAAAGGAAGGTCACAATGACGATCACTGTTGGAAAATGCACCCAGAAAAGAGACCAAATAAGTATGGAGGAAAAGGAAAGCAGAAGACAGTGGCAACTGTGTAGCAAGTCCTTGGATCCGATTCAAGAGATGAAGCATTGATCACAACAACAGGAACAAAAGGTACTCTTACACCTCATGTTAATTCTGAATCGCATGAAGGCACTAGTTTAGTAAATGAGTCCCTTCCTAATGAACGAAAGAGAATTGAGTTATTTCATATTAGAGTTGTTGTAAATCATACTAAAGTGGAAACTCTATTTGATACTGGATCCCAAGCAAACTTAATTGCAGAATCCTTGGTAAAGAAACTCGGCTTAGAAACAAAACCACATCCAAAACCTTACCCGCTTGGATGGATACATGATAAAGAAAAATTGAATGTAACTAAGTAGTGTAAAGTAAAATTTGTGATCGCTTCTAAGCTAGTGGATGAAGTAGAACTTGATGTGATCCCATTGGATATCTATGGCATGGTGTTATGGAGTCCATACCTATATGATAGAAAAACAATCTTATTTCGTCAAAAAAACAAATACCAAATCACAAAAGATGGGGTAGAATATATAGTAAGGGCTCATCAAACTAAAATCAATGCCAGCCTTGTAAGTGCAGGACAAGTGAAGATGTTGGTGAATTCTAGAAAGGGTTGCATGCTTATGGTTGTAAGGGGAAAAGAGGCAAAATTAGTTGATGCTTTCCGGGGTTGTGATCAGGAACATAAACAGGAATTATGTGAATTAATTTCTAATTATGATGAGATGTTTCAGGAACCGAAGGAATTACCTTCAAAGAGGGAAATCCAACACGAAATCCATTTGCAGCATGATGATCTTTTGCCAAATATTGGCAGGTACAGGATGTCGACCATTGAGATGGAGGAAATCGAAAAGTAGTGCAGGAATTGATAGACCAAGGAGTCACCAAGCCGAGCACTTCTCCATGTGGCTCACCGATTGTCTTAGCGCCAAAGAAAGATGGAACATGGAGGATGTGCGTGGATTATCTAGCACTAAACAAAATCACGGTGAAAAATCGTTACCCTCTTCCACTCATTGATGACTTATTAGATCAGTTAAAGAATGCTATATATTTCACCAAATTGGATTTGTGTAGTAGTTATCACCAGGCCCGAATTGCAAAGGAGGATGTGTGGAAAACTGCCTTCAAGACCAAACAGGGGTTGTTCGAATGGATGGTGATGCCATTTAGACTTTGCAACGCTCCATCTACTTTTGTGAGGGTCATGAATGATCACTTTAGGCCTTTCATTGATGAATTTTTTCTTGTATATATAGATGATATCCTTGTCTTTAGTAAAAGTTGGATGAACATGTGTGTCATGTGAAGAAAGTGCTTGATGTATTGAAAAAAGAAAAACTCTATGTAAAGTTGTCAAAGTGTGAGTTTGGGAAAACCTCTTTGGTTTACCTAGGTCATATTGTTGGTCATGGTTAGTTAAAAATTGATCCCTCTAAACTTGAAGCAATTGTAAATTGGCCTAAGCCTACTAGTGTAACCAAGGTCGCAGTTTTTTAGGTGCAGTCCAGTATTGGAGGAGATTTATTGCCAATTTCTTTGTTATTGCAACACCTCTGCACACATTGACAAGTGTGAAATAGGTCTTCCAATGGGGAGGAAGATAGCAGAATTCCTTTGAAACATTGAAGGAAAATATCAGCACTGCGCCAGTCTTAGCCTTACCAGATCTCCAACAGCCATTCGAGATCGAAACAAATGCCAGCAGTTATGCCATGGGAGCTGTACTGATGCAACAAAAGAAGCCGATATGTTACCATTCTGAGAAGCTTTCTCAGGCTGTGATAAACTATCCCACTTATGATAAGGATCTTTATGCCTTGGTGCAAAGTGCGAAAAATTGGAAACACTACCTGATTGACAAGGAGACCATCATCCATGCAGATCATCAGCCCTTGCAGTACCTTCGGTCACAAACTAAGTTGCAGCAATCTCGTCATTTCAGGTGGATGGGTTTTATTCAACAGTTTCATCTAGTAATAAAGTATAAGAAGGGCACTAGCAATAAAGTGGATGATATGCTATCTTGCCCTCCTATTTCTGCTTCTGTTATTTTGCATAATGCTTCGTTGTCTTTTGAGAGTTATGTTGAACAATATGCTAACGATGTTGACTTTAAGGAGATTTATGCAAAACTAACCCATGGTTCACAGGTGGACAACTGTCACTTGCAGGGGAAATTGTTGTATCGCCTTGGTAAATTGTGTATTCCCACAGGGGAACGAGTACATGTAATTCGAGAGGCCCACACCTCTCTTGTGTCTGGTCACTTTGGTGTTGAAAAGACTTTATGTCATGTACAAAGATTTTATTTTTGGCCTCATATGAAGAACATTGTGACTTATGTAAAGGGTTGTGTGATGTGTTCTGTTTCAAAGCCCTCTAACAGAAATCTCGGGCTCTACACGTCACTCCCTCTTCCAAGTTGTCAATGGGAAACTGTGTCGATGGACATTGTAGGAGGTTTGCCTTTGTCTATAAAGAGTCACGACTATTTGTATGTCATCGTTGACCATTTTAGTAAGATGTGTATTTTAATGCCTTGTAAAAAGCAGATCACTGTAGAGTAGACTGCTTATCTTTTCTTTCAACATGTTTGCGTCCATTTTGGGCTGCCCACATCGATTGTGTCAAATTGGGACTCTTGCTTTCTCAAGAGTTTTGGACCAACTTGTGGAAGATGATGGTCACCAAGTTGAAAATAAGCACGACATTTCATCCACAGACTGACGGAAAGACAAAGGTTTTCAACCGCACCGTGGTACACTTGTTAAGAGGCTATTGTGGGAAACATCCTAAGTTGTGGGGTGAGCATCTCCCATATGTGCAGCATTCCTACAACCAAGCAGTGCACTCATCTACACAATGTTCACCATTTGAGACATGTTTTGGTTACCTGCCAAAGGACCCTTTTGATATGGTCTTTGGAAGGGAAGATGACTCTAGTGGACGTAATGACAGGGACAAAGCGCATCAGTTCATTCAGTAGATCCAGTTGATTCACTAAGCAGTACAAGAGCTGTTGGAGAAAAGTCAAGCCCATTACAAGGCTCGACATGACAAACACCGAGTCGACCATCAATTTCAAGTGGGTGACAAAGTGTGGCTCCATATCAACAAGGAAAAGATGAAGGGAGAAGGGAAGAAGTATTGTCCAATCTAGTATGGTCCATTCACCATTTTGGAGAAGATTGGTAACAATGCCTTTCGTCTCGATTTTCTGATATATATATGCAAATGTACTCCATAGTGGATGTGGAAAACTTAAAGCTGTATGAACCACCATTGATTATGGACACCAAAGAGGTGGGCACATTTCCTACAGTTGACGATTTTTTACCAGAGTATCTCGATGAGTTACCTGAAGAAATCATCCTTGATAAAAGAACCAGGACTTCACGATGGGGAGATATGGAATACCTTCGAGTTGGTTTCAAGGGGATGTACCCTAGCAAGGAAAATGGTTGGAGAAGGAAAGAGTGAGGGAATAATTCCCTCACTTTCCAATTGACTGATAAATCTTTTGGCAGTCCAAAAGCTCCTCAATGTGGAGGATTGATCCAGGTGGATCTTCAGACACAGTGGCATGGGGAAAGCTCAAAATTCAAAGTGGGAGAAAGGAAATTATCTTAACATAAAATTGAAGTGCTCGCCACCCTGATTCCAATGGTGTGGATGACACTCCAATTCGAGTCTGAATGAAGGAGATAGAAGCAGTCAAAGTATTGGGTTGACTTGCAGGAAACAGGGGAAAATTAAAGTCCAAGGATGGTCCTAGAAATAGTCCCATTGTGTAGATCTTTCCATTCTGAATCTACTGCAACTTGAATGGGCTAAAATGGACTTCGGATGATGAAGTTATCACCAAAAGAATCTGCCTTTGTTCCTTTGAAAAAGGTGGCATTTCTTCAAAAAATAGGCTTAAAGCCTTAAAAGGGAAAATTGCAATCGGAGGAGTCAAAAGGGCAGACTTAAGGCAAGGGCAGAGGAACCCCCGATCAATGATCTCTGACTAATTGCAATTGAGGGCAAGAAATCGGTGATATTGGGAATTTAGAACTGGCGATATACCGATGTGATAGGGCTGATGGCGATACGCTGATATCGACGATCGGCGATCGGTGGATCCCCGTGATAAGGGCCATTGAACAATGCGATATGTGATTGCGATATAGGGGCTGGACCCGATGGGTTATAGACCCAATTTAATATATTTGAGATCTAGCATAAAGGCTTTGTGGTCAGATTTTCTTGTGTTTCCATGTATTATGGTTTTCATGGAAAAAGGCCTATTTTCAGGGTTTGGTTGTGCCCGCCAATCCTTCCATTCAACGGATGTTATTCTAAACAAACTGACCTCTGATCTAAGCGCGCTTGTAACAAAGGAAGTGTTATAAAACTTTATGCACATGGAAAGTGCAGGGGGAGAGGATTTTTGGCATACTGTTTGAGGCAGAGCTTGTAGGAAAGGGCGAAAGTTCATTTTGTCTGAATTGGACAAATTTTATATGGTTTCTACCCTTCTCAACGCCACGAATGCAGTGATGCTATCTGTTTCTCCATCTGAGTTCTCCATGTCTCAGCCATTTTTCACAATGGAGGTATAAGACTCATTTTATGTAACTGATGATTGTATTCTCTTCTTTTCATGCCATTTAATGAATGAAGGCCTCCTCATTGATCGAGCAGGGCCCGGAGACGTAGTCCAAGTTGGATTAATTCCGATATCAAGTCTTGTTGTCTTCTTTCATTCTTTATGTGTTTCTTCTTCTTCTCTCATGTACACATTAATTTTCTATGGTTAAGTTGCAATTTCCACATGTGATTCTTTTGATACATCTATAAGCAAAAGATCCCTGGATCAGGAGTTGATCCACAACCTGCTAAAACTCAATCAAGGTATGCATACAAACATGATCCTGAAAGTCAAGTTTTAGGAAATAAAGTGGTAGGATTTTAGGCAAGGAAGTTTGTAGGCTCTCCTAGCCACGCTAATTTTTCTTTGTTGTCCACAATATAACCCAAAGACTTTGATCAAGCTATTCAATACCAACATTGAATTAAGGCCATGGATAAGGAAATAGATCAAATTCAAGAGAACCAAACTTGGAAGTTGGTACCAATAACTAAGGATAAGAATGTGATAGGTACCATGTGGGTTTTCAAGAATAAACTAAATGAGGATGATCAAGCCATGGGGAACAAATCAAGACTTGTTTGCAAAGGATATACTCAAGTGGAAGGTGTGGATTTTGAGGACAATTTTGGTGTAATTTCTAGAACTGAGGAAATCAAAATGTTCTTGGCTCTTGCATGTTGTAATAACTTTAACATATATCAAGTGGATGTCAAATTGAATTTTCTTAATGGAGAGATTAAAGATGAATTCTATGTTGAACAACCTAAATTTTTTCAATTGAATGATAAAGAAAATATGTGTGCAAGTTGAATATCGAGTTGTATGTGCTAAACAAGCTTCTAGAGCATGGTATCACAAACTTTATGAATATATCCAACAAGAAAATTTTAGAATAAGAACATCAGATAACACTATAAAAAATACCTGTGATTAGCTTCCTCTTTAGCTCCCAAGTTTTTTTCTTCCATTGTTTGTTTTAGTGTATTTTATCCACATTTTTGAAGAAAAAAACACTATTTTTGGCATTTTTTCCACTGATCATAGCCAGGCGGCACTAAAGCCGACGATTTTTTGTGCCGGATTTAATGCCAACTTTAGCACTGACGTAAACACCCATTTAACCTTTCTTGAGCTCTTGATGTAGCTTCACGTATAGATTCCCGTGTAACATCCTATTTTTTCTCCTCGTTATGGCCTTTTTTGTGTCCACTTTAGCTTCCTTTTTAGCTTTTCTTTTTGCTTCCTGTGCAATGCCATATTTTTCTCCTCGTTATGGCATTGTTTTTATTGTCCACTTTAGCTTCCTTTTTAGCCACACATGAAATATTATATAGCATTGATCTCGTCACTTTCCTTGTACTTTAGGTATGTTTGATTGCCATTTACTTGTAGGATCTAGATTTAAGTGATGATACAAATTTTTCTGTTACACATGCCAAGGATGGCCTTTCTAATTAAGTTGGGGGGAGGAGTGTACTATTTCTATCGTATGATACAATATGATTGTACCCCATTTAAATAATTACCATTTGGCTGATGCACAATACACTTGTCCTAATTCAATAATTACGCACTGTCATCGTTACTCCTATCATTTATGAAAATCAATGTGAATACTTGGAAATCATTTTTTGTAGTTGTCATTTATGATGAAAATCATAAATTCAATGAAAGGGTAACCTTAATTATTCCCTTCCCATTTCCAAATTTCATTTGAATGATATTCGCTACTATAGAAAGTGTTTGTATGTATCAAGTGCAACCTTGTAATAATTTCTTAGAAGTTCTAGGTAGTAATAATTGTTGAAACAACGATGGGAGGAGCGATAATTTTTCATGAACCAAACTCCATTGACGTGGTGCTACACCATCCAGAAGCCCTAGAAATATTTAGGAATGTAGGGTGGTTAGTATACTTTGAGAAGTTCCAGTGTTTCAACAAACAAATTGTTATGGAATTTGCACAAGATCTAGAGGAGTAGCATTCAAAATTTAGAGGATTCATAATTGTTATTACAAAGGAAATAATTGCCTCAGGTTTACCTTAGATAGGGGCTCGCGGATTTTCTAGGAAAATAGTAGTTCCAACAGTTAGGGAAACATTTTTACAACGAGGAGAGGAAGTAAGGAGAAAGGGGAGAGGTATTGATAAAACATCCCTTCCTCAACCTTGCGATGATGTCGCTTTCTTTATTTAGAATTTGATTATTTTCCCTATTATATGCTAATATTTTATAACATATGGAAACGACGATGCGTATGGAAAAACATTGAAAGACCTGCTTAACCAACCATGCACTCATCAAGTTAATCATAATTCATTCACGACAATAGTAGGGAAGCACATGGACTGGTTTATTGAAAAAGTCACATGCACCATGCACTAAAATAGAGGTAATTGAAACTGAAGAACATGAAGTAAGTGTTGAAACAACACCACAAGATATATAAGTTACACCTCCTAGACAAAGTAGAGAAACTATAATTGCTAGACAAAGAAGAGCGATTACACCTCCTAAACCACATTGTAGAAACCATAACAGATGGAGTTCCATAAGAACTTATGTTGGTACATTCACTAAAGTAAAAAGAGCATGAAATAAAGAACCTATGGGTATATCCAGTGGAAAATCTGAGGATAGTTATTATGGATGCCCTATTGAGTAAGTAGTGCCTAAGGAAGAGACCGCTGAAATGGGGGCACTTGGAAGAATGTCAGCTGAAGCAGGGGTTCTTGAAATAGAAAAGCCTGGGGAATCTAAGGATGTATTTGAAAAATATACTCCTATACAAACTGTAGTGAAAAAGAGGAAATTGAAGAAGCCATTGGGTGGAAAGAATCCCAAGAAGAGATTGCGGGTAACTGTTACACCATCAACTACGCCACTATCTGAGCAATGTATTGATACAACAAAACCAAAGGAGTCTGAGGGAAAATAGAATGAAGAGAAAGAAGAAGAATTTGTAAAAGAACATACCCTAACACTTGAAGATCATATTGTTCCACATGAATTGAAGGAACCCGAGGAATATCAGAAAGAGGAGGAGATAAAAGAAGAACAAGAAGATGTTTCTTTACTAGGTAAGTCTGAAATTGACTTCCTTATTCAATGAATTAATAAATTGAAGGAGGAAAATGATAATTTAAGGAAACAACTTACCATGATTGAAGGGAAACTTCAATTTAGAAAACAAAATGGATTAGAAAACCTCGTAGAGGTAATGTCAGTTAGATTATGTGATGGATCTAAGAAAGTGTTGGAGGAAGTAGATTGTGAAAGGCCAACCACTATTTCGGTTGGAATTCAAGTTAGAGAGTAAGATGAATAATTCCAAACTGTTGCTCCATAAGAAACTACTGAAGATGTTACTATTACGTAAGAACCAACAGTTGAAGCAGAGCTATATGGAGAAAAATAGTGTGATATTCCATAATAACATGTTTATGATGCTACTATTACACAAGAACCAGTAGCTAAAATAGAGCAAACTGAAACAAAAAAAGCCACTACTCCACAAGAACCTATCAACGATGTTGTTGTCACAAAAGAACCAACAACTGAGATAATGCAACCAATGGAGAAAGGGAATGAAGAGATGCTTAAGGAAAATACTGAAACTCTCACTCTAACATAACATAAACAACTTAGCTAAAGCCCGAGGAGCCATTTTATTCAACGTTTTTTATTGAGGAATTGGAGAAGTGTAGGAAATTATCTATCTCGTTGATAGCTGAAGCTATTCCTCTGAAAAAATATAAAGACTTTGTTGATAATATGAAGAGGACATGAGCTAAGAAATTGAATGTTCAAGACTTGGTGAGGATTCAGAAACAAAGGAAGCAAGCATTGCTGCAAGTGGAAGAATTGCGAAAGGAAGTACAACTATTACAATAGGAAAAGGAGTCTATGTATGAACTTCACAATATATTAAGCTACAAACCTCTTTTTCTGTGGTTATCCCCTGTTTTTTCAAGAAAAGTGATTCCTTTTTCGATTGAAAACCCTCAAGGAGTAATAGCCATATGAGTTAAGGGAAGCTCAAGACTTTTTTTACACTCTATAGAAGGCCACTTTTCCAGAATAACATCTACTATGTGAATTATATTTGCATGACTATGTTTGTTTTGGTGAAATATCTCTTAACCTTAAACCAAATGTTGGTTGTGCAAAATCATGTTAGTTGGAAGGGCTCTAATGATAATGTAACAACTAATGAAGAAAGGGTAAAATTTCTATTTGAAATGAACCAGTGCTCGTTGAAAGTGTTAGAGGTTGTATAGCACGATATGGGAGTATCCAAACATCAAAAATATGCTAATGGATTTCATAAACAAGGTTTTAGAACATTGTCTTAGAAGCATTAGAGGGATGAAACGTGATGCATTAGATGGGAGCAAACGTAGATGGGAACCATTTTATGCAACATATCATAGTCATTTTCATAAAGGAAATGTTATTTAATGAAATCCAAGTCTTCAGGAATAATAATTGATCATATTTGCTAATGATCATAGTTAGAACAAATATGCACTCCTAGGCCAAACCAATTACACTCTTGGTAATGAAATTTGAAATGGGACATGATTGGACAATTACTAACCTTCGGATATAACCTTGCATCATGTTTGACAAATATCCTACATAATTATGTTCCCCACCTATACACAACTTTCACATGAGGTAACTCGAAGTAGAACTTAGAATGCTGTATGAAATCTGAAGTATAAATATTTAAGATCAAAGTAATGATATACCAATGTAAAAGTGTGTAAAATAAATAAATAAATAATATGCAATTATAATCAATGAGATTGGCCAATAAATGAAGCCTGGGAATGCATTTTAGTGAAGCAAGACAATTTTAGCCTGCTTCACACAAATGCATGCCCAACCTTCATTTCCAGGCCAAATTGGATGATTCAACTTGGAGAGTGTATTTTTACTCATATGTAACATTCATAAAATGAAATATTTTTATTTCTTCACATATATATTTCCGTTGTTTAATAATACTCCAAATTTCATGGATTTCATATGATAAATGGTGGGGTTTGTGTGCCACAAATAAATACACACCAGGAATCTTTGGGAAAAAGGGGATGGACTAAGAAAAATAAAAACTAAATTTTAATAGTCAAAACTTTTATTTTCTTGGTTAAAAACCTATAATTAAGTAATTTTGAATGAGCTTATTTTAGTATTAATTAGGTTTCCATGTTGCCAAGGGATAGATAATGAGATAACACCTAGGGTATATAAGGTATATTTTAGGGTTTTTTCTATATTTTACATATTTTTTATGGTTTTAAGTTTAAGATTAGGTCAAGTGACCTAGTTAGGATTTGAAGATAAATAGGTAAGTAGAATGGAGACAAACAAGAATAGTTCTTATTTCTTGTTTGGTAATTAAGTGTGAGTAGATCTAGGGTTTCAATGCCACTCATCTATTGGAAAAGTCCTGAATAGGAATTCCCAACACACATGAAAATGGTGACCCGAATTCTATGGTTTAAGAGAATTCGGAACTTATTGGATTCAATATAAACTAGGGCCTTTCTATTAGGATTTAGTATTTAGGATCCACCGAGGTGATAACATGCCATGATAATACTTCAAGAAAGTACATAACATTTCAATGTTGAGTAAACATTAACAGATGAAAAACTTAAAACCAATCTCATAAAAGACATAATATCTCATAAACTGACAAATTGTATCATCATGAGAATCAATTCCACAATAGTGCTACTATTCCTCAATAGTAGTAAGATCCTTCTGGAAAATATGGCACGATGAAGGCAGTAAGAGATGAAGAAAGATTGGATATAAACTAATGGAATGCTTTATGATGAGAGGAATGATGACATGATTGATTCATGGATGAAAGTGATGAATGGTATGTGCCCTATGAATAAGTCTCAAAAGATGAAGACTCCATAACAAAGAAGAAATTCATGACATCAAAGGAAGGAGTTCTTCAAGAAACTGGTTTTCCCATGATCTCCACCTGAGGAGCTACTATAGGTCCCTAATTAAGAGGGACCCTGAAAAAAAGCTTCTTACTTTGAAGAAACTTGGAAATTCCTAGGCCAAGAGGGAGATTAGATAAAAATCAGACTTGAATTGAAACAGAAGGAGTTATAGCTCACAGGTGAGTACTGCACCTGGAGACTGCACTCAAACAAAGACAACTCTCTTCGTATGCTCTACTTGCATCAAATGAGCAGTTACATCATTAAGTACATCACTAGAAATCAGGTAGTTGCAAACAAACTCCTAAACTCTAGGAACAAATCCTAAACTAAGGAGATATGTTACAACTTGTGTAACCATTTCTCCATTAATACAAAATAATATTAATTATTTTCAACTCCCCCCCTTAATGGAGAAAGGATTATCCTAAACTCCTAGCATCCCTCTAGATAATTCAAACTTTACATGTCCACGAGGCTTAGTAAACATATCAGCCATGTTATCACAAGTTTTACAATATTCAACACATATCTCTTTTGACTGTAGCTTCTCTCAATGAAACAGAGCTATAGTGCTCTGCTTTTTGCTGCTCCATGCTATGACCCCGGATCCAATGTTGAATGCATAACCTTTGATAGATCTTTGATCATCCAAGTTACCTGCCCAATCGGAATCTGAAAAACCTGCTAGAATAACCATTCTGAACCTTTCCAGCAAGCTTCTGGCATACTTCCCTTGAGTAAGAAAGGTTTGTCCAGAGTCTTTCCATCTCATACACTTGTGACATCTGATTTCTTTGATCAGATTGTTAGCATTCCTTGTTGCAATCATATCATCTACATACAAAGAAATCAAACTAATTTTCCTTTGTTTATTAAACTTGGTATACAAATTTGGATCATTCAAGCTCCTATGGAAGCCATGCTGTACAAAAAATGAGTCAATTTTATCATACCACAACCTGGGTGCCTGTTTTAAACCATAAAGTGCCTTTTTCAATTTACACACAAAATGTTCTTGCCCCTTTTTCACAAAACCTTCACGCTGTACTAAATAAATTTCTTCCTTCAAGTCACCATTCAGAAATGCAGACTTAACGTCTAGCTGGTGTAGCTGCCATTTGTGTTTTGTTGCTAAGGAAATTAACGTTCTAATGGTGTTTAATTTGGCTACAGGAGCAAAGGTGTCATCGAAATCTATTCCCTCTTGCTGTGAGTAACCCTTTGCTACTAGTCTAGCTTTAAGTTTCTCTATACTCCCATCTACATTTATTTTTGGTTTATACATCCTATGGGGGTTTTAACTTCAGGCAATTCAACCAAATCCCAAGTATGGTTTCTATTTATTGATTCTATTTCCTCATACATTGCAGCCCTCCATGCATCAGATTTACTTGCTTCTTCATAATTTGCAGGTTCTACAATGTTTAAAAACTTTGACATTAATGCATAGTCTTTCAATTTAGAAGGTAATCGAGTATTCCTACTTGATCTCCTTGGTAGGGGACTTACCTCAAATCTGTCTATTTCGGCCTTTTCTTGGATTGCATTATTGATTACATTTCCTGTTACTTCTTCTTCTTGTTTCTGCTCCTTCTCTTCATCTTCCTTATTGTTTTCTCCCATTAGCAATGGAATGTGCCAATCACTTTTAGAGTCATCCTTTCCTTCTTTAATTTGTTCTAGTTCTAACATTGTAAATTCCCCAGGATTCCCAAGATTGAAAGGACCAACATGTTCGTCCTCCATATGTCGCATAAGGCCTTCAACTTGATCAGAAACGAACTGGAAGCTCCGTGTCTGTTTCCCATTTCCAAAGACTGTCAGAAGCTCCTTGTGCAAAGCCTGAGCAACAAAATTATTTACAACTCGACCATCATCACGACACATTCGCGGATTAAAAATTCGAGCACTCCAAACCTCAACATTTGTTCCCATAGTCAGAGTTTCGGCTGTTCTCTTACCCTCATCATCAACCTCCAACAATAAGGGTTTCACAACATCATGTTCAAACCTCGAATTGCCAAAATGATGCAAACCATTCTCCTTCCTTCCTGTGAAGAAATTATCAACAACAATAACACTGCCACCTCTTTCCATGAGCCTGTCAGCTCCACCCATCATGACAACTCGCATGGACTTTCTCTTCAAACCTAGGAGTACTTTAGCCCCCGAATTCACCATCGAACCCGAATGATACTAAGCACACCGAGAAATAGGCATCTCATAAACAACCCGATGAGGTTTGTTGGGCACAAACCTTCCATTTTCATTAACATTAGAAGCCAAAAAAAACACGCTGAAGGATAAAGAAAGTCGATGCGATGGCGATTCCTATCAAGATTAACAGCAACCGTTGCTCCCTGAGCAAATAATCTACTAGCCTGATAATGGACCACGTATTTTCTGGCTTAATAGAGTACTCATCATTGTTATTCATATTGGACTGATAAATTTCTGATCCTCTGATGAATCAGTCTTCAATGAGCCACCACCCGGCAAGTCCGATCTACTGCCACCAAACAGATTAGGAACTCCAATGCGCCACCACCGGGCAAGTCCAATCTGCTGCCACCAAACATATCAAGAACTCCAATGCGCCACCACTGGGCAAGTCCGATCTGCTACCACCGCACAGATTAGGAACTCCAATGCGCCCCCACCGGGCCAGTCCGATCTGCTGCCACTGAACAGATCAGGAACTCCAATACGCCACCACCGGGCAAGTCTGATCTGCTACCACCGAACAGATCAGGAACTCCAATATGCCACCACCGGGCAAGTCCGATCTGCTACCACCAAACAAATCAGGAACTCCAATACGCCACCACCGGGCAAGTCTGATCTGCTGCCACCGAGTAGATCAAGAACTTCAATGTGCCACCACTGGGCTACTTCGATCTGCGGCCACCGAACAGATTTGAAAATTCAAAGTGCCACCACCGGGCAAGGTTGATCTGCAAAAAATTGCAGATTTTCCAAAGAGAAAGAGGTTGGCGCTCTGCGACAGTGAAATACTCGCACCAGAAACAAAATCGACGCGTCTTACGAAATTGGCGCGATTAAAGCTTGGTTTTCCGCACCAATAGGACTTTCTGGCACGCTGGCGCGCTTATCACCCTTAAAACCACGCCAAGTGGCACGACTATTCCTTAAAAAACCATGCCAGCTCTTCCTTCCGTTCAAAAATGGTGCGACTATTCACGGTGAAACCGTGCCAACACTTTCTTGTGCTCAGAGATGATTAGTCATCTGATATCTATGCTCCAGGTGTTACTGTAGTCCACCTAATTCTACAAATACCACCACTACAGTTCTGTAATTAATGATGCATCCTAAAAAAATAAGGCTATCCCTACTCTGTGCTTTGATACCAAGATAAAAAATAGACTTGAATTGATAAGGAAGGAGTTACAGCTCACAGGTGAGTACTACACCTGGAGATTGCACTCAAACAAAGAGAACTCTCTCCATACACTCTACTTGCATCAAATGAGCAATTACATCATTAAGTACATCACTAGAAATCAGGTACTTGCAAACAAACTCCTAAAGTCTAGGAACAAATCCTAAACTCAGGAGATACGTTACAACTTGTGTAACCATTTATCCATTAATACAAAATAATATTAATTATTTTCAACTAGATTAAGTACATTCCTTCCATAGGAATGAGTACATTCCTTTACTGGAATAGATATGTCCTCCCTAATTGAGAGAGAGAGAGATAGATACATCATTCTGGTCTTCACCTGGGAAGAAAGAATGGAGCTTTCGGTAATCATTTGGCATCCGATGCTCTTTGAGGATGAGATAGGGCATCCAAGATAAGAGTAGTCATAGAGGACCGATATTATTTGAGGATTGGGGAATCCAGTATAAGAATAGTCCTAATGGAATACACCCTGAGAACTCGGGTGGGATATGTTTCGATAGAGAAAATGATGAGAGTGTCCATAAATCATTGGTGTTTCCAACACTGAGCTTAGATCTTGTGGAGAGATAGAGCTATTAGTCAAGGCCTTGCTATATAACAACAATATGATGCTAAAACAGATGGGTTACCAATCTGATTCTTTTTATGAGAAATTCTTTAGACTGAGAATGACCAAGTACCATTATGAATACCTCCCTAGTTAAGAGGGAGTGTTGAAAAGTGTAAATAGGTTCGGTATTCATAATAACATGTAATTGTGATTTTTGTAAATGATGAAAATAAGAATATAAAATTATTATCGTAATGCTTTCTTCATGGGTTTCATGAGAAAGATTTACTTTTAATGGATCCCATTGACAACATTTAGCATTTTTCAAAGAGTCAATGTCATGTATGAAGAACCCTTCTTGGGGATATGAAAAATGTATATGAGTCTATAAAAGAGTCTAGAAGCCCTCCAATGACAAGCACTTGTTCTCCTCTTTACGTCGAACTTAAGATGAAGTATAAGATCATGTCGGCTCACATAAATGAATACACACCAATTTAGATGCACATGTTCGCTTATTATATAGAACAAACTACTATATACACATGGCTGGGGTCTTCACATTTATACAGTTCAGGAGTTTGGATTCCTCTGAGATTTTCAAATAACAGTTAAGGTAAACATTTTGGATTCCTCTGAAATTTTCGGGTGACCAAGAATAGTGACAATTTTGGATTCAGATAGGAGACATCTGTATTGGGTTCGGATTTTAGAGCAAGTATAGTTCAGGGTTATAATAGAGAGACACAGTTTCAGACAAGGATATCACTACACTCATTTCATATTTATGTGAGGGAGTCTCGGTGTTATGAAGGAAGCATCAGATCAATGCTATAATGAAGACCACAAATTCAGTGCTATCTCAGAAGATATATTTCGATCCTCACAGTGATTATAGGTTAGTGCTATTACAATATTGTGAGATCAGTGCTTCTACAGTGTTAAGGGTTTAATATAATCATAGTAATAAGGATGCCATCACAATTAGAAGTAATGGATCTATCACAGTTTGAAGGATGACCATCACAAAATTAATGTCTCAGGAATATGATAGCGAGAAGGTCTCACAGTAAAGGAGATATTGACATGGAGACAATGATAACATCTCGATAATAACTATGTCTTGATGCAAAAATGGGCGAAGCGAAAGAGGAGTCAGGAAGAGAAGAAAGTTAAGAGAACTAGTGTCTTGGTCTTGGAGTGGCTAATAGGTCAAGGTTCTTGGCCTTGGTATTCATTAATTGGAGTCTCTATAAGAAGAATTTGTGTGGGTTTTCCTCTCAAGGAATGAGAGGTTTTGGCCTTAGATGATAGCCTACATTCTGTGTCTCTTGTCTATTTATGTTCATGAATTGGTATCCGGTTGATGAAGAGGAACACTAATAACCTAAGCAAAAAGAAGATCCTAATGTAATGAAGAAAAACACATTCACAAGAAGTTACTAATCAAGATAAATCACCTAATTCATGATGCCCTAAATTTCTCAACACCAACGAGCCTCCCTTTTTTTCATGTGAAAACAAATTTATTTTAAAATCTCCACCAGTTATAGAATTTTGATGCCATAGTGTTTCCTTAAGGGAAATGAGGTTGTTCTAGAATTCAACTTTCTAGCCATATATTACTAGGGTGTAAATATCAAGAGTTTGACTCTTTCTCCAGTTCCTTTATTTTCTAATTCCATAGCTAGCCAATGCATTGACGATTGAGAATCCTTTAAGATGAAAGAATTATATCCCAAAAGATACCAAGACCTCTAGATTCTCCCCTTGAGCTTTGAACGACTCCATAAATTTCTTTCCAGAATATCTTAGAGGCTCCGATTAGCTCACAATCTTATAATTTCAATTATTGAATAAACAAAATTGAGGGTTTCTGGAAATTGACCAGATAATTTATTTAGAGGGATTTTCTGGGGTCACCCATTCCCCTTATATTCCAAGAAATTAACTTGATTTTTTGGAAGGGGAATCAAATTTCCGAACTCCATTTAATTTCCCTCCACCTCCTTTGCATGTTGATCCTTTGAGAATGTATGAAATTTGAGTCCAACCTCACAATTTCTTGTTTAGTTATGCCTCATTCTCCCTTCATTCCTTTTTTGAGTGCCCACATTTTCTATTTACCCTGGTTTCCACTTCTTAAGTACTCACATGTTGGGATCCACTTGGAGGGAGGGTCATATTTCTGGTGATGATAATCCTTGGACCGCTCATTGGTTGATATGGCCCAGATGGAGTAGACTCCATTGGTCGGATTTGACACAACACCAGACCCATCTCCTCGACTTTAGACTTCATTGGTTTTTGGGCCTTTTGGCTAGGATTTCTAGTTGGGCCTTTGGATGCTAGAGCTTCCCTTTCCTCTCCTATCTTTGTTGGCTCCAAAATATCTCCCTCTTCATGCATGTCATCTTCAAAATCATCTCTGTTTGTTGATTCTAAGGGTTCATTCAAATACTTTGTTTGTTTTTCTCCTGTCTCTTGAAGCACCCCAAAGGGACTATTAGAGGATGTAGGCGCAACATTGTGCTAACTCGCTTACTTATTTTGGGCTTAACATCTCCTGTTTCCATTTATTCTTTGTGTTTGCCATTGTTATTCTTTTTGGGGCTGTGTTGGTTCTGCCTGTTTGGATTTCTTGCATTCCCGGGAGAAATGGCCATAATGATGGAAAATTTTGCATTTGAATGGAAGTTTCTCGTAGTCTAATATTTGATTGTGCTTCCAATATCCCATAGTGAGGAGGTTCTATAGGGAGTCCCTATTCTAAGTCCACCTCCACACATATCCTGACACAATCAAACTCACCTCCTTTAGGTTCTACTTTGTCTATATATCTTCCAACTCTGTTACCAATCGCTAGAAGGAAATCATCTCCTCATCAAGAGAGAGTTAACCTTGGAATTTCACCCATACTAGCACAACTGTGGGGATATCTTCTGTTGGTTTAAAATCTATAGTCCATCGATTCAAATACATTCCATTGGACCTGAAGAAAAATGGGCCATTTCTAAAAATTATCTTCCTGTCCCCCCTGAAATTGAATAAGAATGCAAAATAGCTATTGTCGATTGCATAAATTCCCAATCCACCTTTGATTTCCGCTCTCTAATTCTTATCCACCCATTGTTCAATGGACTTGGGGGATGGACACATGCTAGTGCGTTTTCCAACCAACATACATTATGTGTATGCTATCGTAGATCAGCAAAAGGTTGGAGGCAACAGAAAAACAAGAATGTTCTTAGCTTTTTTAACAAACTTTGAATTGTTGTCTTTTGTCTTTCTCTTATTAAGAAGAGAAGTGATTGTGGCCTAGAAGGCTACAACGACCACATTCAGAGGAGGACATGATGGAGGTGGAAGATGCCTCCCATGGATAGCCATTTGCCACAGATGTCAGGCTTGTAGGTTGCAGAGCAGGAAACCAATCGCTTGAATTTGACCATAAATATTAATAACAAATACAAGATAGAATCTTTCAATATCAATCATCATTAAAATGCTTTTATGTCCACCTTAATTTTACAACAACTTTATATACAGAGAGATGAATTCATTAAAAGTGAAAAATCTCTAATTTTATATATATGTGCTTTGTATTTTTTAGTATGAGGGAGATGTGTAATTCCTTCACTTCTTAATATGTTGCATCTAAAATAACATATCTATTAATAATATTATAGATGTAACAAAAAAAATATTCCATATTAACTGGAAGAAATAAAATATTTTAATGTCTATATTAACTAATATAATTTTATATCAACTTTATAAAAAGAAAGATCAAGTAACTAAAAATGAATGTGTGTGTGTGTGTGTGTGTGTGTGTGTGTATATATATATATATATATATATATCCTTCCAAAGATATGTAATTCTTGATTGTTGAAAATTATTTTAATGTTGGCTTTAAATAAAATATTGGAATATCTATATTAATTGTGCCAATATGAGCTTTATTATAGCTCTATAGCCTAGTTTGGGGGATATGTGGGTGAGATGATATGTTATAGCTGAGAGTTGAGAGGAATCAATTCTTTTGACCTGCAAACCGCTTTTACCTCTTTTAGAGTGCAAAACTGGAAGAAAGAAATGCACCTCTAAAAATCTAAAGATTTGAAGTAGAACAAATTTGAAATTAAGATGAATATATATATATATATATATATATATATATATATATATATATATATATATATATATATATATATAGATATATACCTACCTTTTTATTTTTAATTCTTTTACCTAATATATACATATTTGATATTAAAATATTTTACTTAACTTTGGCATTGGAATATTTTATTTTATTTTATTTTATCTCTTTTTACATATATCCAATTAATTTTTTTTTATTAATATATTTTTAATACGCATTTTCCTCATGCTATTGTTCATATTAAAATGTATTTTTCTTTCTAGATACACATCTCCCTCCCACTATTATTAATATGTTTTGGGATATTACATGTAAGCATTCCATACTCTAACCCCTCTATATATGTGCCTATGTAGTTTTTTTTTGTTTTTTTGCTTTCAATTAATTTATCTATCTTTATCCACATAAACTCTCTATCTATATCTCTATAAAGTTGATGTAAAATTGTATTACTTAATATGGACATTGAAATATTTAAGATGAATATTGAAATATCTTATTTATATGATATTGAATTTTTTTGTTATTAATATTTTTAATTTTTTTAATATGAATTATTTTACTACATTCAAAATGTTATAGCACAATATCTCCCCAATAACAGGTTGTAAAGTGTTGCTTGACTGCAAAAATTAAAGCAAACGTTTTTAGAAAAATTTCATAGTATACATAATATTACAAAACTTTAAATAGTTACAAGTTATGATTCATATTGATAACCATCATATTTTAGAATTTCATTTTTAAATTTAATTAATAATCATATAAACATTTAAAACTTACAACAAACCTTTATATACATATTTATATATAAAAGAAGAAAAATACCATATCCATGTATGTATGTATTATGAGAATTTTAATAAAGTAAGACAATTTCTATATATAAAAATGTGAAATATATAAAAAATATAAATAATAGTTAGAAATTATAAATCCATTTTACTATATAAATTCAAATAATAATAATTTATATTCATAACTATAATATTATACAATTTTATTTTAAAATTTAATATTTAAAATAAATATTTTTTTCATTAAATTTAAAAAAAAAATATTTTATAATGAGTGACTTCACATCAAAAAATGTCTTAACAAAATACAAAATTACCGTCTATCTAAAATCCCATAGGCATCAACTATAAAATTTTGAAAATAAATATAATAATATAAAAAATACTTGACCATATACAAATATGATATACATTAACATATTTAGTTATATGTTAATATATAATGAAATTATCTGCCTCATTTCTTTAATAAGTAAATATTATTATTATAAGAAGCTAATACCAAATTGATTCCATAAACCATACCATAACAAAATACTTCAACAATTTATATGAGATTATCCCAGACAAAATGAAAGATTAATAAGAAAAAGACACTCTTAGTGTATCAATAGAGACTTACATTGTTGTTTATCATATAAAGTTTGTAATCAAATTTACAGAAACTTATATTTAAATTATATATTCAAATTTTAAAAATGCATATTTAAACAATAAAATTTTATATATAAAACATTTGTATATAAGAAGTAAAGACAACTCGTTTTTATATGTATATTTATACAATAGATAAAATTTGAAATATTCACCAAAAATATTTGGTTTTTAAAATTAAATAATTTTGTTTTATAAATCTGAAGACAATTGTTTTTGAATTTATCATAATGGTAGATTTCAAAAAATATATAGCAAACTCACAATTAACTTTTCCTAATAAAACTATATTCTATAATTGTTCTAGGTCAAAGTCAAAGACAATTGTTTTTGAACTTATAGTGATGGTAGATTTCACAAAGTATATCCCAGAATAAACGATTAACATTGTTCATAAATTTAAAAAATTATATTTTATATATTTTGAATATCAAAAGCAATTGTTACTGAATTTACTTGACTTATTATAATTGTAGATTTTAAGAATTTAATGAACAACTCTGAAGTCAAACAATTAAATGAGAACAAGAATACTCAAGGATCTAATAGACAACACAAAGGCTAAGAATCGAATAAGAAATTATCTAAAATTATAACCTAGCTAACAAAATGAAATACCAAAAAAATCATGAAATTCATTTAAAATTATAACCTAGTTATCAAAATGAAATACCAAAAAAGGAGTCGTTTAACGAGGCGGAGGAATTGTTTGCACCGTCAAAAGTGGCTGGAATCCGGGCAAAAAGATTTCAAAAAATCTTGTAGAGGCAGTGTTTTAATCATGTTTTTGATAGTGGAAATGGATTCAACACCATCAAAAACATGTCTAGGACACCTAAAGTTTTGAAGTTTAACAACTATAACTTGGATTTACAAAAATCCTTGTTAGATTTTCTCTAAATATGACTGGAGTTTCCATAACTTTCCGAGCAACTCTTCGGCCTAAATAAACTAAGAGGCAAAAAAATCACTAAAGCGTTTAAAACCTGCTTGTGGACAAATTCAACTCGAAAAGCCGACCACAAAGAGACACTTACATACATCGCAATCGGACTTCTAAGCTGTCATGTGCCTACAAAGCAACAGATGGAATACCTAAACAACTGAATGATATCGAGTCTTTCACGCCTGCAAACCAGCTGATTGTCTGACAAATTCAACCATAAAATTCGACAACAAAGAGATACTTGCAAGCTCGACTCATTGCTCCAGAGCCAGAGGCCAAACGTGCACCCCAGTACCAACCAAAATAGTAAGTTCGCGAGTGGCTCAAATTCAATTAAATCATCGTCATTTAACATCTGCATTCTATGGTGCAGTTAATACCTCCCGCCACCATCTCAATCGGAAGTAAGGTAATTTGATTGGCTAAAGGACCTTTTCCCCTTGGTTTATAATTTTAAAAATTAGAAGTTTACCTTATTTCTTATTTTTTTAAGTATTAAATTTATTTATATATTTAAAAATTTATTTTAAATAATAAAAATTATAATTTTATTAAAATTTATATTATTTGATTTTTATAAAAATAAATAAATTATTTATTACTTAAATTATATTTATTAGGATTAACTATATTATATTAGTAAATAATTGATAAATGAGAAATAAAAATATTTAAACACATTTTTGTTCATATTTATTATCTAATATTTCTCAATAAATCATATAACATTCGTCAATAAATACTCAATAAATCATACAACATTTCTCATTTTATTGACAAATGAGTTAAAACTAGCAAGTCATTATGAAATAAACCCAATAATTATACTATGATCATTAAAATAATTATTTAATATATAATTATTTTACAAAATCATAAATAAATAAATATTTTATAATTAAAACATTATTTCTTTTGCACTAGAGATTTTAAATTTATTTAGTTCTTTTTAGCACAAATCTCTTAATGTTCTTTCATTCTCATAGCACAATTATACTTTAAAAAAACTTCAATTCTAAGCATATAGACACATATTATACAAAAGAAAACACATTAGAAGAGTTATTCCTTTGTGAAGGACTCTGCATCCTTCGTTAAAGAATGGAGTGATGTAAGGTTAGACCCCAGGGATTTGCTTGTTAGTTTTGACGTCGCCTCCCTATATACCAAAATTCCCATCAAAGAGGCCACTGATGTCATAAGTCAGATCACTCACGAAGACATTGTAAAATTGGTTGGCATGTGCCTCACCTCGACTTTTTTTAGTTTCGAGGGTGAATTCTATGAGCAAACCTGCGAGGTTACGATGGGTTCACCTCTTTCCCCTATCGCTGCTAACTTATTTATGGAATATTTTGAGACTAGGGCCTTAGCCTCACCTCAATTTCACCCAAAAGAATGGAATATGTTTGTTGATGACACTTGCGTCCTCTCGCCCCATGGCTGTGAGAAATTAGTCCTATTTCTGAACCACCTTAATTCCCAATATGAATCTATCAAGATTATGATGGAAGTTGAGGTGGATGGGTGCCTTCCTTTCCTTCACATTCTCCTCTCTCGAATGGATGATGGTTCTGTTTCTCACCAAGCTTTAGTAAAAAAACACACACGGAACAATATCTTCATGTTAGTTCTCATCATTTTCCTGCTCAGAAATTCGTTGTTCTTAGCACCCTTGCTACCCGTGCTCTGAGAATCTCTGATGAAAGCCACTTGGAGCAGAAGAAATCTCATCTCCTTGAAGTTTTCAAAAATAATCGATATAGCAGAACTGAGAGCCTTAAGGCCTTTCAAAAATCTTGTAAAGGTCCAAGAGTTCAAACTGCTCATTTTGATTCTATCCCCAAGGTTCATCTCCCATTTATTCAGGGAACCACTGATAGGATTGCCCATATCCTTCGAAGGAATAATGTTTCTTCTTTGTTCAAACCTCTTAGAACCATTAGGAATTCTCTTGGTTTGGTTAAGGACCCTATAGACCCAAAGGATATGAAAGGTGTTTACCTGGTTCCATGTTCTTGTGGTATTCCATATATTGGAGAAACAGGCCGATCAATTAACCAGAGGATCCATGAGAATGTTGTAGACATAAGGCACAATCGCTCCTGTTCATCAGCCTTAGCTGAGCATGCAGAGAAATCGAAGCACCATGTCTATTTTGAGGATTCCAAGGTCATTGCTAGAGTTGATCATTTCCACCATAGGAAGCTTCGGGAGGCTATCGAAATTGAGAGGCATGCTAGAAATCGCAACAGAGATGATGGGTGGAAGCTGAGTAGGAGCTGGATTCCAACCCTCTCATTATGACTCTCTTGTCTCTTCCCCCTTTCTTTCTTTTTATTTCTTTTTCCTCTCCCCTGTTTTTATCTTACTATTGGTTATCTTTGTTTTAATTGATTCTCTTATTTCTTAGTACTTTTTATTTTTCTATCTTATATTATCCCCCACCCCCTTTTTTTCTTTGGTTTTAAGTCATATTTTTTGACCCACTTTCTAATAAATTATGTGCTCCTTTTGTTTTCCGTATCTAAAATTTATTTATTTATCTTTATATATATAATCTCCTAACATAGGTTTTTATAACTTACTCTAATCCCTCTTATTAATTTATGGAGTGTTATTTATAATAGTTTATAATATCAATCTCCCTTATAGAATATTTTGACACCTACGCTTAACCTCCTTATGCCCATTTCGTTTTAAATTTAACTATATAACTATAATTTATTATGATTCAATATTATATCCTAACAACTATTTTTTTTTAAATCTTATTCTTATTCCCCTTTTTAATTTTCCTAACTATATTATTATTATTTATACTCCTATAACCAATTTTATAACTATATTTATAATATTTTTTTAGATTTACAACTAATAAATATTAAATAATTCCTTTCTAGGATTTCTAGTTAATCCCCATCGACTGGTTCTCAAGGCTATCTTTCAACAACTAGTTTTTACTGTGGACAATGATGCATCCTTACAATTTATTCATGAAGATTGTATGATTTTTTCCACCTTGTCGTGAGGATGAACCACATTAGTTGGTTCGAAGTGTCGACTAAATCCTGAAAATGTGATTAATCCAAAAGATTATCATGTACATTATGGATCACAAAAGTCTCAGATCTAACATTAGAAGACTGTAACTATCAAAATACATATAATTTTATTCCTCTTTTTTCGGTTTGATTATAAATACACAATATAACAATCAAAGCATCTACACATTTCTTGAATTATATATATATATATATATATATATATATATATATATATATATAGAGTACATGTAAGAGGATTTATTTGAATGCAATAAAGCAAATTTATTTCATTTTATTTAGACAAGGTAAGAAATATTTTGTTTAACACATATACACAAATAAATAATAAAAAGGTAAAGAAATAAGAACAACTTTTAATTAACCGCTGATCGGGGTGTGTGCCCGAGTACGTTTGTCAATGATGGTTTCCACGCCAACTAAGGGATGGGTAATATCCACCACATCCCACACTCTCATGGTGATGGGTGCACTGGTCTCTCGCATGACAATGGATAGAGGGCAATGGAGAAGTTGCAGTGAGTGCCAGGGTAGTGACAGAGGTGGGAAGGACATGACAGGAGGGGTGATGGGACAGAGAATGAAGGGAGCAGATTATGAAGGAAGGCAGGGTGGTGGGAAGAGCATAGTTGTTGTGGGAAGACGGAGAAAAGAAGCGACATACCAGAGAAGAGATCAATGAAGACCTCTATGCATCGGCTCTGGGTATGTTAACTGGCCCTACACGTCTAATGCAATGCTTTATGTGCTATTCCATGGCGGGGGGGGGGGGGGGGGGGGTGAGAGAACAAACCAGGGAGGGGAATTAGGAAAAGGTGGGGGAGACCTCTACATGATGGGAGCGAAGGGAATCAGGTCCGAACTAGAAACCAGCATAGAGAGAGATAATTTGGGCTCGGACCTTAAGAAACCACCTACAATTAGGTAGGATAGCAGGATTACCAGGGAGGGAGGGAAGAATGTAGATAAGCATGAGCGAGGGAAGGCAATTGGGAGTGGCAGAGAGGAGTAGAAGCTGCATAGGACAGAGGGGTGAGGGAAGGTTATGAGAATGGGAGTGTTGGTAACCTGGCTCGATGGGCTGATGGTGACTTTCGTAAGCATAATTTGAGTCGAGCACCAGGTCATCACCCCCGGGAGCAGAGGAGAGATACACCAACACTAGAAAGGTTGAGAGGCTATTGCTTGGCAGGTGAGTGGCACTGATAATTCAGGCAGAGGAGAGGCGCTGCATCCTTCGGCAGAGGGGCACGGAGTAGAGGCAAGTGCGGCTTGAAATGTGAGGGGAGGGGAAGAATCAGAAACCTAGAATGACTAGAACATATATTGTGAACTAATGTGAATTGTGTGTGAATAGGATCGCATAGCAGAAGAGATGGTTAGACCACCTCGTGGAAGAGGACGAGGTTGAAGGGGGAGGGAGCTGCCTAGAGCAGCTGACCTAAGCAACTCGAAGCCTGGGCGTGGGAGAAAGCTGGTAGAGTGGCTCATCAGTGAAGTGACAACATCGTATAGGCTAGGAATGGATGCAGGCATCCGCAAGATTTTAGAAGATTGGGAGGAACAGATAAAGGAGGAGGCGAACTCCGAAGAGGAAATGGAGACCTAGCGAGAGGTAATCCCAGATCTAGGGAATACTAGGGGTAGACTCACGCAGTTTAAGCAGACTCTATACTTGTACTGGCTCATGAAGAGCCTTCTAGGGAAGGCCATGGAGCAACTATCAATGGGGATGGCCATGACCGTCTAGGACATGCCAAACTATAAGAAAGACCTATAGACCATTCAATTCCAGTTGTGCAAGCAGGACATCCACCTAGATCATATTCAAAGGCATATTCCTTGTATTATTGAGTTTTTGGATGCACCAGGAGACTCAGCCGAAGACTAGCTCCAGTGGACTCAGCCTCAAAAAATCAGAAGCAATAGTCAGGTTCCAGAATGTTTTTTGGTTTCTTGTGGATAGCATGTACTTTTTACTGATGTATGCTTACTATAGATAAAAACATAGACTCTTATTATAATATAGGTACATATATAGCTTGGGTTGATCGCTTGAAACTATATTATTTTTGGATGGCTTATAACGAGGATAGGTGGCCAACAGACTTGGTTTCCCACTGGGTAAGTTGAGGCCACCTATCTCATTCATGTGGTTGAAACTTGTCTTTATAAATAGAAACCAGAGGGTCCTGCCAAGCTTTATTAAAAAAAAAAGAACAACTTTTAATTATACATATATAAAGAATTAGATAAAAAATAAAGACAACTTAATACATAGGTTATAAATTTATGGTCCAATAAATAATATTTCAGAAAAAAGAACTAGATAATATAATTTTTACACATACATCTATATATAAAGAACCATTTATTGAATAATGTGTTTCATTCATATGAAATGTGTTAGTAGAAAATTTTCAAGAATGGTATCATATTCTAGTCTTCACTTCTTTCAACTGCAACCGACATGCTGTGACCAAATGACTATATTAGGCATATATAACATCTAGATGGTAGCCTTAAAAAACAACATGTTCTTTACACTTTCACTTTCTTTCCTTCAACCTAATTTTTTAGTCGAGAATATATATGATTCTCTACTACAAGTTTTTCACATCAAATAGGTTGCGTCAATTGAAAAAATGATCGGGTCGATTGAAATTCTCATCGGAGAGTTTGGTTGCATGACATATTCTCTTCTCAAACTCGTGGATGAAAGTTTCGAATCTTTTCGGCTGAGAGTTTTTTCGACAGAATCTCTCGACTGAGATTTTTTTTTTGGGAGAAAACTCATTGTAGTTAACACAAACCATAGTTGCAAAAATTTTCATACAAGAGTTGAAAATCTCTTGGCAATGAATTTTTTTTATAGCTCTCACCTGAGAAATTTTTCTAGGCCAAAGGTTTTAGGTCAATGAAAATTAGGAAACAATATGCAATTTTCTGGAAATGATAACTTCAGAGAAGCCAAATCTCCACAAAATTTAATAGTTATATGAAGCTTTTGGTACCACTAATTTAAGCTTCGAATCTAGTTTCTAATGATATAAAATTTATTCATTTTTCATGAAGAATTGATTTTGATTATTAATTTTATACTAACCGTGTCAATGGAGATTTTGAGAGTTCTGGAAATTGTCTGAAATGAAAAATTCAGTAACTTCAAAATCGAAATACCGAATTATTTGAGAAATTGCACAAAGCTTCCTCTCCGTGTCCTCTTCAAAAATATATTTTCAACTGACTTATTGATAATCACATAAAAATTAAAATTCATGGATAACCGAACGTGTTGAAAAATCGTCTTTTTTTGTCTTACCCTATTTCATTAATTGATAAAAGATAATGATTGAATATTAAAATTCCTCAAAATTAGTGCATGTCATAATGCAATCGGTGTAGATTGTGATGATATAATTTTTCTCCCAAAATGAATCACCATATCTGAAAACAATGGTGGTTCACTAAGTCACTCATACTTGCCTAATATTTTCAAGTATATGCGATCAACAAATATGAATTTTCTTCAACTATATGTCCATATCTTTTTTTTTTTTTTTTTCCTAAATATGAGTATGAGGCAAGACAATTCTCTGCAAATCTTGTTTCTACTGTACAACAAAATTCTCAAAGAAAATATAAGCTTCAAAAGGTTAAATTTGAAAAAAAAATAAAAAATCACAATTTTCTTCATCACAAACAAGCAAAAAATGTTTCTCAATTTCATGTTTTTACTTGCATGTGTGATGCATGGGGCGGGTGTCACCCCCTCTTAAATGGGATGGGAAGTGGTGAGGTGAGAAACTCCTCCTTCCTCCATAGTCCTGAATATCGAAGGGTAAAGTGGATGTCCAATTAAATGATATAGAAACAACATAATTTGATATAAATATTGACGTTACCATTTATGTTGTATTTTATATCATCTATTTTTTCTTCTTCCTTTAATATATTAAAAAAAATGTTAATAATGAAATTACAAATCTATATTTTAGGTGTTAAATTCTTTAATATTAAAAAAAAAAGCAAATAAGCCAAACCCCAATTTATAGCCTTCAAATATTATAATATTATACACTCAAAGTTGCAAATTGTTTTTGAATAAATTTTTGCAATAACTTATTATTTCTTCCCCAACCAAACCAACCTAACTCACTATAAACATAAATTTTTACATTTTTTTTCATTATTCAAATATTGATAATTAACTAACTCAATATGAAATAGCCCAAATTGTTATTTTCACTCCTTAAATATGATATACAATATCATACCAAATACTTTGACCAATTTTGAAATTTAACCTAATAATATAAATTATCATTTATCCAGTATCTAGACGTAATATATTATAGGCTTGGAGTATGTCTCAAAATTATTTTTGTTTAGTTAAAAGCTAGTTTTTGGACTTGAAAACAAATTAACAACTCAAGACTTAGAGATATCTAGTAGGAGTGAAAGCATGCCCTCATGGCAAGTGTTATGGTTTTTTTTTGAGTAACAATAATTTCTTTGAACAACAGTGACTTGTATTTGCCAATAACAACTAGTAATAACTATCCCACTATTAATTTGACAACTAAAATAAATATAATAAATTTCCTAACATATAAAAAAAATTATAATTTACATTAACTTAACAAATACCTAAATAAATAAAATAATAAAAATTTAGCTCAGATTATCCTCAACAAAATGAAAGATGGAATAGAAAACATAATATTTTAGACTTACATTTTTGCTTACCAATCTAAACCTTATATTCAAATTCACAAAAATGTACATTTGAAACTGCGCCACCATATGCTTAAAATAAATCAATAGATGTCACTGTTTATATACGGCCTAGTCTAAAGGAGTTGCCCAGAAAGTTATGGAAATTCCCGTAATATTTAGAGAAAATCAGGCAATGATTTTTGTAAATCTAAGTTATAGTTGTTAAACTTCAAAATTTTAGGTGTCCTACGCATTTTTGATAGTGTTGAATCCATTTCCACCATCAAAAACACGATTCAAACACTGCCTCTACAAGATTTTTTGAAATTTTTTTACAGGGATTCCAGTCACTTTTAGTCGTGAGCAATTTCTCCACCTGATAAAACGACTCCTTTATATAATCCACCCAGAATATCATGTTGTTATTATATCCATTCCAAATCTGGATTAAGTTCTGCTTCAATGTGGGATAAAAAACAATCTACCCACTATCATTTGTCAGCTTCAATGGCGTCAGCTTCAATAGTAGATAGAAAAACAATCTACCACTAATAAAATGTTATCAGGAAACTCAATCGAGCTCGAATTATTCCTAAAATAATTTAATTCCCGAAAATGACACCTATTTTCAACCCTGATATAAACTGCGCAACCATATGTGTTGGGAATAATGCTTAATTAGTTATGTAAATTGCTGACAAAGTAGGCAGCAGATTTTGTGTTGTCTGTAAAATTAAAGCAACAGATTGTTAGGATGGTCAGTGCTTTAAGTTGCTGGAAATTCGCTGTAATGCCAGTAGATTGATTGAAGAGTTGATTGACAAATATTTTAGTAATAGTTTTACTATTTAAGAATGTAGTTTATAGTTGAATTTAATATATGATATTTGCACCATTTCTTAGCTCACACAGTCACTGTGTTTTTTTAATTGTTTTATCTTTTATATGTTTTTTTCTTCATAGCATTGTTTTCTCATTTGGCTGGAAATAAGTCATTTCATATTCTACATGTGGTATCAGAGCAGGTAAAATTATTTTGGGTTAAAGTTGTATTGTTGGAATTTCGCCAAAGTTAATCATGTCGAATTCTAACCAGATGCTAGTTCCAGAATTTGATGGTAACGATTATGATTATTGGTGCATTAAGATGCTAACCTTTTTGATTGGAAAAGATTTGTGGGAGATTGTTGAATCAGGATATGAAGAGCCAGCTGATTGGAATGCTCTTACAGCCAATGAAAGAACAACAAGAAAGGAAGCAAGGAAGAAGAATGCTCAAGCTTTGTTTCACATTCAGATAGCTCTTGATAAGAGCTTATTTCCAAGAATATCTGGAGCAAAAACTGCCAAAGCTGCCTGGGAGACTCTACAAGAAGCTTACCAAGGTAGTGATCAAGTTAAGGTGGTCAAGCTTCAGACATTGAGGCGAGAGTTCGAGAATTCGAAGATGCAAGAAGGTGAAAGTATCAGTGACTATTGTGTGAGAGTCAAAGATGTGGTCAATAAAATGGCTACACTTGGAGAAGTTGTAAGTAATGAAGTTTTAATTAAAAAAGTATTGAGATCTTTAACACATAGATGGAATCATGTTGCAATAATCATGGAAGAAAGTAAGGATTTAACAAAACTACAGTTTGATGAATTGGTTGGATCTTTGATGTCTCATGAAGAAAGATTGAAGGAAAGTTTTGAAGCTGTAGAGAAAGCTTTTTCCTCTAAATTACAAATTACAAAGAATGAAGATGCAAGTAGCAGCAGTACCAAAAGCCATCAAAGTCAAAGTAAATGGCAAAGCCAAAATTATTCAAGAGGTAGAGGAAGAGGTGGCTCAAGTGGAAGAGGTAGTTTCAGAGGAAGAAGTAGAGGTAGATTTGATAAGAGAAATGTTAAATGTTACCATTGTAACAGGTATGGTCACTTTGAAAGAGAATGCAGATTGAAAGAAGGTAAAAATGCTAATTATGCTCAAGAAAATGGTGAGTATCCTCCAGATCACTTATTTTTATCTTATGCCAAAGGTGAAAATACTACTAAAGATGTTTGGTACCTAGATTCTGGATGCTCTAACCATATGACAGGGAATGAGAAGTTGTTTTCAGCAAAGGATGGAAGTTTCAAATCCAAGATCCAGCTTGGTGATGATAAATCATTGGAGGTTGCTACCAAAGGAGCTATGGAGGTCCAAACAAAAGAAGGTACAAAGAGTATTCATGACATTTATTATACTCCACAATTGAAGCATAATTTGTTGAGTGTTGGACAGCTATGTGAGAAAAATTATAAAGTAGTCTTTGAAAATAAGACATGTACGATCTATGATAAGAATAAGGGAAATAGGGTGATCACAGTTGTGCCTATGACAAGAAATAGGATGTTTCCCTTGAGGTGTGATGAACATAACAACAATCTTGCTAATATGGCTTATGAGGATTCAAGTTGGTTATGGCATCTCAGGTATGGGCATTTAAATTTTCACAGTTTGAAGTTTCTAACCTCACATGCATTAGTTTCTGGTTTGCCCAAGGTAGAAGAGCATAAGGAGGTTTGTGAAGGATGTGCTAAAGGAAAGCATGCAAGGGAAAGGTTTCCAAAGGGAAGTGCATGGATGGCTCATGACCCACTTCAGCTTGTTCATTCAGACATATGTGGTCCTATGCAGACTAAGAGTTTGGGTAAGTCATCATATTTTATCACTTTTATTGATGATTACTCACGAAATTGTTGGGTATATTTTTTGAAGGCCAAAAGTGAAGCCCTGGATACATTCAAGAAGTTCAA
Organism: Pinus tabuliformis; assembly: GCA_031772625.1. Classification (NCBI taxonomy): domain Eukaryota; kingdom Viridiplantae; phylum Streptophyta; class Pinopsida; order Pinales; family Pinaceae; genus Pinus; species Pinus tabuliformis. The sequence goes on along the minus strand of CM062820.1, from coordinate 1,470,820,784 downwards.
AGCCCTTGTAGAAAATGAGAGAGGGTGCAAGATCAAATGTTTGCGGACTGACCGTGGGGGAAAATTCTGCTCAAAATCTTTCCAGAGTTATTGTGATATGAATGGCATCAGGATGCAGCATACTACAGCATACACACCCCAGCAGAATGGCATAGCTGAAAGAAAAAATCGTACTGTGGTTGAAATGGCAAGATGGATGCTACAAACTAAGGGATTGAGCAACACTTATTGGGGAGATGCAGTTGCTACAGTAGTATACATCCTCAACCGTAGCCTCACCAGTGCATTGAAAAATATGACTCCTTATGAAGCTTGGTATGAAAAAAAGCCTAATGTTAATCATTTCAAAGTTTTTGGTTGTTTGGCTTATGTGCATGTACCTGATCAGAATAGAAAAAAGTTAGATGCAAAGAGTGAGTTATGTATTTTTATTGGGTATAGTGAGACAAGCAAGGCTTATAAATTGTATAATCCTCTAACTAACAAGCTTATTGTCTCAAGAGATGTAATTTTTGATGAAGGGGGAGTTTATGGTCATCAAAAAGGCCATGTTGAGAAGACAAAATCTGTTTTGAATGATGATATAATTGTTGATAATGATCATGAGCAGCCAACTAATGTTTCTGTAGTTAGTGGCTTAACTCCACCAAGCAGCCCTTCATCAATTTCTTCAACATCAAGTTCAAGTCCAACTTCTTCTCCAAGTTCTACAAGGAAGGTAAGAAGATTGAGTGATATTTATGAGAGGAGTGCAAATCAAGCACATGAAGAAAGCCCAATAGGTGAGATAGTCAATTTTGCTTTATTAGCTAAGGCTGAATTTGAACCAGCATGTTTTGAAGATGCATGTACTAATGAGGTTTGGATGCAAGCCATGCAAGAAGAGATGGATTCCATTCAAAGGAATGACACTTGGAAGTTGACAGAGCTTCCACATGACAAGAAAAAGATTGGCACCAAATGGGTCTATAAGACTAAATTTAACAGTGATGGGAGTGTTGAAAGACACAAAGCAAGATTAGTTGCTAAAGGATTCACACAGAAGTATGGAATTGATTATGAAGAGACATTTGCACCAGTAGCAAGACAAGAGACCATTAGAATGTTGATTTCATTAGTAGCTCATAAAAAGTGGAGCATACATCATATGGATGTGAAAAGTGCCTTCTTGAATGGGTACTTAGAAGAGGAAGTATATGTGGAGCAGCCACAAGGTTTTGAAGTGGAAGGAAAGGAGAATAATGTCTACAAGTTGAAGAAGGCTTTGTATGGCCTTAAGCAAGCACCAAGAGCGTGGTATGCAAGGATTGATGGATACTTTCAGGAAAATGGCTTCGAGAGAAGTAAGAATGATCCTACCCTTTACTGCAAACAAGAAGGTATTGATATTTTAATCATAAGTTTGTATGTTGATGATCTATTGTATATGGGTAGTAGTTCTAAGATGAATGATAAATTCAAAGCTGCTATGATGAATGAATTTGAGATGAAAGATCTAGGCATCATGAAATATTTTCTAGGAATGGAGGTTTATCAAAGTAGGGATGAGATTTTCATTTGTCAGACAAAGTATGCACACGATATGTTAAATAAATTTGATATGCTTGATTGTCATCCATTCCCTACTCCAAGTGCTCATGGAGAGGTGTTATGTAGAGATGATGGTGCTGATTTAGTTGATGAGAAAACTTACAGAAGTATTGTTGGAATCTTGATATTTCTAACCCACACAAGGCCTGATATTACATATTCAGTTTCACTTATTTCAAGGTATATGACAAATCCATCTGAAATACATATGAAGGCAGCCAAGAGGATTTTAAGGTATGTGAAAGGCACTCTAAATCTTGGTATTCATTACTACTCTTCTGAAAAGTTCAATCTTGTTGGATTTAGTGATTCAGATTGGGGAGGTAGTCTTGATGACCGTAAGTCCACATCTGGAAATTGTTTCTCTTTTGGTTCTGGTTTGATTACATGGAGCTCAAAAAAAACAAAGCATTGTTGCCCTCTCATCCATAGAAGCGGAGTATGTTGCAGTTACCTCAGCAGGTACACAAGCTCTTTGGCTCAAAAATTTTTTGGAAGAAATTGGAGAAAAACAAGTTGAGCCTACAGTCATTTATTGTGATAATGTAAGTGCCATCAAGTTAGCAAAGAATCCAGTTCATCACAGCAGGACAAAGCATTTTGACTTGAAATATCACTTCATTAGAGATTTGGTGCAGAAGAAGGAGATTGAATTGAAGCATATTAATAGTCAGCATCAACTAGCAGATATATTCACTAAAGCAGTTGCAAAAGATCAGTTTTTGGCATTACGAGATAAGATAGTAAATCCTCATTAATCATTAAGGGAGAGTGTTGGGAATAATGCTTAATTAGTTATGTAAATTGCTGACAAAGTAGGCAGCAAATTTTGTGTTGTCTGTAAAATTAAAGCAGCAGATTGTTAGGATGGTCAGTGCTGTAAGTTGCTGGAAATTCGCTGTAATGCCAGTAGATTGATTGAAGAGTTGATTGACAAATATTTTAGTAATAGTTTTACTATTTAAGAATGTAGTTTATAGTTGAATTTAATATATGATATTTGCACCATTTCTTAGCTCACACAGTCACTGTGTTTTTTTAATTGTTTTATCTTTTATATGTTTTTTTCTTCATAGCACTGTTTTCTCATTTGGCTGGAAATAAGTCATTTCATATTCTACAATATGGGGAAGATCATCAATGGATGTCACTATGTATATAATGAGGCGATAATGTCAGGCCGCTGTTATGTTCATGAGCATCCACTAGGATGGATGACTTCAAAGGTCAATCCGGGACAGTGAATGAGTGAGTCGGCTACTGGAGTCACGACAGCGCAGGAGATCTCTTAATATGTCCAAGCTGAACTCAGCCACCTGTTTTGACATGAGCTTCAAAGATAAGCGATGATCATTCCGCTTAAAAATACAAATCTTGGTATCCGTGTAATTCATGGAGATCGCATCATTTAATTGACGGTTGAAGAAGTGAGAGGTCAGGTCCAGAATCTTTCTGCAGAGAAGATACGTCCAGAAGCTTATCCTGTACCCCACGGGAGAGCGCAAGATGGAATACATATAAAACTGGATGATATCAAGTCGTTTTCGCAAGCGAAGAATCTGATTGTGTGACGAATTCAACCCGACAATAAGGAGACACCTACAGACGACCAAGGGAGAGCGCAAGACGGAATCATGGAATACCTAAAGAACTGGTCGATTTCCGACTAATTGCTAGAAAGCCACACTTCAAGCGTGCACCATAGTCCCAACAAAACTAAAAATCGTCACTTAAACATCTGCTTTCCATGCAGCCAAGAGTTAAATCCATAGGAAATTAAATTTATAATACTTTATGTAGACAAGAGTTAAATCTATAGGAAATTAAATTTATAATACTTTATCATCTTTTTGTATTTTCTGTAACGGCGGGAGGTGTTATACGCTTCATCAAAACTTAAAACAAATGCCACTCTTACGTTTAGCTCGTCAAGAGCTTTCATGGGATATAAATCTTATTTTAATACCTTCAAATTAAGAGTTATACCTATTTGAAGTTTGGGTAATGATATTAGGTTATGATAGCAATGGATGTTCACGTGGCATCAGGCCTTAGTGGCACTACCACATCAACGTAGCATCAGACCTTAGTGGCACTACCACATCAACCTAGCGTGAGACCCAATATTATGGGAGCTTTCATGGCATAACCACATCAATCTAGCACGAGATCCAATATCATGGGAGAATACATTATTGTGCATTTATATCGAGCTTGTGGCTCATATGATCCCTTAATCCTTGTGTTACTGCTTAACATCTTCAAATGGATGGATTGTCGGATCTGAGTGAGCTACAAAGCGAGTTCGATGAAGGGCCCATCGCCTACCATGTGGTGTCCACTTGGTGGCCCTCATGGCACTACCATGTTAGCTTAGAGTAGGGTCCACTGGGTCCCGACTCCAAAGTATTATGCAACACCTTGTTATTAATCTAGTTTGTGCCCATGTATGCCCATAGCACCTTCTCGATATCTCTCAACAACATCAGAGGGTCGAATCTAGGGATTCCTTCAACTCTTCTGAGTAATCTAGCCCAACACTCATCTAGTCATGCACGTAGGTGTTGCCCCCATCTACCACTGGATACCCAGATCGTCAGATCTACCTACCGCATGTAGCCCATCTGGTGCAGGGCCCACCATGTCACATCTAATCCCTCTCGACCACTAGATTTTCGGATGTGGTGAGTTTTAAAAGGGGAGGTTCAACTTATGGCATATTCAAGCTCCACTTAAGTGTTCGCCTTTGTCCCACCCCGAATCTCGAATTGCCGGATGCCACGACTATGAAAGAGGATATCCAATTTGGATGAATTTGAGGTTGTGCACAAGTAACTCCACTTGGCTAGCCCAGGACCCTAGATTACTCCATCACATGAAGAAACAAGGGAGTACGGAAATTTCAAGAATTTCTTAAGGCATGGATCCATAGATTCAAACACCACTTTTTCTTGAGAAGCATTGTCTGAGCCAATCCTTGACCTCCAACGAGTAACACAAGTCAACAACCCATTCACACAAATTCACAACAGGCTCTTGAGTAGGTTGACATGCATGTATTAACTTAGTTTGAGCAATTAACTGAAGTTATGATTCAACATGGTAATAAAGAAATTTGTAGTATAGTTTGCACAAATTTTCACAAGATGAGAACCTGCAATTATAACCATGTAAACACTCAGCGTCAAGCATATAAATGACTTGTAATCATGAACAAGGTAGCGGCTCCATGGTGCCACTAGTGAGTGAACCCACAATATTTCATGATAGTTAGCAGCGAATGTAATAACAACTTTCAAGCATCCACACATAAATATGGATAATCATTGTAGCATATAGTCAAAAAACAAGGTTATCACAACCTTTAATTCAAATATGAACAACATTATACTTATTTGAATATATTACGATGACTAGAAACTGAAGGAGGGACTTCAACTCTCCACCCAATCATAGGGTAGCTACACTGCAACCTCTCTTGCAGCTGACCACCCCTAAGTAAGATCCGGAGTTTGAGGGGATTCTTGCTCAAAGGTTAATTGACACCAAGGCTTGGTCAAATACTCAGGAGAAGGAGTCCATTGTCTAGGTGGTTTGTCAACTACTATCTTGCAGTAAGCACCATAGTGACTCTCTTACCCTCTGAGATTGAACATAGGGATTCACTCAAGGTCTAAGTAGGTTATTTCTTAGTTTGAGGAGAATAAATTCACTATCTAGGTGGTTTAACAATTGTGCTTTTCAAGGCAAGCATTGCAAGAGCCTATAGTCCACTATCTAGGTGGTTTCATAGCCTCATTGGTTCATCTCACCTTTTTGAGTGGTTTATCAGATTTACAACAAGCACTCAAGTGGTTTATTATCCCATTCAACAAGCACTAAGTGGTTTCATTCTCCATTGAACCTCCCACTAACCAATCAGGCTTAGACACACAATCTAGGGCCTTAAGCCTAGTCATAAGGGATACTTCCCAGTCACAAAGCACCAACTTAGGAATATTTCAACCCAAAAGATAGTCTTCTTCATCATTTTCAGCTCTTTCCCCTTTTCAAGCATTATTCTTCATTTGTGTCTGCTATGTGAACTCACTTGCATCTTCTATTCATATCTCCAAAGTCTCTTCTCAATTGTCTCTTATTCTCTTTTGTGTGTGTGTACCTTGTTAGGTGTGTCATTTATATTTTTACTCTCGAGACAACTATTCTTTGTCTCAATGATCGAGAAGGAAACATGGATGCGTAGTGTCCTATAACCTTGTTTCCCACTGCAAAACTTTTGCGCACTCCAAAAATTTAATGTCTATCATCGTAAGAAGAACCATGGTTAGGTGATAGGTAAGTGGATTAAATGGGGTGGTGTGGCCTACTCACAAAAATTCCTTAGTAGTACCAACAATTCACGCAACTTTCCCCTTAAAGATCTAATATATGTCCCTCCCTTCAATCAACCATCAATTGATTTTACTTTGAGTTTTTTTACATATGACCCCAAAATTTACACAGGAATATTTACAATCACGGGGTGCAAAAGAAAGGGTTGTTACGAATCCCACCCCTTAAGTGAATAATGTCCTTAATGTTCTATAAATATCACACAACAATTAACCATTAAGCTTTATATTTACAACTTTTACATATACATAGTTTACGCATTAAAAGAAAATGGGTAAGAGACTCTTGTTTGATTTTCCATTTTTCAAGTTGCTTCATCTAGTCCAAAGTGCTTCCGTTGCACCTCAACCTACTCTATTATTTAATTTTGGAGTGCAATTTACTTTTTGTCCAAGATACATAGTGGTTTGGTTGGAATTCTCCCGTGAATTCCAACTATAACATAGACTGATCCAAAACATGATTTGTGTCACGTACATACTTATTAATTAAAGAAATGCAAAAAAAATCATGTGCTTTCACTGTAGGTGGTAAGGCCAGTCTATAAGCCACTGTCCCACTCTTTCCAAAATTTGAAATGGTCTAGAAAATATAGGTGCCAACTTAAAACTAGACCCCACTTTCGTTGAGTTATTTTTTAGCATGATGAAAAGATATACATGCTCTCCCACTGGGAATTCCTTGTGCATTCTCAGTTGATATGCATAACTCTTTTTCCTATCTTGGGATGCCTTCAATTTCTTCTTGTTCTGGAGCACTTCTTGCTCCATTTCCTTCTACATTTCTTGCCCATGGACCAACCTATCCACTGGGTCATCCTAGTTAATAGGAATGTTACATTTTATGCCATATAAATCCTCGAAAGGGCTCATCTTTAACACCTCTTGGTACTTGTTTTTGTAGGAAAATTCAACTAGTGGCAGGAATTCTTCCCACCTCTTTGGTTGATGCATGACATACATCCTCAACATGTCATTTAAAATTTTGTTTACTCTCTCAATTTGGTTATCAGCCTAAGGATGATATGTTCTATTAAAAGCTAGGTTGGTTCCAAAACCCAAAAGAAATGCCTTCCAAAAATTGGAAGTACACTTGGCATCCTATTATGAAATGATCTTCTTAGGTATGTCATGCGATTTGATTTTTCCTTCATGAAAATATGAGCTATGTCAATGGTTTTGTGGGTGAACTTGAAAACTATGAAATGAGTTTTTTTACTCAATTTATCCACTGCCGCCTTAATGGCATCGTGCTTCTTGGGTGTTCCTGGAGATCCTGTGATGAAGTCCATAGATATGAATTCCCACTTCCATGCAGAATGGGGATTGGTTTTAGCAATCTCGATTGGTGTCTACATTCCACTTTGACTTGTTGACATTCTAGGCACCTTGAAATATATTTAGCAACTTCCTTCGTCAAATCCATCCAATAATATATTTTCTTCATGGTTGTCATCATTTTTTGATAACCATGATGACTTGAATAAGATCTTTTATGAAACATTTCCAGCATGAGCTTCTTCAAGTTTCCCATACAAGGTACATACCATCTATAGTTGAGCTTCAACATTTCATCGTGCACATCACATGTGACAAAAGAAAGTGTATCTCTCTCAATCAACACATAGGTGGTAATTTCACTTTTGGTAATAATGCACCAACAATAATAACAAGTAAAAGGACAATGGTTTTGGAAAAGGGAAATACCAAGGCTCAAAATATGTTATATGTATATGGTCTTAAGCATAATATTTTAAGTTTAAATCAGATGTGTGACTAAGGACATGAAGTTGTATCCAGGTTAGATGGTTGTGCAGTAAAGGAGGTAGATTCTAGAAAAATTATAGTGAAAGGAGTGAGGACTCCAAGCAATGTTTATGTGCTTAAAGGTGGCAAATAAAGTTGTGATATGGTAAAGGATGATGAGAGCTAATTATGGCATAAGAAACTGAGACATCATCTTTGATCATTTAGTAAAACCCAGCAAAAGGGAGGTAGTAATATATTTTCACAAGGTCTCAAAACCACATAACAACATTTGTAATTCATTCTTATTCAGGAAGACAAATTGAGTATAGTTCAAATAAAAGGAGCATACCACAATATGGCCTCTATAAATAATTCATACTGATCTCTATGGCCTCATTAGATAATTCTCCCCACGAGGTGAGGGCTACTTGATGCTGTTAATTGATGATTTTACTAGGATGACCTAGACTGCTCTACTTAAAGAAAAATATAAAACAGTTGAGGAATTTAAAATACTTAAGGCACAAGTAGAGAATTCTATGGATATGAAGATCAAATGTTTGAGATCAGATCGAGAAGGAGAATTTACCTTGGATGAATTCTACAATTTCTATGGGAAATTTGAGAGGAATAAAGGATTAAAGGATGATCCACGAAATGGGCAGGGTTATGCTTGATGAAGCAAAAGTGTCACATACCTTTTGGGGAGAATTTGTAATAATATTAGTCAATATTCTAAATAAGAGACATTTAATAGCAAAGTATATTAAAATTATGGTATGGAAAATCAACTTCCATAAAGAATTTCAATTTTTTTGGGAGAAAATGTTATATTAAGAAAAATGAAGATAAATTTTGGAAGTTTGACTAAAGAGCAGACAAAGGAATAGTAATTGGTTATTCTTCCAGAAGCAAAGGATACAAATGCTACAATAAACGACTGTGTAAAATCATTGAAAGTAATTATGTAAGGATTGATGAGGCTTCAATATATAGAGGACAACAACAACCCACAAATGTTCTGATCAACTGTCGAGTTGAAGATGAAGAAGAATATGAACAATGAGAGCTTGAGGACCATGAAGAAGAAGACAATGTAGTTGATCCACAACTTGCTAAAACTCCATCAAGGTATGCATAAAAACATGATCTTGAAATTCAAATTTTAGGAAATAAAGTAGTAGGATTTTAGGCAAGGAAGTTTGTAGGCTCTCCTAGTCATGCCATTTTTTCTTTGTTGTCCACAATATAACCTAAAGACTTTGATCAAGCTATTAAATACCAACAATGAACTAAGGTCGTGGATGAGGAAATAGATCAAAATGAAAAGAACCAAACCTAGAAGTTGGTACCAATACCTAAGGATAAGAATGTGACAGGTACCAAGTGGGTTTTCAAGAATAAACTAAATGAGGATGATCAAGCCATGGGGAACAAAGGAAGACTTGTTTGCAAAGGATATACTCAATCGGAAGGTGTGGATTTCAAGGATAATTTTGGTCTAATTTCCAGAATTGAGGAAATCAAAATGTTCTTACCTCTTGCATGTTATAATAACTTTAACATATATCAAATGGATGTCAAATTGACTTTTATTAATGCAAAGATTAAAGATGAATTCTATGTTGAACAACCTGAAGTTTTTCAATTGACTGATAAAGAAAATATGTGTGCAAGTTGAATACGGAGCTATATGTGATAAAAAAGCTTCTAGAGCATGGTATCACAAACTTGATGAATATCTACAATAATAAAGTTTTAGAAGAAGAACATCAAATAACACTATAACAAATCCATTGTATGTTCTAGTGTATTTTCTCCACCTTTTTGAAAAAATGGCACTATTTATCACGATGGAGCTATTTTTGGTATTTTTTTCCACTAACCATAGCCAGTCGGCACTAAAGCCAACATTTTTTGTGCCAAATTTAGTGTCGACTTTAGCATTGACGTAAACACCCATTTTAACATCTTCTCGAGCTCTTGATGTAGCTTCATGTATAGCTTCCTGTGTAACATCCAATTTTTTGTCCTCATTATGACATTTTTTTTACATCCACTTTAGCTTCCTTTTTAGCTTTTCTTTTTTCTTCCTATGGAACGTCCTAATTTTCTCCTCGTTATGGAATTGTTTTAGTGTCCACTTTAATTTCCTTTTTAGCCACACATGAAATATTATATAGCATTGATCTAGTCACTTTCCTTGTACTTTAGGTACGTTTGATTGCCATTTACTAGTAGGATTTGGATTTAAGGGATGATATGAATTTTTCTATTACACATGCCAAGGATGGATTCTGTAATTAAGTTGGGGGGAAGAGTGTACTATTTCTATCGTATGATACAATATGATTTTACCCCAATTCAATAATTAGCATTTGGCTGACACACAATACACTTATCCTAATTCAATAATTAGCCCCTGCCACCATCACTCCTATCATTTTTGAAAATCAAATTGAATACTTGTAAATCATTCTTGGTAATTATCATTTATGATGAAAATCCTAAATTCAATGAAAGGGTAACCTTAAGTATTCCCTTCCCATTTCCAAATTTCATTTCAATGATATTCTCTACTCTAGAAAGTGTTTTTATGTACCAAGTGAAACGTTGTAACAATTTCTTAACAGTTCTAAGTAGTAATAATCTTTGAAACAACCATGGGAGGAGCAAAAATTTGTCATGAAACAAACTTCATGATGCAGTGCTGCACCATCCAAAAGCCCTAAAAATATTTAGGAATGTAGGGTGGTTAGTATACTTTGAGAAGCTACAAGGTTTCAACAAACAAATTTTTATGGAATTTTCTCAAGATCTAGAGGAGTAACATTCAAAAGTTAGAGGATTCATAATTGCTATTACAGAGGAGATAATTGCCTCAGGTTTACCTCAGATAGGGGCTCACCGGCTTTCTAGGAAAATAGCAGTTCCAACAGCTAGGGAAACATATTTATAGTGAGGAGAGGAAGTAAGGAGCAAGGGGAGAGGTATTGATAAAACATCCATTCCTCACCCTTTGGATGATGTTGATTTCTTTATTCATAAGCTCATTATTTTCCCTATTATTTGATAATATTCTACAACATACGACAGAGATAGTGCGTATGGAAAAACATCAAAAGACTTGCTTAACCAACCATGATCTCATCAAGTTAATCATAATTCATTCACTGCAATAGCAAGGAAGCACATGGACTAGTTTATTGGAAAATCACATGCACTAGGCACTAAAATAGAGGAAATTGAAAGTGAAAGAGATGAGGTAAGTGCTGAAACAACACCAGAAGATAGAGTAGTTACACCTCCTAGACAAAGTAGAGCAACTACACTTCCTAGACAAAGAAGAGTGGTTACACCTCCTAAACCCCATTGCAGAAACCATAAGAGATGGAGTTCCATAAGAACATCTACTGGTACATTCACTCAAGGAAAAAGAGCATGCACTAAAGAACCTATGGATATATCCAGTGGACACTAGGAGGATAGTTATTATGGATATCCTATTGAGGAAGAAGGGCTGGAGGTAGAGACTGCTAAAATAGGGGCACTTGGAACAACGTCAACTGAAGCAGGGATTCTTGAAACAAAAATTCCTAGGGAATCTAAGTATGTATTTTAAAAATATACTCCTATACAAACTGTAGCGAAAAAGAGGAAATTGAAGAATCCATTGGGTGGAAATAATCCCAAGAAGAGATTATGGGTGGCTGTTACACCATCAACTACCCCACTATCTGAGTAATGTACTGATACAACATAACCAAAGGAGTCTGAGGGAAAATAGAATGAAGAGAAAGAAGAAGAATTTTTAGAAGAACATACCCTAACACTTGAATTTCATATTGTTCCACCTGAATCAAAGGAACCTGAGGAATAACAGAAAGAGGAGGAGCTAAAAAAAGAACAAGAAGATGTCTCTTTACCAAGTAAGTCTGAAACTGACTTTTGTATTCAATGAATTAATAAATTCAAGGAGGAAAATGATAATTTAAGGAAACAACTTACCATGATTGAAGGGAAACATTAGGTTAGAAAACAAAATAGATTAGAAACTCTGGCCGAAGTAATGTTTGTTAGATTATGTGGTGGATGTAAGAAAGTGCTGGAGGAAGTAGATTGTGAAAAACCAACCACTATTTTGGTTGGAATTCAAGTTGGAGAGTAATATGAATAATTCCAAACTATTTTTCCATAAGAACGTGCTGAAGATGCTACTACTGCACAAGAACCAACAGTTAAAGCAGAGAAAGATGGAGAAAAATAGTGTGGAATTCAACAAGAACACACTTATGATGCTACTATTATATGAGAACCAGTAGTTGAAACAAAGAAAATTGAAAAAAACAAGCCACTGCTCCACAACCTCCTATCGACGATGTTGCTATCACACAAGAACCAACAACTGAGATAATGCAACCAATGGAGAAAGGGAATGAAGAGATGCTTAAGGAAACTGCTAAAACTATCATTGTAACAATAACATAAACAACTTAGTTAAAGCCCAAGGAACCATTTAATTCAACATTTTTCATTGAGGAATTAAAGAAGTAGATGAAATTATCGATCTCGCTAATAGCCAAAGCTATTCCTCTGAAACAACAGAAGGACTTTTTTGATAATCTAAAGAGGACATGAGCTAAGAAATTGAACGTGCAAGACTTGGTGAGGATTCATAAACAAAGGAAGCAGGCATTGTTGCAAGTGGAAGAATTGTAAAAGGAAGTACAACTATTACAACAGGAAAAGGAGTCTATGTATGAACTTCGCAATATATTAATATGAAAACCTCTTTCTCCTTGGTTATCCCCTATTTTTGCAAGAAAAGTGATAGCTATTTTGATTGAAAACCCTTAAGGAGAAACAACCATATGAGTCAAGGGAGCTCAAGAATTTTTGTAAACTCTCCAGAAGGCCACTTTTCCAGAACAACATCTATTGTGTGAATTATATCTTCATGACTATGATTGTTTTGGTGAAATATCTATTAACCTCACACCATACGTTGGTTGTGAAAAATCATGTTAGTTGGAAGGTAGCCAATGATACTATAAAAACTAATGAGGAAAGGGTGAAATTTATTATTTGAAATGAACCACTTCCTGCTAAAAGAGTTTTGAGGTTGTATAGCAGGATATGGGAGTATCCAAACATCAGCAAGATGCTAATGGATTTCAGAAACAAGGTTTGAGAAGGTTGTCTTAGAAGCATTAGAGGGATGAAACATGATGCATTGTATGGAAGCATACTTAGATGGGGCACTTGTAGGAAGGAGTTAAGAGATGAGGACCCTTACTGTTTTCTGAATTTTATCTTAGCACTCTATATGGTTTTTCAGTATGTGGATTGCATTAGGAGATGCCAGACTGGTTGGCTTGGACTTAGGTTCATATTTCCTCTTATTTTTCTCCCTACCTATCGGTATCAACATCCATATCATCTTACCAATAATTGATGGGAAATGGAATTGGTACTTTCTTAAGGCTACAAAGTAAATGCAAAGGATACTACAAGAGCCTACATTTTTATGAAATTTCACACTCAACACATCAAGAACCAATTACAAGGGTCTGGATGAGGACATGCATATACTTAAGTTACATTTTGATGGTGTGTTCATTTCATTTGAATGTGTTTCAAAATTTATTGAGAGAATGGTTTCTAAGAGTGTTTTTATTTTTTGAAAAAGAGTGACAATGTGACATAGTGGTTTCATTCTGCATTGTGTGTTTATTTCTTGAGAGTATGAACAAGGTTTGAGAGTGTGATTACAACAATTGAGTTTAAGATTCTTTAGCACTAGTCACCATTTTCCCTTGAATATATTTTCCATAATAGCATTGCAATAAAAAAATCTACCCATATTGACAAATATTGTGAAGAGTTGGAACTATTTCTCTAAATTAAAAGGACAATTTTCTACCCAACAACAAGCTGAAGCAAAACCTATACATAAATTTCACATAACACAAGTTGAAGAAAAACTTGGAATAATGTATGAAATATGAAGAAGAATTATTTAAGGATCAAAATAAACATATTATAATTAAAAAGTGTGTAAAAAAATTAAATAAACAATCTACAATTTGAATCAATCAGATTGGTTGATAAATGAAGTTTGGGCCTACATTTTAGTGAAGCAAGGCAATTTTTGCTTGCTTCAAAAAAATGCTCCCCCAACCTTAAGTTCAAGGCCAAGTTGAATGGTTCAACTTGGAGAGTATTTTTTAGTCATAATTAACATTAATTTTGCACATATAAATTTTTGTTGTGGAAGAATATGCCAAATTGGATCGATTTCATAGGGTTAAAGTGAAGGTTTGTGCGTCAAGTAAATGCACACCAGGAGCTATACTTAATTGACTACGCAATAATAAACATTCCAGACTAAATATAAAACCATGTTATGCAACTGTTGTACTATTCAAGAAACCCCTTTTTTATATATTATAAATTTCCTATGAAATTTATATATATTGAAATAGGGACCCTTTTATATTTAAAAAACACAAAAAAACATTTTTTTTTTAAAGCCCCATAACCAAAGTTCAATACTTAGTCTTTTAGAAAAAACCCAAATATTAAAACTTGGTCGTCATAAATATCGCAATTATTATTTCCAAAGTTTTAAACCCTTCCTTTTTTAAATATGCTATTGCGATTTGACAAATCGGACACGACAGCATTATCAATTGACAACCATAAAAAACTCGCATCAAAATATACGCAGACCTGTCCCCCCATAACTCATTACAATATACAATTACGATAACCAGACCCGACGATGGATTTGAATCCACTTCATATAAAAATCGCATCCGCTTGGATCATAAAACAATGGAACAAGTCCCGTGAACCTTTCCCTTAGCGATTCCGATCAATCAGACTCGACAGGGACATTAACGCCAATTGATAAATCCTCCGCATCCACGCAGTTGAAATTTCCTTAAGCTTGAGTCTGCCCCTTCTCAATAAGACTTGCAATCATCTCGGAACCGAAGGGGTTATAAACTCCATTGGATAAATTCAACCGCATCTACATAATCGCTGATTCAAAAGCCAATGCTCCGCTCCTATCCATCCAAACCCGTCGTGATTATAAAACATAGTTAAATAAATATCCCATCCACAGTTACCAAGGGTCGTGCCTCCTACCTCATACTGATTGCGATTATGATATGACATCATCAGTGACGTCAGATCCACGTCGTTCCTTACGTCATCCCGCAGATCACAAATCACAAATCTTTTGGGACAGATAGCCATCCACCTTTCCATTGTTGTGATTGCAATATCACAATCACAAGATTCAAGGGCCACACACCATATTCCTCCTCTGCCCATTCCATTGCAATGCGATTCTGACTGGAGTATCCCCAGTTTCAAAGCAATTGCGATTTAATCAAAACGGTCCCTTTGTTTTTATTTAATTTTATCTGAAAAATACAAGTCTTAATTCATGATTTACTTATCCATGGCTTATCCTTCCAAGTATAGACAGAGTTCAAAAATGAGGAGGAGATAGCTAAGCAGAGGAAAAGGTTGATTCGTTCCTTAGAATCTACAGAAAGTGAAGATAATGTGATTGAAAGTTAAGGATAATAAGCCAGAAATGACAAACTGTTTTTTATTTTTCATAGATTCAAGGAACTTCATTTAATTTTTTCAGCATGTGCGTAGACCTGCTATTTAAAAAAAATGTATTATTATTTAAGAAAACATGATGGATCGATTTAAGGGTCCAAAATTTGACAGAGAAATCCTAAGGAAGAATTCACACTTCTGCATTCCTTCTTGAGTATTTGTTTGAATAAAAAAATTTCGGATCATGGCCTCTTTTATTTTTGCAAAAAAGCTTGAGAGTTGTTGCATTTCTGTATTACCTTAAAGTGTTGGAGCAAAGGAGAAAAGGATGAGACTGTTAATTTTTTAAAAGCAAGCGTTTTTGGATACGAGTATTTTTATCAGTATTCTAAAATGATTCTATCTTCTTTTATTGTTTGCAGTTTCTATCTGTTTTGTGTTATATGCATTTATGTAAAAAAGCATTAGCATAAATTCATTTCTGAATATGTTTAAGTGTTGCAATATTTTAATGGAATGTATCAAAAATAGTTAATAATATTTTGATTGTGATATAAGCTTATCATAGTTCTTTTAATTAATTTCTTAATTAAAAGAATTAATTTAAATCATTTTTCAATTCTGAAGTAAATGATTAATTTCTTACTCATCTACTAAGGAAAATTATTCTAGATCACAATCAATTAAGAAATATCCCAGGTCATAAGTTGATTATTTTCATATGTTTTATCGTTTAGTCATAAATCATTCCAAATCCATATTTTCCATCCCATTATAAGCATTTATTATCCATTTTATCACCTCTCATTGGGAAACTAGTCCCATTATATCCAGTCAAAGCAACTACCCCAAATAGAAAAAGAGTTGTTTAAGGTCTGGAGCGGGTGGTTTTCCCGCATGTTGGTGCAACGAATTTCGAGGCCTCAACATTTTGGCACTAGAAGGAGGGAAAATACTATGAATGGAAAAGAGAACTCAATCTAAATCAACAAGCCATTCCAAGAGTCACTCCCCCTCAAGATCACCTCCAACTTCTCGATCCTCATCTAAAACTACTATTTCTAGATCAGAAGTTGAGCAATCACTCCCAAAATCTCCTAGTACTATTCTTAAAGTAGATTCCTCATATTAGAATCCTGAATCACCTAAGGTTCAAACTTTAATAAATAAATTAGAGGAAATATCTATTTCAACATAAAATCATGTCCCATCTGAAGCATCTAATGGAAGTATCACTTATGTTTTACAACTCATTTGGATTCTAACTCGTTCTAAAAGTGAGAAGCTTGGGGTTCCTCCTTTTGAATTTCCCCTCCCTTATTTCCGAAAGAAAACTAAGAAATTTGAGTCAGAGACATCAACTAGTGAGGTTTTATCAAATTCCCCACAACAAACACCTTCGTTCTATCCATTCGTCCCCACTTCTTCTTTACAAAGTACTGGTGCTAGTTTGCCAAATCCTAACACTCAATCTGCCTCTACTTCCACTCAAACTCCATTAATGGTAGGAAAGCAACCACCACCACGAGTTAGACCATGGGCTAATATTGGTGTCATACAAATGGCACCTCCCATTCATGACCTACCTAAGCATCCTGAAAGATGGCTGCCAAAATTCAATCCTGACGATGGATTTCTTGTCGAGGAACATATCCATAATTATATGTTAGCTATCAAGCTTAATGGAGTAGCTGAAGAATATTATGTAGTAATATTATTTCCCTACACTCTCCAAGGATCAACAGGAACCTGGTACTTTTCATTGCCAGCTAGATTTATAACAATTTGGGATATTTTTGAAGAACATTTTTTGGCTAAATTTGGTGACGATCGATCACTCACATCTCTTATCAATGATCTTTCCAATTTTAAAACTAATCCTAGAGAAAAGATAAAAGATTTCAATTCTAGATTTAAAACTTTTTTAAATAAAATCCCAGCCACTTCAAAACCTAGTTTAGATGTACAAATTGAATGGTATATTTCTTCACTTCCTTCTAACATATATTTTTTGGTAGATAGAGCTAAAAAAACCACATTGGTAGAAAACATGAGGGAAGATTTGTCTGTTGAGAAGAGGATAATTGCACTAGAGAATAAAAATGAAAAATAGGATAGGAAACAAAAGAAGGTTACTTTTAAAGACTAACCAAAAAAGAAAACTCCTAAATATCCCTTTGATCTTGAAGGATTACAAAAATTCCTAAAAGATATATCTAACGAGATGGTAGAGATGCTTCAGACTAGACCAAGGTTGGGCAAGGCTGCACGACAGAAAGAGTGAACGACTTTTGTGTTGGGTGAAGATGTTAAATATATCGAGATGGTAGAGATGCTTCAGACCAACTCATTAGATATCATGGAGATCTTCAGTCCATTAACGACATCGTGGTATGTTTCATTTCTAAATTCACTGCATTTCCACTCGACTTTCAGTCTTCTTCCACACAGAGAGGAGTACACACATCTCAGATCTCTGGTTCAAAGTCCAGTATTTTTTTCATCCTTGCTTTTAAGTTTATTCTTTAATCTCTGTGCCACACTTTTACTGTTTTCAGGGATGGAGTTGGCATTTGATGACTTTGGGAGGCCATTTATCATAATAATGGAGTAGGAGTAGAAGACCTGAATGAGAGGCTTAGATGCTCAAAATGCCAACATTGTGGCCATCAAGGTTGTTGTGAGAATACTTGGCATCTCACTCAACTCTAAGGGAATAGAAAAGACACTCTAGAGCCCTTGTTGCGATGTAATCATCTGTAATACCTATTCCTTTTATTCATTGTTTATTTATGGATCAGTGAAACCCGTTAAATTATGAAAATTAGTATAATTTACTTTAAAATCGGTATGATTCATAACTAGAAATTACTTTAAAAAAATTGTAAATATTCTGTAAGGAGTGAAATAAGCCAATACTCTACGATCTACTCATTATTTCTCACAAATTCTGAGGCACACTGAGCTAGATGTTGTGCGTACATCAATTCCTACATATGAAAGCTCTTAAAATTGGTGAATGCGTTCAAATGTTACCAAGTTTGGTACATAGACATTCTGCAAGGATCTCACTGGCATAGAGGTACTTTTGGAAAGCTTTCCACTAACTGAGAGCCACCTAGTTACCTACCCATATACTCATTACTCAACCTATTTCCAAAGCTCCATAAGAGATGCTTGGAAAACAAAGTGTTTGCGTAGGAATTTGAAAATCTTCTTCTGTTGGATCTACAACCATCCAAGGTTTTCTATCCAATTAAACAAATGTTGTTACTTTGTCTGTAGTGCAATAGTTTTGGCCAATTGATAACTAGAGTCTGAAGCCTTGTAGAATATTTCTAAGCATTCTAGCATGTCGTTAAAAGTATTATTTTCTTTTATTTGGAATTTAAACTTTGAGATAGTTGTAATCATCAATTTTGATCGTAAACCTAATAAAATATCGTATCTAGCATATAATTTTTTTATTAGAATAAATTTTTCTAGTTTCGTTATACCATCTGGATGTTTTCAAATTTGATATTTAGAATAGAGAAGGATTAATGTTTATGCATCGTGTTTAAGAGTAAGTCCACTGAAAGTTCTGAATTTGGAATGACAGTGAGATAGAAAATCAACAAATCATTTGTGTGTATAACTTAAACAATGATGAAAAGTAATCACACCATTGATCTTTTATCTGTTGTTGTATAACCAAAATGCTAATAATCTCAGTTGTATAACTTTTATAATTATCATTGTAGAAAAGGAAGTCATTAAAGAGAGAGAAGGAAACTTGCACAACTAGTAAATGTTTTCCTCTATAGTTGTATGAGACTTAGTCTTCACAACCCTTCTCAGAACATTGGACATGTGACACACTTTCGTAGCCTTGTTATTCTTGGCAAGCCTTGGTTATTCCCTAAACCTACACTTGGGTGCTCGAGTCATGTTTGGTGGTAATTTTGTAGTAGACAACGTATACACTTGGAATATTGCTTATGCAGGCTGTAAAATGTTGTTAATAACTTAAATATTATCATTTCCTTAAATCACTGTATCACCAAATTTTCTTTATGAAATTTCAGAGTGCTTAGAAATCATAATTTTTGTCTTTAAACCTGGAATAAGAATACAAAGAGTTGTGTGCAAACAGATCTTGTTTCAATCCTTGTATAGAAAATTCTTAATAAGTCAAAGGGCAAGTTGTTCAAAGCACAACGACAAGTCTAAAAATTTTCAAAATCACAACGACCTATTGAATGTTTTGGAAAATGATTTTCAATGTTTGTATGTCCTTCTTTCCTTTCTGAATGGCTAGTATTCTTCCCAACCCTTCAACTTTTGTTGCTACCACTTATTTTTAGGGGTCGTAGTGTCGTTTGTTGTAATTGAAGCACTATGAGCATGCTCACAACTATTAGCTCAACCTTGGAAACTACAACAACTATTCTATGCAATGGCTCTGAATTCTTCATGAATTGGATACTAAAATTAAGAAAACAAATAAGGTCATTCTGGCATTTGTTTTCATCAGTTTCATCATTTTTATTACAACAGACTATTTTATTTTCTTCTTTGGTTGAATTCTTCTATTGCCTTTCAAATTGTGCTTATTGTCCCATACCCTGTGACTTTCAAGTTTCAATAGACCAACAACAAGAAGGAGAGTCTCTAAAGAACATAAAACCAATACATTTTCCTAAGCCAAGTTGCCATATAACAATTGTCCTACCTACAATGCACACATGAATGTTGTCAATGCAGGAACTCTCATGTTGGTGTGAGTTAATCCTCCACACAAACCTCTTGTTATTTTCCTTCATTAAATTATGTTGTGAACCAAAAAGTTGGGATTCACTGATAGGGTAGGATATGTTGAGATTACCACCTTTCCCTCCAATAACTTAACTTCCCTCTTGGAATTTTCATCAACCAAACTTTTTAAACATATCTTGATGTAGAGAAAATCAATGTTTTAAATGGAAAGACTAAGCTTGGTCTCTTTAAAATAGCCTTTCAGTTTCTAATTTTCCATTTACCAGCTCTCCAATTAAATATTAATGCAGAAGAAAGTTTTCTACCACAAGGAGGCTAGTTTTTCTTTTTTTGGAAGTTGCTTCAAGAAACACACCCCAAGATCAACGGCTTACCACATAACATGGACTTCCTTTGAATTATGTGCCAGGCCTGAGGGTTATCTATCCTGAAAAATTTGGCTGGGATTTGTATCTAACATCATCGCCTTTTGACATGCCACTAGGTTGGGGCGGACTACAAAAAGAATGCAACCTTGGTGGATAACTTATGGATAAAACTGGATGATATCAAGTCATTTTTGCAAGTGAAGAAGCCGATTGTGTGATGAATTCAACCCTAAAAGATGACAACAAGGAGATACCTACAGACGACTCAAGTCTGAGTCCTTTATGTGCATCTTATCTTATCGCTCCCAACGGAGAGCACAAGATGGAATACCTAAAGAACTGGTGGATGTCATTCTTTACACCAATTATTTGACAAATTCAACCCAAAAAGATGACAATAAAGAGACACTTACACAAGTCTGACTAATTTCTTGAGAACCACAATCCAAGCGTGTACCCAAGTCCCAACAAAACTAATAATCGTCACTTAAACATCTACTTTCCATGCAAGAAAGAGTTAAATATATGGAAATTAAATTTATAATACTCTATCATATTCTTGTATTTTCTTAAATGGCAGGATGTGTTATTCTCTTCATTAAAGATTCAAACAAATGTCACCATCCCATTCAGTTTGTCAATATTTTTCATGTTTTTCAAGTGATATAAACTTTATCTTAACCCGAATTTTAGATTAAGAATTATATCTATTTGAAGTCTCATTAATGATATTAGGCCATGTTAGAAATGGATGTCCACGTGGCATCAGGCGTTTGTGGCACAACCACATCAACCAAGCACAAGACCCAATATCATAGCAGAATACATTATTGTGCATTTATATCTTGCTTGTGGCTCATATGATCCCTTAATCCTTGTGTTATTTCTCAACATCTTTAGATGGATGGATTATCGGATCTGAGTGAGCTACAAAGCGAGTTCAATGAAGGGTCCATCACCTACCATGTTGTGTCCACTTGGTGGCCCTCATGTCACTACCATGTTAGCTTAGAGCGGGGTCCACTAGGTCCCCACTCCAAATATTATGCAACACCTTGTCGTTAATCTTTTTTTTTTCCCATGTATGCCCATAAAACCTTCTCGATATCCCTCAACAACATCAGAGGATCAAGTCCTTGGATTCCTTCAACTCTTGTGAGCAATCTAGCCCAACACTCATCTGGTCATGGACCTAGGTGTTGCCCCCATCTACCACTAGATACCTAGATTTTCAGATCTACGTGCCACGTGTAGCCCATGTGATGTAGGGCCCACCATGTCACACCCAATCCCTCTCGACCACCAGATTTTCAGATGTAGTATGCTTTAAAAGGGGAGGTTCAACTTATGGCATATTCAAGCTCCACTTAAGTGTTGGACTTCATCCCACCCCGAATCCACGATTACGGGATGCAACAACTATGAAAGAGGATATCCAATCTAGATGAAATCAAGGCCGTGCACAAGCATTTCCACTTGGCTAGCCTAGGACCCCAGATTATCTCATCACATGAAGAAACAAGGGAGTGTGTAAATTTCAAGAATTTCTTAAGGCATGGATCCATCAATTCAAACACCATTTTTTCTTGAGAAGCATTGCCTTAGCCAATCCTTGCCCTCCAACGAGTAACACGAGTCAACAACCCATTCACATAGATCTACAACAAGCTCTTGAGTAGGTTGACATGCATGTATTAACTTAGTCTAAGTAATTAAATAAAGTTATGATTCAACATAGTAATAAAGAAATTTGTAGATATTTAAGTTTGCCCAACTTTTCACAAGATAATAACCTACAATTATAGCCATGTAAACACTCAGCTCCAAGCATATAAATAAGTTGTAAATCATGAACAAGGTAGCGACTCCATGGTGATACTAGTTAGTGAACCCATAATATTCATGATAGTTAGCAGTGAATGTAATAACAACTTTCAAGCATCCACACATAAATATGCATAATCATTGTAGCATTTAGTCACAAAACAAGGTTATCACAACCTTTAATTCAAATATGAACAACATTATACTCATTTGAATATATCAGGTTGACTGACAACTGAAGGAGGGACTTCAACTCTCCACCCAATCATAAGCTAGCTATACTGCAACCTCTCTTGTAGCTCACCACCCCTGAATAAGATCCAAAGTTTAAGGGGATTCTTGCTCAAGGGATAATTCAGACCAGGGCTTGGTCAAATACTCAGGAGAATGAGTTAATTGTCCAGGTGTTTTGACAACTACTATCTGGTAGTAAGTACCATAGTGACTTGCTTACTGTATAAGATTGATCATAGGGATTCACTGAAGGTCTAGCTACGCTATTTCTTAGTTTGAGGAGAATAAATTCACTATATAGGTGGCTTAACAATTGTGTTTTCAAGGCAAGCATTGCAAGAGGCTATAATCCACTATTCAAGTGGTTTCATAGCCTCACAACAAGCACCACACTAGTTCATCTTACCTTGTTGAGTGGTTTATCAGATTTACAACAAGCACCCAAGTGGTTTATTAGCCCTTTCAACAAGCACCCAAGTGGTTTATTAGCCATTTCAACAAGCACTAAGTGGTTTAATTCTCCACTGAACCTCCCACTAGCCAATTAGGCTTAGACACACAATCTACGGCCTTAAACCTAGTCATAAGAGATACTTCCCAATCACAGAGCACCAACTCAGGAATATTTCAACCCAAAAGTTAGTCTTCTTCATTTTTTCTGAGCTCTTTACCCTTTTTAGGCATTATTCTTAATCTATGTCTACTATGTGAACTCACTTGCATCTTCTGTTCGTATCTCTGCAATCTCTTCTCAATTGTCTCTTATTCTCTTGTGTGTGTGTGTGTGTGTACTTTGTTAGGTTGGCCATTTATCTTTTCACTCTCGAAATAGTTGTTCTTTTCTCAATCCTCAAGAAGGAAACATGGATGGGCACTCTCATATAAACTAGTTTCCCACTCCAAAACTTTTGCCTACTCCAAAACTTTAATGTCTATCATTGCAAGAAGCATCATGGTTAGGTGATAGGTAAGGGGATTAAATGGGATGGTGTGGCCTACTTACAAAAGTTCCTTAGTAAGACCAACAATTCATGCAACTTTCCCCTCAAAGCTTTAATCTATGTCCCTCCCTTCAATCAACCATCAATTGTTTTTACTTGATTTTTTTTACATATGTCCTCAAAATTTACGTAGGGATATTTACAATCACGGGGTGCAAAAGAAAGGGTTGTTACAAATCCCTCCCCCTTAAGAGAACAACGTCCTTGATGTTCTATAAATATCACACAACAATTAACCATTAAGCTTTATATTTACAACTTTTACATATGCATATTTTACATGTTAAAAAAAAATGGGTAAGAGACCTTCCTTTGATCTGCCATTCTTTAGGTTGCTTCATCTGGTCCAAATTGCTTCCATTGCACCTTAACCTGCTCTATTATTTAATTTAGGAGCGCAATTTGTTTTTTGTCTAGGATACATAGTGGTTTCGTTGGAATTCTCCTTTGAATTCCAACTATAACATAGACTGATCCAAAACATGATTTGTGTCACGTACATGATTATTAAGTAAATAAATGTGAAAAAGATCATGTGCTTTGACTATGGGAGGTAAGGCCAATATATAAGCCACTATCTCACTCTTTCCAAAATTTGAAATGGTCTAGAAAATATAGGTGCCAACTTAACACTAGACCCCACTTTCGGTGAGCTATTTCTTGGCATGATGTAGAGATATACATGCTCTCCCACATGGAATTCCTTGTGCATTCTTAGTTGATATGCATAACTCTTTTTCCTCTCCTAGGATGCCTTCAATTTCTTCTTGTAGTGGAGCACTTATTCATCCATTTCCTTCAACATGTCTGACCCATTGACCACCCTATCCACTGGATCATCCCAGTGAATAGGAATCTTACATTTTATGCCATATAAATCCTTGAAAGGACTCATCTTTAACGACTCTTGGTACTTGTTTTTGTAGGAAAATTCAACTAGTGGCAAGAATTCGTCCCACCTCTTTCGCTGATGCATGATATACATCCTCAACATGTCCTTTAAAATTTTATTTACTTTCTCAATTTGGTTATCAGTCTAAGGATGATACATTCTATTAAAAGCTAGTTGGGTTCCAAAACCAAAAAGCAATGCCTTCCAGAAATTGGAAGTAAACTTGACATTCTAATATGAAATGATATTCTTAGGTATGCCATGCAATTCGATTTTTCCTTCATGAAAATGTGAGCTATATCAATGGTTTTGTGGATGAACCTGAAAAATATGAAATGTGTTTCTTTACTCAATTTATCCACTTCCACCTTAATGGCATCGTGCTTCTTGGGTGTTTTTGGCAATCATGTGATGAATTCCATAGATAAGACTTCCAACTTCGATGCAGAAATGGGGATTGGTTTTAGCAGTCCTGATGGGTGTCTACATTCCACTTTGACTTATTGACATTCTAGGCACCTTGAAATATATTTAGCAACT
The DNA here is from genome assembly GCA_031772625.1 of Pinus tabuliformis. Classification (NCBI taxonomy): domain Eukaryota; kingdom Viridiplantae; phylum Streptophyta; class Pinopsida; order Pinales; family Pinaceae; genus Pinus; species Pinus tabuliformis. Next base: position 1,470,795,853 of record CM062820.1, on the reverse strand, counting down.
TCCTTCGTCAAATCCATCCAATAATATATTTTTTTCATGGTTATCATTTTTTGATAACCAAGATGACTTGATTAAGATCTTTTATGAAACTTGTCCAACGTGAGATTCTTCAAGTTTCCCATACAAGGTACATACCATCTATCATTGAGATTCAACATTTCATCGTGCACATCACATGTGACAAAAGAAAGTTTATATCTATCAATGAATACATAGGTGGTAATTTCACTTTTGGTAATAATGCACAAACAATAATAACAAGTAAAAGGACAATGGTTTTGGAAAAGGGAAATACCAAGGCTCAAAATATGTTATATGTATATGGTCTTAAGCATAATATTTTAAGTGTCAATCAGATGTGTGACTAAGGACATGAAGTTATATTTATGTTAGATGGTTGTGTAGTAATGGAGGTAGATTCCAGAAAAACTATAGTGAAAGGAGTGAGGGCTCCAAGCTATGTTTATGTGCTAAAAGGTAGAAAAGAAAGTTGTTATGTGGTAAAGAATGATGAGAGCTAATCATGGCATAAGAAACTGGGAAACATCATCTTTGATCATTTAGTAAAACCCAACAAAAGGGAGGTAGTAATCTATTTTCACGAGGTCTCAAAACCACATAACAACATTTCTAAATCATGCTTATTCAGGAAGCAAACTTGAGTACAATTCAAATAAAAGGAGCATACCACAATATGACCTCTAGAAATCCTTCATATTGATCTTTGTGGCCTCATTAGAAAATAGTCCCCAGGAGGTGAGGGCTACTTCATGCTATTAATTGATGATTTTACTAGGATGACATAGATTGGTCTACTTAAAGAGAAATACAAAACATTTGAGAAATTTAAAATACTTAAGGCACGAGTAGAGAATGTTATGGATATGAAGATTAATGTTTGAGATCAGATCGAGGAGGAGAATTTACCTTGGATGAATTCTATGTTTTCTGTCAAAAATTTGAGATAAAGAAGAAGTTCTCAGTTGTAAGGACCCCATAAAAAAAAATGGTGTTGTTGAGAGGATTAAAGGATGGTCTAAGAAACGGCCAGGGCTATGCTTTATGAAGCAAAAGTGTCACATACCTTTTTGGGAGAAGGTGTACAAACATCAGTCAATATTCTAAATAAGACACATTTAATATCAATGAATATTAAAACACCATAATAGTTATGGTATGGAAAATCAACTTCCATAAAGCATTTCAAAATTTTTTGGAGAAAACGTTAGATTAAGAAAAATGAAGATAATCTTGGAAAGTTTGACACAAGAGCAGACAAAGGAATATTATTTGGCTATTCTTATAGAAGCAAAGGATACAAAAGCTACAATAAACAACTGCATAAAATAGTTGAAAGTAATTATGTAAGGATTGATGAGGCTTCAATATATAGAGGAAACCAACAACCCAAAAATGTTCAAATCAACTATCAGGTTGAAGATGAAGAAGAAGATTAATAATGAGAGCTTGAGCACAATGAAGAAGAAGATAATGGAGTTGATATAGGTGGATCTTCAGACACAGTGGCATGGGAAAAACTCAAAATTCAAAGTGGCAGACAGGCAATTATCTTGACATCGGATTGAAGTTCTCACCGCCGTGATTCCAACGGTGTGAACGACACTCCAATACGAGTCTGAATGAAGGAGATAGAAGCAGTCAAAGTTTTGGGTTGACTTGCATGAAACAGGGGAAAATGAAAGTCCATGGATGCTCTTGGAAATAGTCTCATTGCGTAGATCTTTTCATTCTGAATCTACTGCAACTTGAATGGGCTAAAATGAACATTGGATGATGAAGTTATCGCCAAAAGAATCTGCCCTTGTTCCTTTGAAAGAGGAGGCATTTCTTCAAAAAATAGGCTTAAAGCCTTAAAAGGGAAAATCACAATTGGAGGAGTCAAAAGGGAAAACTTAAAGCAAGGGCAGAGGAACCCCCGATCAGTGATCTCCAACTAATCGCAATCGGGGGCAAGCGATCGGTGATATTGGGACTTTAGAACCGGTGATATAGCGATGCGATAGGGTCGATGGCGATACGGCGATATCGGCGATCGGCGATCGACAGATCCTCATGACAAGGGCCATTGAATAGCGCAATATGCAATTGTGATATAGGGACTAGACCCGGTGGGTTTATAGACCCGATTTAATATATTTTGAGATCCAGCATAAAGGCTTTGTGGTCGGATTTTCTTGTGTTTCCATGTATTATGGTTTCAACGGAAAAAGGACTATTTTCGGGGTTTGGTTGTGCCCGCTGATCCTTCCATTCAATGACTGCTATTCTAAAAAAACCAACCTCTAATCTAAGTGTGCTTGTAACAAAGGAAGTGTTATAAAACCCAATGCACGTGGAAAGTGCAGGGGGAGAGGATTTTTGGCATACAATTCGAGGTAGAGCTTGTAGGAAAGGGTGAAAGTTCATTTTGTCTGAATTGGACAAATTTTATATGGTTTCTGCCCTTCTCAATGCCACGAATGCAGTGGTGCTATCTATTTCTCCATTTGAGTTCTCCATATCTTATCCATTTTTCAAAATAGATGTATAAGACTTCTTTTATGTAACTGATGATTGTATTCTCTTATTTTCATGCCATTTAATGAATGAAGTCCTCCCCATTGATCGAGTATGGCCCGAAGACATAGTCCAAGTTGGACGAAATCCATTATCAAGTCTTGTTGTCTTCTTTCATGCTTTATGTGTTTCTTCTTCTTCTTTCATGTGCACATTAATTTTCTATGGTTAAGCTGCACTTTCTACATGTGATCCTTTTGATACATCTATAAGCAAAAGATCCCTGGATCAAGTGGTATTAGAGCAGGAGAAACATGGTAGATGAAGAGGCTCATCTTGAAGAGGAGAACAATTTCTGCAAAACCTTCTATTCAATGGTAGAGAATGTCGGTCAGTTGCTTTCAAGGCTAGAGAAATCAGAAGAGAGAAAACCAGAAGAACAAGGTTCAACGCATGGAAATGGTGGAGAAGAACCCCCTCCTTCTCCTTCCATGAGTGAACATTCTTCTTCCTCTCCCCACCATAATTATAGAAATTCAAGGAATGCATCTAAGAAAACTTTTTTTAAAATAGATGTCAAATTTGATCTGCCCATGTTTAATGGTGAAAGTATTGCTTAATAATTGGATTAGGTAGATTAAGATCTACTGCAGGATTCAACAAATCATGGAGGATGAGGCAAAGATTCAGTTTGCCTCTCTATGGCTGAACAACACCACTCTTGTTTGGTGGGAGAGAAAATTACAAAGCAGTAAGAATGTGATTAACCATTTTTCCTCATGGCCTGATTTTATTTATGCGTTAAAGGTACAATTTTATCCTTTGGGTTACAAGAAAAAAGCATTAATGAATTGGCAGTATTTAAGGCAAGGAAAAGGTTAAGATGTTCAAAGTTTTACAAAGGAGTTTAGAAAGAAAGCACTTAATTTGGGTGTTGCACTTGATACAGCTGAAGTAGTAACTAAGTACATTGGGTCATTACATAGTTACATTAGGCATTCATTATTGTTGTTTGAACCAACTATTGTTGACTCTGCCAGTGTGAAGGAAATTCATACTGAGAACAGGGGTCAAAATGAAAGAGATGATCATTCCAAAAAACCACCATTCAAACCTCCTAATGGAAAATCTAAAGCTAAATGGAAAGGAAAGGAGAAGAAGATGAAAATGACCAAGAAAGAAGAAGGAGAAAGGATTTATTTTAATCACTGCAAAAAGGAAGGTCACGATGATGATCACTATTGGAAAATGTGCCCAGAAAAGGGACCAAAGAAGTATGGAGGAAAAGGAAAGCAGAAGATAGTGGCAATTGTGTAGCAAGACCTCGGATCTGATTTGGGAGATGAAGGGTTGATCACAACAATAGGAACAAAAGGTACTCTTACACCTCATGTTAATTCTGAATCACCTGAAGGCACTAGTTCGGTAAATGAGTCCCTTCCTAATGAACGAAAGAGAATTGAGTTATTTCATATTAGAGTTGTTCTAAATCATACTAAAGTGGAAACTCTATTTGATACTGGATCCGAAGCAAACTTAATTGCAGAATCCTTGGTAAAGAAACTCGGCTTAGAAACAAAACCACATCCAAAACCTTACCTACTTGGATGGATACATGATAAAGCAAAATTAAATATAACTAAGCAGCATAAAGTAAAATTTATGATCGCTTCTAAGCTATTGGATGAAGTAGAACTTGATGTGATCCCATTGGATATCTGTGGCATGGTGTTAGGGAGTCCATACCTATATGATAGAAAATAAATCTTCTTTTGTCATGAAAACAAATACCAAATCACAAAAGATGGGGTAGAATATATAGGAAGGGCTCATAAAACTAAAGTCAATGCCAGCCTTGTAAGTGCAGGACAAATGAAGAGGTTGGTGAATTCCAGTCAGGGTTGCATGCTTATGGTTGTAAGGGGAAAAGAGGCAGAATTAGCTGATGCTTTCCAGGGTTGTGATCAGGAACATAAACAGGAATTATGTGAATTAACTTCTAATTATGATGATATGTTTCAGGAACCGAAGGGATTACCTCTGAAGAGGGAAATCAAAAAGCAGGTGCAAGAATTGCTAGACCAAGGGGTCATCAGGCCGAGCACTTCTCCATGTGGCTCACCAATTGTCTTAGTGCCAAAGAAAGATGGCACATGGAGGATGTGCACGGATTACCGAGCACTAAACAAAATCGCAGTGAAAAATAGTTACCCTATTCCATGCATTGATGACTTATTATATCAGTTAAAGAATGTTATCTATTTCACCAAATTGGATTTGCGTAGTGGTTATCACTAGGTCTGAATTGTAGAGCAGGATGTGTGGAAAATCGCCTTCAAGAACAAACAAGGTTTGTTCGAATGGATGGTTATGCCATTCAGACTTTGTAACGCTCCAAACACTTTCATGAGGGTCATGTATGATCTCTTTAGGCCTTTCATTGATGAATTTGTTCTTGTATATCTAGATGATATCCTTGTCTTTAGTAAAAGTTGGAATGAACATGTGTGTCATGTGAAGAAAGTGCTTGATGTATTGAAAAAAAGAAAAACTCTATGTAAAGTTGTCAAAGTGTGAGTTCAAGAAAACCTCTTCGGTTTACCTAGGTCATATTGTTGGTCATGGTCAGTTAAAAATTGATCCCTCTAAAGTTGAAGCAATTGTAAATTGGCCTAAGCCTACTAGTGTAACCAAGGTCCGTAGATTTTTAGGTGCAGTCCAATATTGGAGGAGATTTATTGCCAATTTCTCTGTTATTGCAGCACCTCTACACACATTAACAAGTGTGAAATAGGTCTTCCAATGGGGAGGAATACAACAAAAGTCCTTCGAAACATTGAAGGAAAATAGTAGCACTACACCAATCTTAGCTTTACCAGATCTCCAACAACCATTCGAAATCGAAATAGATGCAAACGGTTGTGCCATGGGAGCTGTACTGATGTAGTAAAAGAAGTCGATATGTTACCATTCTGAGAAGTTTTCTCAGGCTGTGATAAACTATCGCACTTATGACAAGGAGCTTTATGCCTTGGTGCAAAGTGTGAAAAAATGGAAACACTACCTGATTGACAAGGAGGCCATTATCCATATAGATCATCAGCCCTTGCAGTACCTTCAGTCATAAACCAAGCTACAGAAATATCGTCATTTCAGGGGGATGGGTTTTCTTCAACAGTTTCATCTGGTAATAAAGTATAAGAAGTTCACTAGCAATAAAGTGGCCGATATGCTATCTCGCCCTCCTATTTCTGCTTCTGTTATTTTGCATAATGCTTCGTTGTCTTTTGAGAGTAATGTTGAACAATATACTAACGATGATGACTTTAAGGAGATTTATGCAAGACTAACCCATGGTTCATAGGTGGACAACTATCACTAGAGGAGAAACTATTATATCACCTTGGTAAATTTTGTATTCCCATAGGGGAACGAGTACATGTAATTCGAGAGGCCCACACCTCTCTTGTGTTTGGTCACTTTGGTGTCGAAAAGACTTTATGTCATGTACAAAGATTTTGTTTTTGGCCTCATATGAAGAACATTGTGACTCGCTATGTAAAGGGTTGTGTGATGTGTTCTGTTTGAAAGCCCTCTAATAGAAAACTTGGGCTCTACACACCACTCCCTATTCCGAGTCATCCATGGGAAAGGGTGTCGATGGACTTTGTAGGAGGTTTACCTTTGTCTAGAAAGAGTCACGACTATTTGTATGTCATCATTGATCGTTTTAGTAAGATGTGTATTTTAATGCCTTGTAAAAAGCAGATCACTGCAGAGCAGACTGCTTATCTTTTCTTTCAGCATGTTTGGGTCCATTTTGGGTTGCCCACATAGATTGTGTCAGATCGAGACTCTTGCTTTCTCGGAGAGTTTTGGACCAGCTTGTGGAAGATTATGGGCACCAAGTTGAAAAGAAGCATGACATTTCATCCACAGACTGACAAATAGACAGAGGTTGTCAACCGCACCGTGGTACACTTTTTATGAGGCTATTGTGGGAAACATCCTAAGTTGTGGGATGAGCATCTCCCATATGTGCAACATTCCTACAACTGAGCAATGCACTCATCTATGCAACATTCACCATTTGAGACATGTTTTGGTTACCTGCTGAAGGACCCTTTTGATATGGTCTTTGGAAGGGAAGATGACTCCAGTGGACGTAATGACAAGTACAAAGCGTAACAGTTCATTCAATAAATCCAGTTGATTCACCAAGCAGTACAAGAGTAGTTGGAGAAAAGTCAAGCCCGTTACAAGGCTCGACATGACAAACACCAAGTCGACCATCAATTTCAAGTGGACGAGAAAGTGTGGTTCCATATCAGCAAGGACAGGATGAAGGAAGAAGGGAAGAATTTGCAACCAATCTAGTATGGTCCATTCACCATTTTGGAGAAGAGTGGAAACAATGCCTTTCGTCTCGATTTTCCGATATATATGCACATGTACTCTGTAGTGAATTTTGAAAACTTAAAGCTGTATGAACCACCATTGATTATGGACACTGAAGAGGTGGGCACAGTTCCTACAGTTGATGATTTTTCACCAGAGTATCTCGATGAGTTAGCTGAAGACATCATCCTTGACAGAAGAACCAGGACTTCATGACGAGGAGATGTGGAATACCTTTGAGTTGGTTTCAAGGGGATGCACCCCAGCAAGGAAAAATGGCTGGAGAAGAAAAGAGTGAGGGAACAATTCCCTCACTTGCCAATTGGCTGATAAATATTTTTGCGATCCAAAATCTCCTCAATGAGGAGGATTGATCTAGGTGGATCTTCAGACACAGTGGCATGGGAAAAGCTCAAAATTCAAAGTGGTAGAAAGGCAATTATCTTGACATCAGATCGAAGTGCTCGTTGCCCTAATTCCAACGGTGTGAACGACACTCCAATCTGAGTCCGAATGAAGGAGATAGAAGCAGTCAAAGTTCTGGGTTGACTTGTAGGAAACAGGGGAAAATGAAAGTCCAAGGATGCTCCTAGAAATAGTCCCATTGCATAGATATTTTCATTCTGAATCTACTGCAACTTGAATGGGCTAAAATGGACTTCGGATGATGAAGTTATTGCCAAAAGAGTCTGCCTTTGTTCCTTTGAAAAAGGAGGCATTTCTTCAAAAAATAGGCTTAAAGCCTTAAAAGGGAAAATCGCAATCGGAGGAGTCAAAAGGGCAGACTTAAGGTAAGGGTAGAAGAACCCTCAATCAATGATCTCTGACTAATCGCAATCAGGGTAGGCAATCAACGATATTGGGACTTTAGAACCGACAATATACCAATGCGATAGGGCCGATGGTGATACGCTGATATTGGAGATCGGTGATCAACGGATCCACATGACAAGGGCCATTGAATAGCGTGATATGCGATTGCGATACAGGGGCCTGACCCGATGGGTTTATAGACCCAATTTAATATATTTTGAGATCTAGCATAAAGGCTTTATGGTAAGATTTTCTTGTGTTTCCATGTATTATGGTTTTAATGGAAAAAGGCCTATTTTCGAGGTTTGGTTGTGCCCGCCAATCCTTCCATTCAACAGATTCTATTCTAAACAAACTGACCTCTGATCTAAGTGTGGTTGTAACAAAGGAAGTGTTATAAAACCTTATGCACGTGGAAAGTGCAAGGGGGGGTGATTTTTGGTATATAGTTTGGGCAGAGCTTGCAGGAAAGTGAAAAAGTTCATTTTGTTTGAATTGGACAAACTTTATATGGTTTCTACCCTTATCGATGCCACTAATACAGTGATGTTATCTGTTTCTCCATTTGAGTTCTCCATGTCTCAGCCATTTTTTAGAATGGAGGTATAAGACTCCTTTTATGTAACGGATGATTATATTCTCTTCTTTTCATGCAATTTAATGAATGAAGGCCTCCCCATTGATTGAGTAGGTCCCGGAGATGTAGTCGAAGTTGGACAAACTCCATTATCTAGTCTTGTTGTCTTCTTTCATGCTTTATTTATTTCTTCTTCTTCTCTCATGGTGCACATTAATTTTCTATGGTTAAGCTGCAATTTTTACATGTGATTCTTTTGGTACATCTATAAGCAAAAGATCCCTAGATCAGGAGCTGATCCACAACCTGCTAAAACTCCATCAAGGTATGCAATACAAACATGATCCTGAAAGTCAAATTTTAGGAAATAAAGTAGTAGGATTTTAAGCAAGGAAGTTTGTAGGCTCTCCTAGCCATGCTAATTTTTCTTTGTTGTCCATAATATAACCTAAAGACTTTGATCAAGCTATTCAAGACCAACATTGAATTAAGGCCATGGATAAGGAAATAGATCAAATTCAAGAGAACCAAACTTGGAAGTTGGTACCAATAACCAAGGATAAGAATGTGATAGGTACCAAGTGGGTTTTCAAGAATAAACTAAATGAGGATGATCAAGCCATGGAGAACAAAGCAAGACTTGTTTGCAAAGGATATACTCAAGTGGAAGGTGTGGATTTCGAGGAGAATTTTGGCCTAATTTCCAGAATTGAGGAAATCAAAATGTTCTTGGCTCTTGCATGTTGTAATAACTTTAACATATATCAAGTGGATGTCAAATTGAATATTCTTAATGGAGAGATTAAAGATGAATTCTATGTTGAACAACCTAAAGTTTTTCAATTGAATGATAAAGAAAATATGTGTTCAAGTTGAATATCGAGTTGTATGTGCTAAACAAGCTTCTAGAGCATGGTATCACAAACTTTATTAAGATATCCAACAATAACATTTTAGAATAAGAACATCAGATAACACTATAAAAATACCTATGATTAGCTTCCTCTTTAGCTCCCAAGTTTTTTTCTTCCATTGTTTGTTTTAATGTGTTTTATCCACTTTTTTGAAAAAAACAACACTGTTTATTAGGATGGCGCTATTTTTGGAATTTTTTCCACTGATCATAGCCAAGTGGCACCAAAGCCAACAATTTTTTGTGCCGGATTTAATGCCAACTTTAGCACTGATGTAAACAACCATTTTAACCTTTTCTTGAGATCTTGTTGTAGCTTCACATATAGATTCCCGTGTAACATCATATTTTTTCTCCTCGTTATGGCATTTTTTGCATCCACTTTAGCTTCCTTTTTAGCTTTTGTTTTTGCTTCCTATGCAACATCATATTTTTCTCCTCGTTATGGCATTATTTTTAGTGTCCACTTTAGCTTCATTTTTAGCCACACATGAAATATTATATAGCATTGATCTAGTCATTTTCCGTGTACTTTAGGTACATTTGATTGCCATTTACTTGTAGGATCTGGATTTAAGTGATGATACGAATTTTTCTGTTACACATGCCGAGGATGGATTTTGTAATTAAGTTGGGGGGAGGAGTGTACTATTTCTATCCTATGATACAATACGATTGTACCCCAATTCAATAATTACCATTTGGCTGACGCACAATACACTTATCATAATTCAATAATTACCCATCGTCGTTGTTACTCCTATCATTTTTGAAAATCAATGTGAATACTTGGAAATCATTTTTGGTAGTTGTCATTTATGATGAAATTCCTAAATTCAATGAAAGGGTAACCTTAATTATTCCCTTCCCATTTCCAAATTTAATTTTAATGATATTCTCTACTATAGAAAGTGTTTGTATGTATCAAGTGCAACCTTGTAATAATTTCTTAGAAGTTATAAGTAGTAATAATCTTTGAAACAACGATGGGAGGAGCGACAATTTGTCATGAACCAAACTCCATTGATGTGGTGCAACACCATCCAAAATCCCTAGAAATATTTAGGAATGTAGGGTGGTTAGTATACTTTGAGAAGTTCCAGTGTTTCAATGAACAAATTGTTATGGAATTTGCACAAGCTCTAGAGGAGTAGCATTCAAAAGTTAGAGGATTCATAATTGTTGTTACAAAGGTCATAATTACCTCAGGTTTACCTTAGATAGGGGCTCGTGGATTTTCTAGGAAAATAGTAGTTCCAATAACTATGGAAACATTTTTACAGTGAGGAGAGGAAGTAAGGAGCAAGGGGAGAGGTATTGATAAAACATCCCTTCCTCACCCTTGTGATGATGTGGCTTTCTTTATTCAGAAGTTGATTATTTTCCCTATTATATGCTAATATTTTATAGCATATGGAAACAACGATGCGTATGGAAAGACATTGAAAGACTTGCTTAACCAACCATGCACTCATCAAGTTAGTCATAATTCATTCACTACAATAGTATGGAAGCACATGGACTGGTTTATTGAAAAAGTCACATGCACCATGAACTAAAATAGAGGAAATTGAAAGTCAAGAACATGAAGTAAGTGTTGAAACAACACTAGAAAATATATAAGTTACACCTCCTAGACAAAGTAGAGAAACTACACTTGCTAGACAAAGAAGAGTGATTACACCTCCTAAACCCCATTGTAGAAACCATAAAAGATGGAGTTACATAAGAACTTATGTTGGTACATTCATTGAAGTAAAAATAGCATGAAATAAAGAACCTATGGATATATCTAGTGGACAATCTGAGGATAGTTATTATGGATGTCCTAATGAGGAAGTAGTGCCTAAGGTAGAGACTACTGAAATAGGGGCACTTGGAACAACGTTAGCTGAAGCAGGGGTTCTTAAAATAGAAATGCTTAGGGAATCTAAGGATGTATTTGAAAAATATACTCCTATACAAACTGTAGTGAAAAAAGAGGAATTTGAAGAAGCCATTAGGTGGAAAGAATCCCAAGAAGAGAGTGCGGGTGACTATTACACCATCAACTACCTCACTTTCTCAGTAATGTACTAATACACGATAACCAAAGGAGTCTGAGGGAAAATAGAATGAAGAGAAAGAAGAAGAATTTGTAAAATAACATACCCTAACACTTGAAGATCATATCATTCTACATGAATCGAAGGAACTTGAGGAATATCAGAAAGAGGAGGAGATAAAAAAAGAACAAGAACATGTTTCTTTACCAGGTAAGTCTAAAACTGACTTCCTTATTCAATGAATTAATAAATTGAAGGAGGAAAATTATAATTTAAGGAAACAACTTACCATGATTGAAGGGAAACTTCAATATTGAAAACAAAATGGATTAGAAAACCTCATAGAATTAATGTCAGTTAGATTATGTGATGGATGTAAGAAAGTGTTGGAGGAAGTAGATTGTGAAGGCCAACCAGTATTTCGGTTGGAATTCAAGTTGGAGAGTAAGATGAATAATTCCAAACTATTGCTCCATAAGAAACTGTTGAATATGCTACTATTACATAAGAACCAACAATTGAAGTAGAGCAAGATGGAAAAAAATAGTGTGATATTCCATAAGAACATGTTTATGATTCTACTATTACATAAGAACCAGTAGCTAAAATAGAGCAAACTAAACAAAACAAGCCACTACTCCACGAGAACCTATTGATGATGTTGTTGTCACACAAGAACCAACAACTGAGATAATGCAACCAATGGAGAAAAGGAATGAAGAGATGCCTAAAGGAAACTACTGAAACTCTCACTGCAACAGTAACATAAATAACTTAGTTAAAGCCCGAGGAGCCATTTTCTTCAACATTTTCTATTGAGGAATTGGAGAAGTGTAGGAAATTATCTATCGCGTTGATAGCTGAAGCTATTCCTTTGAAAAAATATAAGGAATTTGTTGATAATATGAAGAGGAAATGAGCTAAGAAATTGAACGTTCAAGACTTGGTGAGGATTCATAAACAAAGGAAGAAAGCATTGTTGCAAGTGGAAGAATTGCGAAAGGAAGTACAACTATTACAACAGGAAAAGGAGTCTATGTATGAACTTCACAATTTATTAAGCTACAA